>OX465282.1:98837420-99342403 GCA_949987705.1 Thereva unica | reverse complement strand
CATACAGGCTGACTCATCAGCGCAATCTGGCCTTACAGAACTGCGTCCAACGATGTAGGGTGCGTGATGTTCTCTCTGGCGAGAGAAGGCACGGGTCTCTAGGATCCAGAACGTGTTAGAGGGGAGCTGACCCAGTGCGAGTCCGTAGAGACACATTCAGAACCAGCAGCAGCAAACGGTTCCTATAAGCTAATGGTGGTCACGTGACAACTGTTGCTTTTTCATCTAGTCCTAATTTTGCTGCTTTGGTCAAACGGCAGAGTTTTTTGACATCTCAAAGTCTGGCAACTGTATGGGTAACTGTCAAATAAAAAGTCTGCGGCTATTGCTAATTCTGATTTAAAAGCTGCCGCTGCTCGAAAATTAGGTTCTGATACAGCTTTAAGGGAATGAGAAGGGAGGTGGGACGAGTTTGTTAACGGTCGGTGTGCACTCCACGTCATGTATTACGAAGGAGCGCAGGGAAGTGAGAGCTCTACACGATGCTATGAACAGAGGTAATGTCCACTGACACCGCAATACTTACTAGACAGATGATGATGAACGAGCATGGGTGGAGGGAAGTGGAAGCTACATACACAGGAAGTTGAGGGTGGAAGAAGCCGACGAAAAGTGAGGGAGACAAGGCAGTTGATCCAATAACTGAACAATTTGAAAAATAAAAAGATAAAAGCTCGGTTATTCTCAAATTCCAGGTGGGTATTTTACTCCAGACCTCCTTGCCTTGACCCTCTCCATCTTAAGTGGTTGAGTATGGTAGGAAGGAAAGGTTTTGGCAGCGAATCAGTCCCCGACTGATGGTACATTTATGTACAGCAACTGCAGCACATGTTGAATTGAGCATACCAACGATGAACACAGATGACGTTATTTGAACTCCTAACATAGGGAAATGAGAGAAGATAAGCAAAGTCACCCCAAACAAGTAAAATATAGGCGCCACATATTGCAGCAATTCATGAAGAGAATAGGCGACAGTATTATTGCAACTGCTTCTATAAAATAAAAAGTTGTCGTATTATGGTGATCGAGAGAACGCAATTCGGCACCAGCCTTAAAATCCGCCCTAACTTTTTTGACTCTTATAAAGTGACAGCAGGCAAGGTCTTCGACCGATAAATATGTAAATATATAGTTTAGAATGTTGGTGAATATGAAAGACCTTAGCGCTGAGACGAAGAACACAATTCTTGTGGGCCCGCCGAACTTTCAACAGGCTAAGTTGCGGGTTCGAAAACACCCGTACCCGTACCATCCGTTCTCCCGCCGGGCCTGACTGGCGCTTGTAACATTTTTGTCATTCTCTTGGAATGCAGTTGGACGAAGAATAATATCGTAGGAAGGAAGACCTATTTCTTATATTCATCAATAATAATTTTCTTGGCTATTTTATTATTTACGAATTGAATGCCTCATGCACATCTCATCAGCTCCGTGAAATGCGTAAAAATGCATTAAGATACTAAAATTCTTTTTTGCATAAATCTCCAAGAATGCTTTGCCACCACACTTCACGCATGAGAAAGTGTAAAGCGATTGTTATTGATCGGGAATTGAAAAAAGTATTTATATCTGCAATGGACTAAGAAGAATACGAATAATTAGTAACACGTGAAAGAAAGTGATGTAATGGACGAAGTCATGCGGACGTTCAGTATTACGCAAAGAAAATGAAATTAGCAAATGGGAATGAGAATTGAATTATAATTAAGGAAAATTAAAAGAACCAAGGTCAGCGTTCTTTCAGATGACTACGTAAATCTATATATATAAAAATGAATCCCTGTTTCCCTTGGTCACGCTATCTTACTTGAGAACGACTTGACCGATTAAATCCATACTTTTTTTTAAGTTTTCTAATACCTTGTAGAAGATTCCTACGGAAAGAAAAATTAAGAAAATTGCACCACTCCTAGATGGCGCCGTCATGAAGAGCTTCAAAATTCTCCATGAGGGTCCGTGGGCGTCTCCCATGATGCACCACAAAGCCCAGTTTTGAAAAATTTAAAATGCCCCTGTAATATTATCGAAATTCAAAATGGCCGAGGAAATATGGTTGAATTTGGCAATTTTCTTCCGATTCCAATGAAAATGGGTATCCAGGATTTTTTAAGGTTGCAAATAACCTGACACTACGCCAGGGGCAATTAAAGATTATTTAAAGGAAAAAGAAATAAACCCTGAAACAATCTCCTGCAGAAAGATTAGCAATTCTTCCAAACCGGTCGCGTCCTTTGTTCTGTCTGCACCACCCAGTACCGCTGAAAAGCTTTTGGACCCGACATTCTGGCCTCCCGGTGCCTTCTCTAAATACTTTGTTCCCCGCACACGTGTACATCGCACTCCTGACTCTCCCCAGGTTTCAAAAAACTTAAGACGCTCACCCTCTATTACCAAAACGTAAGAGGAGTGAGGTCGAAAACCCACGATGTGTTTCTATCAACCTCGGCCAGCGATTTTGATATAATCGCTTTTACGGAAACATGGTTATATAGTGGGATCCTCAATGCCGAACTATTCGACTCCTCCTTCCAAGTTTTTCGGAGGGATAGACATAATGACTCGGAGGCTCGTGGAGGTGGTTTACTACTTGCCTGTAATAACCGTCTCAATTGCTCTTCAATAACGCTTCCTAGTTTTTCCAACTCTTTGGACATTGAGCTTCTCGCTCTTAAAGTCTCTCTTGCCCACAATAACCTGTTCTTGATCTGCTGTTACATCCCACCCGATATGCTCAGCACTCTTGACGATGAAGGTCATAACCTTTATGATATCCTAATTTCCTGCATTAATCATATCCAGGATATGATGGATTCTAAAGACGAAATCCTACTTTTAGGTGATTTTAATTTACCCAATGTTCAATGGGTATCTTGTGATGACGACGATAACTACCTCCCTGAAAACAACCTTAATTTTAGGGAGTCCAGCTTTCTGAATTCCCTATTCTCATGCGGCCTGAACCAAATGAGTGGTGTGAATAATATTTTAGGAAGGCGGTTAGATCTTGTATTCTTTTCCGACTCAGACAACATGAATGTTGAGCCTAGCTCAATTGTCTTGTCACCTGTCGATAATTATCACCCTCCTCTCCTACTGAGCTATTGTTCTGTCTTTAACAATAAGCCAATCCCAGAGGAGTCAACCTTTACCTTCAACTTTAAAAAAGCCAACCTTGAGGAATTGTCATCCAAGCTCACTGAAGTCGACTTCAGTTGGTTGCTCTCACATAATGAGCTGGATATCGATGTAGCAAGATTTTATTCCGTCCTGTATGAAACTTTCGCATCCTGTGTACCTATAGAGCCGTTAAAGTCGTCCAGATCATCCCCACCGTGGTACAACAACGAGTTGAGACGTACCAAAAACCTGAAGAATAAACTCTGGAAAACCTATCTGAAGAAGAAAGACACTGCGAGTTTCGATGCATTTCTCAATTGCTATGACCAATTTCATGCTCTCTCCAAAATCCTCTATAAGGAATACCTCAGAAACATGGAAGGTAAAATGTATGGTGATCCCAGAGCATTCTTTCAATTTATCAACACAAAGAAAAAAGTTGATAATTACCCTTACACCATGCAATACGAGAACTCCCTTAGTTCTAATTCAGCCGAAATTTGTGACAATTTTGCATCGTTCTTCCTCAAATCTTTCTCGTCCCCCGTATTCCAGCCAGATGTAGACAATTTTCGACATATCAATGCAATCCAAACGGCTCAAAACTTTTCCCTATCTATAACCAGGGATGATATCTCAAAACATATAAATGAACTTCCACAGGATTTTTCGTCCGGCCCTGATGGAGTCCCTCCAGCTGTTCTAAAATCCTGTGCAGAGGCCCTACTGTCTCCTCTACTATGTTTATTTCAAAAATCCCTAAATAAAGGGCGCTTCCCAACCTTATGGAAGAACTCTTTTATAATACCTGTCCATAAGAAAGGCTGTAAAAACGAAATATCTAATTATAGGCCAATTGCGAAGTTATCGTCTATACCAAAACTCTTCGAATCTATTATTTATTCTGCTATCGTCCCTATCTGCAAGAGGCTTATCTCAACAAACCAACATGGTTTTCTTGCAGCCCGTTCCACTACTACTAATTTACTGGAGTTCTCTTCACACACAATTAGAGGCTTTGTCACTGGCTGCCAAACTGACTGTGTCTATACAGATTTTAGTAAGGCTTTCGACAAGCTCTCCCACTCTATTATAGTTCTTAAACTAAAGAAATTAGGCTTTCCGCATGCCCTTGTGGATTGGTTCCAGTCGTACTTAGCTGATAGAACCTACCAGGTTCTATTCCGCGGAGTCAAATCGAAGAACATCGAAGCGTCCTCTGGAGTCCCGCAAGGCAGTCATCTTGGCCCTCTTCTTTTTATTTTATCAATTGACGATATTGTTACCCTGCTAAGGCACTGTAAAATCCTTATTTACGCTGATGACATCAAACTGTATCGCCACATAAAGAGTATAGAGGATTGCAAACTTCTGCAAGCAGATCTAAACACCTTCTATTCTTGGTGTTCCAACAACAACCTTGTACTTAATATTAGTAAATGCGAGATCATGACTTTTTGTAGGAAACGTGATGTTATAACTTATGACTATACTTTCCTTGACAACAAGGTCTCCCGTACTGAATCTGTAATTGATCTTGGGGTTAGGTTAGAAAGTAAGTTGGATTTCTCCACCCACATCAATTATATCTCCTCTAAGGGCAATTCAGTCCTGGGATTTATAAAAAGATGGTCCAAAGAGTTCAACAACCCCCTCATCACTAAACACCTGTACGTATCTTTGGTTAGGCCTTTGCTTGACTACGCTTCCCAGGTATGGTCTCCTTACTACTCCTCCCATGTTAGTAAAATCGAATCGGTTCAAAGGAAGTTCGTCCGGTTTGCACTCAGCCACCTCCCGTGGGACGACCCACTTGCTCTTCCGCCTTATGAGAACAGACTTAAATTGCTCAACTTAAGCTCTCTCCATAAGCGCCGTGAGGTCGCTGACGTTATATTCGTTCATCGACTGATGAATGACAAGGTGGACTCTGGTTTCTTAAGAAGCCGCGCGTCATTTAGAGTGAATAACTACAACCTGAGAGGTGAACCTCTCTTGCACATTAATTCCTCTAACACCAATTATGGCATGTTCGAACCCGTTAATCGCATGCTTATAAATACTAACAACAATAGGAATGTGTTTAGCTTGCTAACTAGTGAAGTTGTCCTCAAAAGGACCCTTCTCAATGTGGCATGACTCCCTGCGTGCCCCACTCCCTTTTAGTTGCACGCTTCTCTGTTTGATGTTTTTGATCTTTCATGCTTTTAATTTTTATGTTTGCATGTCTCAGCTGAGCCACGACAGTGGTAAATGTTTCTCAGCCCTGCTGAGAAGTGCACCTTCTGAGCTAGAAGGTTTAATTCGTTATTTATTGTTATATGTTTGCATGCCTCAGCAGAGCCACAAAATCTGTGGTAAATTTTTCTCAGCCTTGCTGGGAAGTGCGCCTCCTGTAATAGAAGGGAAACTCTATATATGTATACATATATGTATATATATATATATATGTATGTGTATGTGTATGTATATATAGATTTTCATGCTTTGCTGAAAAGTGCGCCTTCTGTGCTAGAAGGGTTAACTCTATAACGAATTTGTTGTCAAAGCTTATGAATTCAAAATGGCCGCGCCAATATGGCCTGTTAACCTTGTTAATTTTAGATTCTAATGAAAGTGGGTATCTGTAGTTTTCTAAGGTAGCAAATATCGAATTTATGATCAAAACTTATAAATGCAAAATTGCGGGATCAACATGGCTAACGAATTTTTCCAAATAAGTGTCATTTCCCGGTTAGCTGTATGTAGGTTGTTCAAGAATCTTCGAAATCGCTCAAACCGATTTAAATTGAAAAATTGGCAATGTGCATTGTTGCTTCCAAATTCAAAGATAGGATAGTTTTAGTCCAAACAAGTCAAAAAAATATGTAAAAACTCATTCCAGCCTATTTGAAAATGAAATTATAGTAACAACAAAATGAATCAATTGTCTATTTCTGTTGGCAGGTGATTTTCGCCAAACATTGCCACTGATTCCATGGTAAACTCCAGCCGATCAACTTAATGCATGTTTGAAGTCGTCCGTTTTGTGGAAGTAACATCCAAGCACTCAAATAAGGAATGAACATGCATGTTGAATTGCAGAACTTCTTATCTGGAGAAATATTGTCAAAACAATTGCTGGACGTTGGCAATGGTAAATTTACCGTTGACATTTCAACAAATTCTCCGTCGGTTTTTACCAGTTCACCGAGGTAAGCGCATCAGTTGAGAAGAACGGTGTAGCATTGCCCATGTACCAAACTAACTTTTGATCCAATCGACCTGCAGAGCAACGCGAAGAGTGAAATGAAATTGAACGGAATCGATTATCACAAACACGTTCAGCACTTACACAAGAAGAAATTGCAACACAGTTATGTAATACACCATTCCTAGTCCTATTCCTACTTTTTTTAATGTCATTCGGTATAGGATGAAGAGAAGCCGAGGGGGTGTAAGTGAAGCAAGAGGTGGCGACAGGATTTAGGATCCCCGAGTGAATGTCATCAATCGAGTCCTAAAGCCGCTGCCACCCGGAAAGAAATTTCTTGAAATTGGTCCATCAAACAACCCGAGCTTGCTGCAACAGAAGCCAGAGTATCCGACAAAGAGTCTAACCGGACATTGATGGCTTGGACGTCATTGGCTAACATCTGAAAGTGTGAGATGTTGCCGTAAAAGGAGTTAAGACGACCAATAACTTTTTCCTGACCACCGATGAAAACATCGGAGATGCCTTTCATCAGTCTCAGGTTATGGCAGGGTCTAATGTCAGAGCTACAAGTAGACCCTCTAGGAGCCGACGAATTGTAACTGGCACGCGAATTGAGGCACGTGGAATGAAAAACGCCACCACAAACACCATTGCAAGCAATGCCATCTCCGACAATTTCCGAAGAGCAGGGCTTGCATAAATGGTGACCCGCCATGGGAGAGTGACAATTAATAACCGGTCAAAAAAACTCACCCGAAAGGAAATAATCATTAACCGATTATGGACTTTGAGAGCTAGAGACAGAGCCATAGATGCCATAGAACGCGTTTCATGCCTCGCTTTCATGCACTGCGTTTATAACAATCGTAAGACGCGTGTGACCGTCCCAATGAATGCGGCGCTTGCTTTGACATTTAACATTACTTCCAACTTTTTTATCATGTCAATTTAAAATTTCTTAATTTATCGAGTGTTTTTTGAAAAATAGAATGTTTATAAGCACTGCTTATGTAATTAAAACTGTATCGTATACAATTCTTCTGTACAAGAGCACAGTTGATTGTCATCGAATGTCAGACGCATGAAAAGTTGAAAGTTCACGCGTTGCATGTGACGCGTCTACGCTTTTCTTCCGTCATTGGGCCTGTTGCCATTTACAAGCATGTACTCCAAAACTCAATTGTCAACGGAACGCATGAAGGCGTTACACAGTCCATCCAAGCAAAGGCGAGTGTTTCTATTTGCATTTGCTATTAGTCAATGTTCGTGGCCCAACACAATTCCAACATTTATTGACTGTTAATGGTGAATTGTGTGGCACATATATATATAGAGGAGCCTGCCAACTTTGCTATCTAACCGTTTTTAATGTGTTCGTCATAACAATATCATCTCCTCTCTTCAACAGGTGCCTTCTGGTGTTCCACAAGGTTCAATTCTTGGTCCCCTACTATTTTCATTATATATCAATGGTTTACCCTTTACTATCGGCCACTGTTCCTTTCTTCTGTATGCTGATGATCTCCAACTGAATACCTCTTGCCATTTTTGCCAAATTGCTTCTTGTATTTCGGACCTGAATAGCACTCTCTCTCTCTCTCTCTCTCTCTCTCTCTCTCTCTCTCTCTCTCTCTCTCTCTCGAATAAATGAGTGGAGTGCTCTCAAGTACCTAAAATGAAACCCTAAAAAATCACAAGTATTGTGCTTAGTCGTCTTTCTACGCTCCCCGACAGAATGCCACTCATTTGTCTGGGTAACATTCCTCTTCCGCTGGTTGATCGGGTCCATAATCTTGGCATTGCTATTAATGCTAAACTGACCTGCTGTGATCAAGACTCACTAATCCTCTCCAAGATTTATGGGACATTACGCAAGCTTTGGCTTCATGACAGTCTCCTATCACCCACTATGCGTTCAAAGCTTGTAAAATCTTTCATTCTCCCGCATTTCCTCCTCTTACTACTTAATGAATACATTCAATGATTGCTTACGCTTTATATTCCAGTTGAGAAAGTAGCATCTGTTCGGAATTCACTAATAGACTGTGATCTCTTTTATTTTTTCGTTATTATGGCACTAGCTCTTCTACATAAAGTTTCTACGCTAAAAGCCCTTCTTACCTTTCCGACTTCCTTACACCCTTGCAAACCTTGAGATCACTTAAATTCCTTATTCCATGTCATCTGTCTCGAATTGGTAGTCGTTACATTTTTGTGTATGCGATTAGACTCGGGAAAGATCTTCCCTCTTCTTTACAAAGAATAAGCACAGTCACCATTTTCAAGAAACAAGTTTCACGTCTTCTATCCACCTCTTCTCTTGAACTTTCTCTTCTCTTTGCTACTTAGTTTTCTCTTTCATCTTCTACTTTCTAAAGGCCAAATCTCTAGTATTAGTCCATTCAAAATGCGCGTTATGGTGTTCCAAAATAACACCGTTAAGAAAATCGAACCCTAAACGTTTTTGGGGTCGCTGATCACGAAAATCGAGGTCCCGCGGTCCTAAAATTAGGGCGTCACCCCTAAAAATGCAAAAAACACCCCTTTTTAGGGGGTTTTCGCGATTATTTCAGTAACAATGAAAACTACTGCGATGAAATGCACTTCTTTGAATATTTATTCGCGAAGGTGGTTGATTTATACAAAATTAAGGCGAACTTAATGGTAAGGGGTACTCCTAAAGGGTTGAAACTACCCCTAAATTGGCGAAAAATGGCAAAAATTGTAAAAACAATTTTTTCCCAAGTTTATGCTTCAAATTCGATTGTGGGCGTACTGTCAGGCAAAAATAAATTATTTTCAACCCTCAAGGGGTTAAAACTACCCCTACAATATAGTTTATTGAAAACTAAGGGGGGGTGTTCCAAAATAACACCGTTAAGAAAATCGAATCCTAAAGGTTTTTGGGGTCGCTGATCACGATAATCGAGGTCCCGTGGTCCTAAAACATGGGCGTTACCCCTAAAAATGCAAAAAACACCCCTTTTTAGGGGGTTTTCGCGATTATTTCAATAATAATGAAAACTAATGCGATGAAATGCACTTTTTTTAATATTTATTTGCAAAGGTGGTTGATTTGTACTAAATTAAGGCGAACTTTATGATAAGGGGTAGTCCTAAAGGGTTGTAGGGATAGTTTTAACCCCTTAAGGGTTAAAGGGTTGATCAGCGTCCCCAAAAACGTTTAGGGTTCGATTTTCTTAAGGGTGTTATTTTGGAACACCCCCCCCCCCTAGTTTTCGATGAACTATATTGTAGGGGTAGTTTTAACCCCTTAAGGGTTGAAAATAATTTATTTTTGCCTGACAGTACGCCCACAATCGAATTTGAAGCATAAACTTGGGAAAAAATTGTTTTTACAATTTTTGCCATTTTTCACCAATTTAGGCGTACTTTCAACCCTTTAGGAGTACCCCTTACCATTAAGTTCACCTTAATTTAGTACAAATCAACCACCTTCGCAAATAAATATTAAAAAAAGTGCATTTCATCGCATTAGTTTTCATTATTACTGAAATAATCGCGAAAACCCCCTAAAAAGGGGTGTTTTTTGCATTTTTAGGAGTGACGCCCTAGTTTTAGGACCGCGGGACCTCGATTTTCGTGATCAGCGACCCCAAAAACCTTTAGGGTTCGATTTTCTTAACGGTGTTATTTTGGAACACCCCCCCCCCCGCGTTTTGAATGGACTATATCTCCTTTATTGAAATATGGACAGGACTAGGTCTGTCTGGTCAGCTACTGTGTGAATAAAATCAGTTGTCCACTATTCTTTAAAAGTCGAAAAATCCCTACTGGTCTGCTCTCTTGCAAGCATGTTGTAGTAAAAGGTTTCAAGTAATTTTTTTTCTTCTCAACGAACCTCCACCCAAAAGCCTCTAATCTATCGAAGGTATGTAAAGCTCCTGAGCACATTGCTATAATTAGGAATGAACTCACGAGGAAAATGGTCACCACCTTCACTTCAGCAAAAAAGAATCTCTAAAAATAATGTGAAAGAGGAAAACATTACGCGCCGAAGGCAAACAAAAAATAACGCTTAAGGTTATCATCCGTCCATCCGAAAAATAGACTTGTAATCTCTCACTCGTAGCGTTGACGCACTTGCCCCACTCCCGCAGCCCGCGCCGCATAAACTAAGAACCAAAACAAACAATCTTGTTAGCAATTGACCTTTGGCCCGCTTTAAAACACATAATTGCCCTGCGCTGGAACGAATTTAATTGAAATCGTGTCTAGTGGCGGCTCGGGCGGCTCATCCCGGGCCCTAATCTGATTCAGGCCGGTTTTAGTTTATGACGCGTCATTAGCGTGACGAGAATGTCTTGCGGTCTAATTAAAAAGCCCCTCGTGAATAATCAGCGCTTTTTAATATTTTGGAAAGAAAACTAATTTCCAACAGCCATCAGCGCGCTCGGACGTCTGATAAAAAACCGTGTGCTTTTTTGTTGCTTCCTTCGTGATAACTTTTTTGATAACACCGAAGCAGAAAAAACTTTCGCACAACAAAATTCCAAAATTAGCCCGAGACTTTTTCCTGCCCTCGGAACTTTTTTTTTGATGAGGCGTCGAGACGAGAGCAGAGGACGTGGTCGAGGATGGCGGCGAAAGATGGAGCGCACACCTCAAGTTAATTCCGGCAGAGCAAATTGCTTTAACCCTTCGTCACTGACCCTGGCTGCGATATTCAATTTGGCGCCATCTTGCGGGATCGATTTATTCTTCCTTCGCGTCGAGGAGTCAGCAGCCTGCGGAGGGCGTCGGATTCGGCTGCTGTTATGCAATTATAGGAATTACTTTGAATGACGAGAGCTGCTCTGCTCCGCATGTCCTTCAAAAGTCCTCGAATTAAGGACATCGCAAATTGCCATCAGGCCAAGTTCGTTTCTGCTCTGCAATTTTCTTCCTTGCTGTGTCCAGCATCAAACTCAGCTAAAACGCTCCAGTGTGGGACAGACAGATACGGCTGTAACGTGCACGTTGTAGCGAAATTTGCTTTTTTTTTGACAGGATCTTGACTCGCATAATATTGCATAAAAACCGAATGGTGCAGCTTGCAAAGTGGAAGTATCCTTTTATGTGCAGCTCACTACGGCACCATGATTATCCATCTTATTTCTGAATGCAATATAATGCAAACTGAGAGCCAATTTTCAGACAGGAACGTCCTGAAGTGTGTAATGACTGTTCGTTCCGATGCAGTCGGTTGTGACTTTGTTGCTTTTTGGGGGCAGAGGGCGGTATGGGCCACGAGCAAATGGCGCTCCGAGGAACAACTTTGTTAACGAGTGAATTATACAAAATAACAATTTTGGAGGGGATGATTGCTATCAGTGCAGCACAGAAAATGTAAATGGAGGATTTATGGACATTACAAGCTATTGTATGGAGCTATAAAAGATTTATTTTGATTCTTTAAGAGGATGGTAGTTCAGTTTTTGTTTGGTGCAAGGTTTAGTGCTCTTTGCGGGTCATTATTAAATTCACTCAAAAAGTACAACTCCAGTAAAAACATTGCTCAACTTCTAGGGCGACATCTATATTAATAAAAGGAAGTGTCTGCCTGTGTCTGTGTAGCCGTGTCTTCTTGCGTGTCTAGAAATCTGATTTTTTGACGTGACAACGTCTATTAAATCGGTTTAAGATAGGACGCGCGTGTGAAAATGTCCCGCACAATGTCCCGCACACAAAAAAAAATCATATCTCCGCCCCTATACATGTTAGGGGGGTGGTTAATGGCTCAAAATTTTCGTTAATTTATCCTCTACACGGGAAAAATACATTCATTCACCTTATTGACGTGACAACGTCTATTAAATCGGTTTAAGATAGGACGCGCGTGTGAAAATGTCCCGCACACAAAAAAAAATTTGCTTCGAAATATATAATTTATTAATTGAGAAAATAATACAAAACGTAATAACAGACGTTGTCACGTTCAAATTAATAGACGTTGTCACGTGAAAATACGGACGTGATACTTCACATCCAAGACCATTAATTTTTTTGTAGATGACAGGTGACTAAAAGTTTCCGTTTTTTAAATTAATTAATTAGTTCGATTTTTCATCACTTTTTCCGTTCCACAAATTTTTCCCATATCCATAGTTCGCGTACAATGCAATATGACATTTTTGTAAAAAAAAATCAAGATGGCGGCCGAAATACGCGATTGTGTTTCCCGATCCCCGATATGGGTATCAAATGAAAGGGTATTACGAGTAGAATACAATTAGCTGTACAGCATCATTCCAAATTCAAAATGCGGTCGACATAAGATGGCTGAAGACATAATAGAGTAAAAACGTAGAAAATATAACTTGAAATTTTGCACCTACCTATGCAAAGTTCGTGTGACAATGCAATTGGACCATTTTATAAAAAAAATTTAAGATGACGGTTCCAATATGGTGGTCTAATTTTTCAATTGTGTTCCCTGACCCCCGGTATGGATCTATGTACCCCTTAATCCCTCGTGGGACATAGGGCGGAAACAATTGCCCTCCAGCGGACTCTGTTTTGCGCGACAGCTCTTAGCTCTGACCAGGATCTCCCAGTAGTTGCGGCCTCTGCTAGTAGGGTTCTCCTCCACGTTGTTCTAGGTCTTCCAACTCGACGGGATCCTTGCGGGTTCCAGTCAAGGGCCTGTTTGGCTAGATTTTCGTTATCGCGTCGCAAGGTGTGGCCAACCCAATTCCATTTCCTTCGCCTGATTTGGTCGTCTATCCTTTCTTGGCCGGCACGGCGCCATAGCTCTTCATTTGAAATTCTATCTTGCCAGCGGATTTTTAGGATACGACGTAGGCATCTGTTTATGAAGGCTTGCAGGCGCCCTGTGATGAATTGGGTGACTTTCCATGTTTCGCAACCGTATAAAAGAACTGCCTTAACGTTGGAGTTGAACAGCCGCAATTTGGTGTTGGTTGAGATCTCCGTTGATCTCCATATGCGGAACAAGCATGCATATGCGCTTCGTGCTTTATTTATTCTGGAACTGACGTCTTCTTCTGCACCACCATTTTCGGTAATAATACTACCGAGGTAGCAGAATTTATCTACCAGTTCCACGTCACGGTTATTCAGCGCAGTTCGTTCAAGTGTGTTTGCATTTATCCGCATTTCTTTGGTTTTATTCGGATTCAGCCTTAAGCCTGCTAGACTACTTTCTGTTGCCAAATTGTTTAACATGTTTTTTAGCTCCTGATGTCTGTGGGCCAGCAAACAGATATCATCTGCGTAGTCGAGGTCCTTAAGGCGATCTAGCAAACCCCAATGTATGCCGCCTGTTCTACTATCTAGAGCGTCGACAAGGATGTCATTTATTACTATAAGAAATAGTAATGGGGATAGTAAGCATCCTTGTCGTACTCCTGAACTCACCTCAAAGCTGTCGGATAATTTTCCGTTATGGAGAACTCTGCATTTGGAATTGTTGTATAGGGCTTTTATCAATTCTATTATCTTATCCGGCAGTCCACGTCGCCGTAATGCCTGCCATATAAAGCTCCTATTAACCGAGTCGAACGCTTTCTCATAATCTACGAAAGCAAGGTAAAGGGGGGATCGGAATTCAGTAGACTGTTCCACTATTATTCTTAAGGTGTTGATGTGATCTATACATGAACGGCCCTTCCTGAATCCGGCCTGCTGCCTTCTAAGCGTTTGATCTACTGCCTCTCTTATTCTTGATAGTATAGTGTGGGACAAGATTTTACCCACAGTAGATAATAGACAGATGCCTCTCCAGTTGTCGCATATTGTTAGATCCCCCTTTTTGGGTATTTTGACTATGATACCTTCCGTCCAATCCTCCGGAAAGGTACAGGTGTTCCATGCTAATTCGAGGATTGGCTGAAGCGCATCTGCTATGAGGCTTGAGTCGGCTTTCAACAATTCTGGCGTGATGCCATCTTTTCCAGCTGCTTTACCATTGGCCATCGCATGAATTGCGGTTACTATTTCCGTCTTGGATGGGGCCCGGGTGTTGATTCTTATCGGCTGTGCATTGTTGCTGTTTTCCTGAGGTTCCTGTGTGAGTGAGCCATTCAGGGCGGCGAAGAAATAATCTCTCCATCTTTGGAGCTGCTCCTCGTCGCTGCACAGCAGCCTTCCATCCGCACTCTTAACGGCATGCTTTTTAGTAGAGTGCTTTCCCGAGAGCTGTTTAGTAATTTGGTACAGCACTTTACTGTTGCCTGTGTTTGCCGCGTTTTCCGCTTTTTCTGCGAGCTCGTTTATCTGGTGCCTTTTATCACGCCGGACACTTCTCTTTACCTCTCGGTGTAATTGAGAGTACTCCCGTTCAAGTTGGTGACGTCTATCCGGGTCGCTTGTAGAGTTTATGTTATTTTTGAGGGCTCTCCTGCGTTCTATTTTTTGCCAGGTGCTGTCCGAGATCCAATGTTGCATGTTTCTCTGGACATAACCGATGCTCGTTTCCGCAGCCGTCAATATAGCGCCCTTTGTTGTACTCCACAGGTCTTCAATATTTGTGTCGTCAGAAACGGTTTGCTGGTTTAATATTTGCTGCAGGTTTCCAGCAAATTCTCGCTTTTTAGCGCTCTCCCGCAAGAGGTCAACGTTAAACCGTCTACGGTTTATAGATTCACGTTGAAAGTTTCTGATTGCAGCGATTCTAAGGCGAATAGTTGCTACTACCAAATGGTGGTCGCTTCCAGTGTCCGCTCCCCTGAAGCTCCTGACATCTTCCAGAATGGTTCTCCATCTGCGGCTGACGGCCACATGATCTATCTGATTTCTCGTTCTACCATCGGGCGATACCCAGGTCTCTTTATGTATCTTCTTGTGACAAAAGTAAGTTCCACCTACCATAAGTTGATGGGAAGAACAAAAGTCAACGAAAAGCTCACCATTGTTATTGGTAACTTGGCTTAGGCCTTGTTTTCCAATTGTTTGTTCAAGACCGGTGTTGTCGTGACCGATTTGTGCATTTAAGTCACCCATTAATACAATGATGTCTCCCCTTGGAATAGAGCGAAAAACCTCATTCAGTCGCATGTAGAACTCGTCTTTGATGTCATCTTCTGCGTCTTCGGTTGGAGCATAGCATTGAACTACCGTAGTACTTCTTAGCCTGGTACGTAGGCGCACGGAAATAATCCTCTCAGAAACTGGTGACCAGCTAATGAGGCTAGCCCTGGCTTCTTTGGTGAATATTACGCCAACACCACTCCTACGGCTTTCAGTTTCATTTCTCCCAGAATATAAGAAGGACTCGCCATTTGGGCAGATATGTTCCCCCGCATCGGGCCATCTGGTCTCGCTCAGTCCCATGATCTTGATTTTATATCGATTCATCTCGTTGAGGACTTCATCCAGCCGTCCCTCAGCAAGCATTGTTCTCACATTCCATGATCCGATTCGTGTCCTTGTTCGAAAAGCAAAGGTCGTCGTCGTGTTGTCCATCCGGTTCCGAGGCACTGTTTGCCGATTCGTAGCAATAGTGTTTTTTATGGGAGCGGGTTGCTAACCCTCAGCCCAACCGACTTAAAAGCTCTGTTTTGTGGCGCAGAGAGCTCGCCATTCGCCCCTCTCCCGTTAGCTCCTTCCGAAGAAGTACCCCAGGGGGCACCGCGGGGAGGTGGGATTAGGACTTGCTAACAGGTCTGCTTGGTGTTTGATTGCAGTGGATCTCTTCGGATTTTAATAGAAATGACAAATCGGGTGTCACCACTTTCCGAGATCTTGGTATGGATAGCAAACTAAAAGGTATGGCAAAAAAGAACACAATTAAATGTGTGCGTTACTCCAAATTCAAAATTGCTACAACCGCAAAATGGCGACCAACACAAAATGGGGTATTACCTTTTTCTTTACAAGCTTTTCGGTATTAGTTAACAAATGAAAGGGTATGACGAGTATAGTGAGATGTCATTTTGATGTGATAAATAATGTGATACTCACAGAACTATTTCGAAAGGGTGTTAATTATGTTAAACAGTTTGGAAAAAATGCTGCGAGGCACAATATAAGACAAAAAAAAAAGCTAAACATTAAAATAAAAAAAACCTAAACACTACAACCAAAAAAAACCGCTAACAATGTCATTGATAAATATAAAAATTTCTTTAAAAAACAGTACTACATATGTGCAAATAAGTACTGTGTTGGATGAAGGACCCAATATATATATTTATTCCGGGCTTCTTTACCGGCATCTATGGTCGCTTCCTTTATCTGGGAACTCGATTTAGGCCGAGGAAGACCCCTCGATAGCAGTCCCAAATAATAACCGAACGATATGTCTATCTTCCCGTGTTCTTCTTTTCGCTAATTTTCTTTTTTCTCTATTTTAAAATGAACTAAAAAATAGGAAAAAATAATTTTGAATATAAAGTTTTTATTGGTCCAGTATAAGGGAAATGTAAAAAGGCGTGGGTGCTAACGAAAAGTTCAAGTGTAAATAAAATAAGATAGGTAAAGAGTATTTATTAGATATTTTAGAGGCACCAAATTGTGAATTTTTGGGCTGCGCAGGGGGTGCCAAATTTTTAAAATTGATTACTTTCTTGTCGCCTTATTGGGGAAATACATAGGAGAGGAGGACCCCATGAGCGAAGCTCTGCACAGGGCGTCTAATCCCCCAGCATAGGGGGCGTTCAAGTATTACGTAACGCAATTTTTGAAAATTTTTGACCCCCCCCCCCTCAACCCCTGTAACGCGCCGTAACGTTTTTCTGTACCCCCCCCCCCCCCCTCCCTAAACGTTACGTAACACCCAACACTTTTACCTGAAAGTGACAATTATATGACGCAAAGTACCAGAAAGCCGCTAAAATAGCTGATTTATTGTTTTAATCGCGATTACCCGTAAAACATAAACGAAAAGGGTTGCTAAGTTGGGAGATTTGAATGCCCTATTTTTTTATTTAAATAAAAAAACAATGTTACGTAACGCGTTGTTCGAACCCCCCCCCCGCCCCTGTAACGCATCGTAACGTTTTACAAACCCCCCCCCCCCAAAATGCGTTACGTATTACTTGAACGCTCCCATAGCAAAATCTATGCGGACGATTCTGAATATGTTTGTGCACGTATAGTGGAGTCAGATAAGCAAAACATAAGGAATTGTTTCCAGTCTCTAAAAATTTTTTCAGAACATGTTAGATACATCGAATACTATACGAAATGGAATTTTCTACCTCTAGCAGCCGCCATTTCCATTTTGTGAAAAATTTACGATTTAAGTCTTTCTTTCTAAATATAGATGCGGATAGCTCGGTATGTTTTAGTCTGAGAAAAGCGAAAAAAATAGAGGCCGACATGGAAGAAGCAGCGCCGAGGCACGAGTACCGGACGCTGTACTAGAGATTCCGGCAGTTAGGCGGCAAAACAACATCAACAAACGACAACATCAAAAAATCGGATGGAACTTTCGTGACTTCTCCCGATTATCGAACAGCCGACGTATCAGTTTCTCGATACCGAACCGACAATTATCGAGGTGAAGACAGCAATAAAATCGCTAAACAAATGTGGAAAAGCGCTGGGAATAGATCAAGTAACAGCCGAAATGATCAAAGCTGGAGGTGATGTCATCACAACATTCGCACGTCCTCATAGCACACCATACGGAATCCGGATCGTGCCCCTTCGGCGTAGAAGAAAGCGGTCGTTGTCCCAATTTCGAAGAAAGGCGACAGTCGAGAATCCAATAACTATCGCGGTATTAACCTGCTTTTGACCGTCGGCAAAGTATTTACGAACATGATACAAGCTACAGAAACATCAAGTGCAAACTAGCCGGAAAGAACAAGCGGGATTTAGACCACATCGAGGATGCATTGATCAAATATTCGCACTCCGTCAGCTAATGGAAGAAAGAATTCGTTGCGGCAAACTAACTGTCGACGTTTTCATCGATTTCAAATCAGCTTACGATTGCACCGACTGGAACAGATTGTGGAGAGCATTGAAAATGATCCAATTTCTCCAAACGTCGTACGATGGCTCAACCAGCAGCGTTCGTATTCTAAGCGACTTGTCCAAGGGGTTCTTGATTCAAACGGGTGACCTACAAAGGACGTCGCTACCTCCGTTCAACGTTGTGATCGACGCGATTATGTGTGAAGCATTCGATGGACGACTCGGAATTCGATACGACAACAGCTTCGTAACCGACTTGATGTGCACCGAAGATAGCGCCGTCTTCTTCGAGACGGAAGCCGAGTGCCGGACATCTTTTACGACATTTTCCCCATCGCTCGGTTATAAGCGTTAAAAATCAATGCGGGAAAAACCAAAGTGATCACATCGGACGGATGGAGGGCCAGTGTTCACCTCGATGGAATCCAAATCGAACAGGTTCCGATCCTCAAATATTTGGGATCATGGGTTGACGAAAATAAAGTGGCATCGACGGCCGACGTTCACAGCTGAATCCGCCAGGCAACAGCAACATTCGCCCCGCTCAAGTGGCGCATGTGGAAACGAACAAATATTATCATCAAAATGAAAGTACGCCTTTACCGAACCTCGATCCTTCCGATTATTTTTTATGGATCGGAAACGTGGACACAGCTCAAGCCGGACGTTGACAAGCTCCAGGTCTTCCAAATGCGATGCTTCAGGCGAATTTTCGGTTCCTCACTCAGCGATCGCCTTCGAAACGAAACAGTTAGGCAAATATACTATCAATCGACACCGATCAAAGAAGAAACAGAAAAACTTCGACTACGATGGCTTGGACACGTTTGCCGAATGAATGATAAACGCTTGCCACGAAAACATCTCTGGCGAGACCATCCGACAGACTGGAGAATTCAGCAATCGGCACGGAAGAACACCTGGCTAAAGAATAGCGTAAAGTTACCGAGCTACGACCGCCCTCCTAATTCTGACCACTTTTTATTTTTGGTAATAATTATTTTTTGGAGCATGTAATCGACTTGAGGTTTGTTAGAACATATATTCACATAATTCATGTTAAGATATTGGAAAAACCCTATAGCTAACTCGCATACGTTTAATTTATTGGAATGATTGATAATAAAAAATCTATTCAGCAATAAAAATCATGTAGAAATCCTTAAATTTGGAGTTCTGGTCTTAAGCAATTTTTTAAAGATTTTTAAGGTTTGAGATAAATATGTTTTATTTTTCGGTACGTATCCATCTTAAACTTTGATAAAATGTGACCGAAATTATTAATTGTTGTAATTTTTTCATGAAAAAACAATATAATATCTTGGTCGCAAATGGGACATTGGAATTATGAGCTTAGCCTCATTACCGACCCCTGGTCCGTATTAGGTAAAGGGTGGGATTTTGCTTATTAGTGTATTTCCGACCTACCAATCTTGAAACATATTTAAAATAGTTTATACGACTAAAGTCAGTATTTCTTTCTATTTCAAATAAATATCGGTTTCTATTTCAAATAAATTCTGTGAAGAATTTTTCTTTGTAATTAGAGTTCGCGTAAAAAGTCTGCCTACATCATAATAATTTTATTTTTTTAATTATCTAAAATCTTTAGTACAGCCCTTAGCCCAGTCACTTTATACATGAACCTCTGAAAAAATGCAACTGGAGATTTATCAGCGGGATTCTCTTTATTTTGGGGTCACAAATAATTTCCCAAAAGTCCATAAAGCCAACTGACCGGCTACTCGAGTTATGGGGGGTCAAAGGTCCCTAAAATCTCCTTTTCTCCAATATCTCGTAAATTATCGGTTTTACGCAATTTTTGGCTAAGTAAAGATTGTTCGTGAGATGAATCTGCATAAAAAAGTCCTGTACAAAATTTACGTAGAACCAATAGTTTTTGAGATATGGGGCTGAGAAAACTCGGCCATCGCGCTGCATTCGTTTCCGCACCACCTTTGAAGTAGAATGCAAGCAGCGTTTTTATATAGTATCCGCAGTAGGCCTAGTCCAAAGGTTACCAAGCATAAAAAAATTTTGTTGATTATCTCTCTATCTCTTCTATCTCCATTTCTTTCATGTGGTCATCTTCATCAACACTCATCTCAGAGGAAAATAACGAAATGTGGTCGGCGCTACCATCGTTCAACTCAGGGGCAATGGTTGAATCCCCGGACATCGAATTGAGACACGACGGGCCCCGATAAGAGCCATAAGCTACAGAACATGGCAACCCTACTTTTCTGCATTCTGCATTTTATACATAAACCTTTGGAAAAAAATGCAACTGGTTTTACGCAATTTTTGGCTAAGTAAAGATTGTTCGTGAGATAAATCTGCATAAAAATGTCCTATACGAAATTTAATGGTTTTTGAGATATGGGTTTCGGGCATCGGGCATCAATTTTTCAGAAATATTCGTACATTAGTTTTGCAAAATGCACTAAAGTTGATTTTCGTGACCTTTGACCCTCCATAACTCGAGTAGCCGGTCAGTTGGCTTTATGGACTTTTGGGAAATTATTTGTGACACCAAAATAAAGGGAATTCCGCTGGAAAATCTCCAGTTGCATTTTTTTAGAGGTTTGTGTACATACGTATAAATTGCAGAATGCAGAATAGTAGCATTACAATTTTCCGTTGCGTATGGTTCTTGTCGGGCCCGCCCGATGTCAACTCGATGTCTGAGGATACAACCATTGAACTTGAGGTGGACGATGATGACGCCAACCCCATTTCGTTATTTTAATCTGGGATAGGTGTTGATGAAGATGACAGCATGAAAGAAGTGAAGATAGAAGAGATAGAGAGATAATCAACAAAATTTTTTTATGCTTGGTAACCTTTGGACTAGGCCTACTGCGGATACTATATAAAAACGCTGCTTGCATTCTACTTCAAAGGTGGTGCGGAAACGAATGCAGCGCGATGGCCGAGTTTTCTCAGCCCCATATCTCAAAAACTATTGGTTCTACGTAAATTTTGTACAGGACTTTTTTATGCAGATTCATCTCACGAACAATCTTTACTTAGCCAAAAATTGCGTAAAACCGATAATTTACGAGATATTGGAGAAAAGGAGATTTTAGGGACCTTTGACCCCCCATAACTCGAGTAGCCGGTCAGTTGGCTTTATGGACTTTTGGTAAATTATTTGTGACCCCAAAATAAAGAGAATCCCGCTGATAAATCTAAAGTTGCATTTTTTCAGAGGTTTTGCCTTTTTTTTGTATAAAGTGACTGGGCTACCTGTGTAGATCCTAAGCAAGTAAAAATAAAAAAACATTCAACGGAAAAAAATACCGTTAGGATCAAAAATTATTTTGTTTGAGTAAAAATTTCAAATTGAATTAAGTTAGTCGTTAGACAAGTCTCGTGTTAGTGCGGAACTCAATTATTTATCGATAAATTATATTCTTCGGACCATTATTGGAAAATTGTTTTCACCGTTGGGTAATTATATTCCTTGTCAACCACTATAAGAATTTCATTAATTTTTGAAATCAATAGTCATGGCGCCTTTTAAGCGGATTAATTATTCAAGTGCAGCTCTCGAACAGGCGTTAACCGCGATCAAGTCGAGTGTTATGAGTATCCGTAAGGCATCTGCGACGTTCAAAGTTCCGAAGACTACACTCATTGATAAATTAAAAAATAAATATAAAGGATCTGGAAATACTGGAGCACCAACAGTTTTAACCAGCAGTGAAGAAGATACTCTTGTGAAATGGATCATCGAAATGGGCGAAAGAGGATTTCCTGTTACAAAATTGCAATTATTGGAGTCTGTCACTAAATTAATTGCTTATTTAAAACGTGAAACCCCTTTTAAAAATGGAGTGCCAGGTTACAAATGGTATAAAGGTTTTCGTGCTCGACATCCGGAAATATCTGACCGTGTACCACAAGGCTTAACTATGGCTAGAGCTGCTGTAACAGAACAAAATATAAAGGATTGGTTTTCACGAGTTACTGCCTACCTGGAAAAGAATAATTACTCGGAAGTCGTGAAGGATCCTAGTCGAATTTTTAACAGTGATGAAAGCGGATTCTACTTATCGCCAAAACACAAACAAGTGCTAGTGAGAAAAGGGTCTCAGAAAGTTTATTCCAGAAATGTGAACGATGAAAAAGAATGCCTAACTGTTTTAATGACAGTGAGTGCTGACGGTGCTATCCCACCACCTACGGTCATCTTTCCTTATAAAAAAAGAGTACCATCGACTATTCTTTCGAAATATCCTAAAAAATGGGGTATTGGACACACAGAGTCAGGTTGGATGACTAGCGAAGCTTTTTATGAGTATATCGCCAACGTATTTTATCCTTGGATTATTGAAAATAAAATCCAGCTTCCTGTGATATATTTCATCGATAATCATTCGTCACACATCAACTACCACATCACCAAACTGTGTAAGGAAAAAGGCATAATTTTGACGGCTTTTTATCCTAATTCAACACATCGTTTGCAGCCCTTGGACGTGGGTATTTTTTTCCCTTTAAAAAGTGCTTGGCGAAAGAGTATTACGCAATGGCGCATGAAAAATACAGGTCAAAAACTGCAAAGGGAAGAGTTTGCAAATATTTTGAAACCGTGCGTCGAAGAAGTAGTAACTGCGGATTTAGTCAGTAGTGCATTCCGGGCATGTGGTATCTTCCCGTTCGATGGAAATAATATCGACTATACCAAATTGGTAAAAAATGTCAACGCTTCACCATCTGAACCGTTAGTGAACAGCGAAAATATAGATACAGCACCGCGAGAACATAGTGAAATCAGTGATATAGTTGAAGACTGCTCAAATTTACGATTGGCAGAAGAAATTGAAAAAAGATTAGACCCAAACATTTTAGAAAAATTTAAATCTACCCAAGGTGACTGGGACGGTGAAATAGAATATAAAGCCTTTTACAATTTTTGGCACAGTTTAAGGGAGTCCAACAACAAACCACAACACGAGAATAAACCAGCTATTGAAATAGGTGACAATATTGAGCACGAAAATGGAGTGTCATTAATGGAAATTGATATTAATGAAGATATTTGGATAAACAATAATAACTGCATAGAAGCTTCTATCAGCCCGGATGGAGAAGTGAATATTATTTTGCCGATTGCAGAAAATGTCCAAAGAAAGACACCAATGAAACCGGTCGAAATAATTAATTCTAGTCAGTATTCTTCACCTTTCAGGAATGCTATCTATTGGCCAGAGATTAAAGAAAAAAAGAAGATGACGGGGAAAACGCAAAAAATGACCCCAACCGTGGCTACTAGCGATGAATACATGGAGTACCAAAACAGGATCAACGTTGAAAAAGTTCAACAAGAAGATTTGAAAAAAAGACGAGCTGAAAAAAGAAATCTAAAAACCAGCAAAAGATTGGAATTCGAATCAGAGGAACTGCTAATAAATATCGAGCCAGAAGAACCAACATATAAAATCGGAGATTTTGTCATAGTAAACTATGAAGGCGAGTATTTTCCCGGGACAGTACTTGACATCATCAATGAAAAATTAAAAATACAGACGATGACTATGAGTGGTCTCTACTGGAAATGGCCAGAGAAAGACGATATCTGCGAGTACATGATGAGTGAGTTAATCTGCAAAATAGAAGCTCCCATAATGGTGACGAATCGCGGGACTTATGATGTCCCTAAAATCAAAACCCTTCGAAATATACATTAATTTTATTATAAAAAAGTTAATATATATAAGAAATTTTTGTTATATTACTCGAGATTAAAAAAGAATAAAAGGAATTATTTGTACAATTAAATTCTTTTAGAATTAAATTATTAACCATTTTAAACTTTTGAGCAGTCAGCTATCCACAAATTTAAATTTTAAATTTTCTATAGTTCAATTTTGCGGGCGATTTGATCCGGTCGGAAATGGGCTTAGTGCTGGTCGGTAATCGAAAGTTAGAGTTTTGGTGGTCGGAATAACGCTCACGCGACCTTCTCAGAGACCGTCATTTATAATATTTGTTTAAACATATTTCCAATTTAAAGAGAGTAATGGCAAGTTTATTTTTGGAATCTAGATAAATTTTGATTTTAAAAGCCGTTTTTGAAAATTGGTTTTGTTCATTAATTTTCTTACATGAAATCGATTAAATGAGAAAGAAGTTCAGAGGTCGGATATCGGTGACTTTACGTTATCGAGGGCAACTTAAAGAAGCAACTATTATCAAGTATCGAGGCGTCGAGAATGGAAACGAATCGTCAATGGAGTTCGAGACCCAGCGGCAAATACAGCAGTATATCCGTTGCGGGGACGTCGCGCTCGGACCGCCAGCTAACGGATCAAAGAAGAAAAAGATCACTAAGCAGTGCAGCTGGCCCACATCAACAAAGACATAGTCGGCCCCTGCGAACTTCACATGCTTAAACACACTGCCTAACATGCGTGGACCGATTTATCCGCTGGCTTGATGTGACATCATGGCTGAAACAATCGAAAGACACCTCTACAGAGGATGGCTGGGATGTCATTCATTCATTGCGCTCCTTTAATCCCTCATGGGACATAGGGCCGAAACAGTGGCCCTCCAGCTGACTCTGTTTTGCGCGACAGCTCTCAACTCCGACCAGGATCTCCCAGTTGTTGCGGCTTCTGCTAGTAGGGTTCTCCTCCACGTTGTTCTAGGTCTTCCGGCTCGACGGGATCCTTGCGGATTCCAGTCGAGGGCCTGTTTGGCTAGATTTTCGTTTTCGCGTCGCAAGGTGTGGCCAACCCAATTCCATTTCCTTCGCCTGATTTGGTCGTCTATCCTTTCTTGGCCGGCACGGCGCCATAGTTCTTCGTTTGAAATTCTATCCTGCAAGACTTGTAGGCGCCCTGTGATGAATTGGGTGACTTTCCAGGTTTCGCAACCATACAAAAGTACTGCCTTAACGTTGGAGTTGAACAGCCGCAATTTGGTGTTAGTTGATATCTCCGTTGTTCTCCATATGCGGAACAGGCATGCATATGCGCCTCGTGCTTTATTTATTCTGGAACTGACATCTTCTTCTGCACCGCCATTTTCGGTAATAACACTACCCAGGTAGCAGAATTTATCGACCAGCTCCACGTCACGGTTATTCAGCGCAGTCCGTTCAATGGTGTTTGCATTTATCCGCATTTCTTTAGTTTTAGTTGGATTTAGCCTTAAGCTTGCTGGACTACTTTCTGTTGCCAAATTGTTAATCATGTTTTTGAGGTCCTGGTGTCTGTGGGCCAGCAAACAGATATCATCTGCGTAGTCGAGATCCTTAAGGCGGTCTAACAATTGTATGCCGCCTGTTCTACTATCTAGAGCGTCGACAAGGATGTCATTTATTACTATAAGAAATAGTAAAGGCGAGAGTAGGCATCCTTGTCGTACTCCTGAGCTCACCTCGAAGCTGTCGGATAATTTTCCATTATGGAGAACTCTGCATTTGGAATTGTTGTATAGGGCTTTTATCAATTCTATTATTTTATCAGGCAGTCCACGTCACCGTAGTGCCTGCCATATAAAGCTCCTATTGACCGAGTCGAACGCTTTCTCAAAATCTACGAAAGCAAGGTAAAGGGGGGATCGGAATTCAGTAGACTGCTCCACTATTATTCGTAAGGTGTTGATATGATCAATACATGAGCGGCCCTTCCTGAATCCGGCCTGCTGCCTCCTCAGCGTTCGGTCTACTGCCTCACTTATCCTAGCTAGTAATATATGGGACAAAATTTTGCCCACTGTAGATAGTAAACAGATGCCTCTCCAGTTGTCGCATATTGTTAGGTCCCCCTTTTTTGGTATTTTGACTATGATACCTTCCGTCCAATCCTCCGGAAAGGTACAGGTGTTCCATGCTATTTCCAGGATTGGCTGAAGCGCATCTGCTATGAGGCTTGAATCGGCTTTCAACAATTCTGGCATGGGATCAACAATGGCTGGGATGTAAAGGCTGTAAAAGGGGTGCAGGTGGTTAAGCTGTAAAAACGCAACAATATATTAAACTGCGGTCTGTCGCGGGGAATTAGGCAGTGTGCGTTGTTCTCTATGACAATTACAGTTCTGCACTGATTTTTGTAAGTGGAAGAAACAAGCTTCCGACAATCACCCTTTGTACTACTAGACTAGTCCGTCATGTCGTATAGGTAATGCTAATGCAGCAACTACAGCTAATCTTCATGGAACCTTAGAAGAAAGAACAATAGCTCAGATTTTCAAAGGTAAACCAACAGGGAAGAAAAGGGCAGGACAATCAAGAAATTGGTGGATGGATGACATGCTGGAAGATATACTAAAGGGCCAAAACTATCGATTGTAATCCGGTCGTCCGATCAAAACTCATTATGCGCATGGATTTGATGATAATCTGGATGTACATCCAATTTGATCGCGTATGGGGCCCTTAACACTTCGTATAGCAAGTTTTTGTGAATTAGTATAGAGACGACTGGTAGAAGAAACTTCAAGGGACCCCAGTTTTACAAGGTCACCATTCAAGAAGAAGAGTATTAAGTAATAGGATTGAAGGCATTGATGTTGTAGGATAACCACAAACCAGGGTTATGTTGTCGTGTCAAACTTCAATTTTAGCTTGTTCATTTCTGATCTTCAAAGTTAATTCCTAAGATGTAGTGTTTGACTACTAAGACATGAAAATTTGCTTGATCATCACGGTGATTAGCCTATATATAGAAATATGCCGATAGTACTTAAAAAACAAAATACTGAAACTAATTTGCTACAAATAAAACTCACTTACAACCCACCACATTCAAAATATAATCACACATCACTCACTTCACATTAGTTGGAACATACTTAAGTTAACGATAACGACAACAACACCCTAGAAATATTAATAACCACGTTCATGTCGTGGCCGTAACCAATTCAAAACCAACAAACCCGTGGCATAGGGGGCAATCATGGTGCCTCTTAAAAGTCATCTTGGAAAAACCGGGAGGGAAATTAGTAAATAAATAAATACTCTCACAAAAATTACTTTAAGAGCCTTCGTGACTACATAATAAATTCACATCCAAATTTATATATCGCCTATTCGTCTGCCTGCCAACAGCGGAGGATATCGGCGGATAATCGTATTCATAGACAGCGCCGCAGACAATCCCTGTTGCTTCTGCACCTGTAAAAATACTCCTTGTAATCCGAAAATAAAAGGAATTGTCTCGCCGGGAATCGACGTCGTTGTCCTGCATCAATATTTAACGACCATGTTGTTGCCGCTGCTGCTGCTGTCGGGCGAGTTGCTGCTATGATAGTTTCCGTTTCGATTCTATTTAAGTAAAAACTGTTGCTGCACTTTTAGATTGAATCGATTGTCAGAGAATGCCCCGTTATTTTTATATCACTACCCCCTCCCTCGGGCGGAACATCACCGGCCGATCTGATGGAAGTGCTACAAAGCATGCAAACGCTTTTAGTACGAATCGGCACTTATCTGGAGGAAGAAAGGGCCGCATTCAATAACATCAGATCGATTGAAATCGGCATTGAAGTCGAACAGCGCGTAATCAATTACCATTGCTACTAATTAGGCTATCTCTTCTTGGATTCTATTTTCGGATACAAAGGTGCCAATTAAAAAGAAAACTGGCCAAAACTGGATTTTTCAATTGAATTAGAAATTTGCTGCTGGATCTTGGTTCGAGGAATGGTAGTGCGAATGGGGATTTTTGGGTTGATTTACTCATGGTTGCAAGGAATTGGACATTGTTGACCATTAGCGAGATAGGAGAATAAGATTTAGGGGCATATGCATCAACGAAGTTAAGCCTCAATTGTTATTTTATCAGAAATATCAAATAAGATTATCTCAGACAAAATCTGCGGATGAGACTAGGATAATGATTTTACTCTTCCACCATGTGTGAAATCACGCACTACCACCACTATTACCATTAAATGCCAACAACTGAGACGGGGGAAATGTCAATCAAAAGATTTTCCGCAATGTTCAAAAAGCATTGCCAAACCTAAAAATTTTCATATTGTACAGACATTTTAACCATACCTCCGCGTGCGGGTATAGGTAATGCTTGACACTTGCTTAAAGGTATTCCTCGATAATGTTTACGGGCCATAGTATACTATCCTTTAAAAAAAGCTAGGCTGATATGACGAAGCTCAGTAGTTCCTCTTAAGCTAAGTTGACTTGAGACTATTGCGGAACGAGTAGCAAGCATCGGAGAACGGATTATATGATGACGGCGCACAGTGGGACGAATTGCCGAAAACGTGGACAAAAGTCTAAATATTGACGAATTTGGACGAAATTCGGTATTATAGGGTAATCGACCTCGCTGATCACGAATTTGATGTCAAAAACTGAAAATTCACAATGGCGAATCCAATATGGCGGACATCATTTTTAAAACATTGTAGAAATAAACTCAAAACTTGTATCTAGTTGTTTTTGGACATGCCGATTACGAATTTGATGTCAAAATTTGGAAATTCAAAATGGCGGATCCAATATGGCGGACATAATTTTTCAAAATTTGTATAAATAAGTTCAAAACATGTATTTATATGTTTTTGAGCATGCTGAATACGAATTTGATACTTGAATTCGAAAATTTTAAGAACAGGAACTTGAGTCACTCCGTTTGTAGGCTCAAAATATGACCAAAATGCTAAAATATTGGATTTTTTCTGAGAAAAACGAAGAATATTGGGATTTAGATCACACTTTTTAATTACAATTATATCTTGTAAACGGAGTAACTCACGTTCCTGTTCTTAATATCATATAAAGGAATACACATTTACCTAAAAGTCGAACCGATTTACGTTGCTCTACGATAATTAGTTTAGGAGTTATTCAACTTTAAGTAAATATTAAAAAAATACATTTTTTTCTTTCGTAAGCAGCCTGTACCTTAGTGGATAGCGGGGATAGTCCCCTCTCTCGAACAATTTTTTTCTCCAAAACCATCCAGAAATCACCCTGAAAATATTAGACACGTAGTCCAACAGAGGATTTATTGAAAGTCTGATGACCGATACAAGTTGCGTATTAGGGGATATGAGTATTTTAAATATCTGATGAATGGCGATTCGTACGGGAAAATGTATAATATCATTTTTTCCAGATAATCGAATGATCTACAAACTTTGTAAACAATATTTTAGGATGGGACTCGCCGTTTAAGCGATATTATCCAAAAACGGAATTTTCTGTTTTTAGGGGTTGTTTTTAGGAGCAGCGTACAACCAATTTTCCGAAACTCTTTTTTAACATATTGTACTCACGAAAAACTATTTTTTTAGAAAAAGTTTCGTGAGTTAACATTTAGTTAGAGGTCTGCATTCAAATTGTGCTCTGACGACTGAACTAATATTTATAGGTATATGTATATCCGCGACTTTGAATTTCCTAATTTTGACATCAGATTCGTAATCAGCATGCTCAAAAACATATAGATACAAGTTTTGAACTTATTTCTACAAATTTTGAAAAATTATGTCCGCCATATTGAATCCGCCATTTTGAATTTTAAAAAGTGATCACCGACGTCGATAACATAATACCACCAAATTTCGTGCAGATTTAACAATATGGAGAATTTTCCCGCACTTTTATAGACATTTCAATAAAGCTAACATATAGCAGCCGCAACTGCATATGTGGTTTAGAGAGTTGCGGCTAGTAGCTGGATTTTCTTTTTTAATCCTGAAGTAAATATAGCCTATTTTATAAAAAAATACTTGACTTAGTGGTATTGCGTGGAACTCATAACTTATCTCTTAATTTCGATTGAATTTTATAAATTTTTCTCGTTATTATACATAATTATTGTTTATTTCAATAACAAATGTTAACACGTCGCTTAACAAGTTATAAAGCATTTAAGATTTAGTACATACCTGGAGAAACATTCTCCATTTTCAATATTTCGAATCTGTATTGTCGTTATAATTTTATACAAGTTTCAATTTGCACTACGTTTATTGACCATAGAACCGAACGCTTTACAAATAAACAATGGCCAAGTTCGACCTGCTATGCAGCTTCAAGGAAAAACAATTAACCGTTTCTACTTCCGGGATTTAATAGTGCCAACAATACTGTAGTCAACCCAAAAGATGAAAATCGCTAGATCGAAACTTTTATTTTCGGACTTTTGTTCACGTTTTAGGCAATTCGTCGTCCCACTGTGCGGCGGCAAGGACTTGAAAATTTTCTCATGGAACATTCGCATTCTGTACAGAGCTCGAGCTGCACAATAACCAGCATAACGTCTGAATATAAGTTTACTAGCGATTCTCGAGATGCCATGGGTGTGTTATTGGTTTTAATCGATCAACTAAGGACATCTGAAACGACCCACTAGGCTCGAATGAGTTTTCGGATGACGCAAACAAAGAATTTTTCGAAGAATTCGCAGAGCAACTTAATGACTGACAGGTGTAAAAATCATCCTAAGAAATATGAACATTGAAATCACTTCAAAAAATTCGTAGCGTTTTTTAGTAAAATTCAATTTATAGGTTTCTTTTACGGATACCAGTCATTCTACCACCGGAGAAAAACTTATGCGATCTCTGTTTTGAAGATTGAATTAAGAAGTTTCCACAGTCTTCTTCTGAAGCCAGAATAATACCATTGACAGGAGTTTTTTTGTGGTACGATGAAGCTTAGGAGTCAGCCTTTGTACCAGTAGTCCGTCATGTCGTTCAAGTCATGGTGCAATAGAAATAGAATATGAAAGATTAAGGGTAGCCTGATCGATACATGAGGAGGGGGCAGTAAGCCTCACGTTTGCATTCTTGGATGTTATATGAGTTCATTTTTTTGGCAGCCGAGTAAATCACAACCTCCAGGGCTAACGAGGCACAGTCCCGTTGGAGTGTATGCCTCCTGAAATAAGAAAATCTCGCTAACCAGCCAACAAAGGCTGTGAAGCAGGCAGTACCAGACTACCAGGAGAGCGTTCAAAAACCTTAATATGGTTAACCATGGTTAACTATGGTCAACTTTTGTCGTTCAAAAACTCCGTGGTTAACTACAACATAACCACGAGCATAACTTTTTGGCGTTCAAAAACTCCTGTGGTTAACCATGGTGTAGTTAAATTTTAACCATGCTGGGGAGCTTGGTTAGCGATAGTTAGGAAGAAGAAGAATAAAAACAATTTTTTGACATTTGTTTTAATGTTAATAATGAACAAATCAAAGTGGGATTTGTGAGATTATTTTAAATAAATAATTATTGGAAATAATTGAGGCAAATAGCCGACACTATTTTATGGAAAAAAATTTTAAATTTTCTTTACCACGTAGTTAACTTCTTCTTCTTTAACGGCTCTACAACCGGGATCCGGTCCTGGCCTCGCGCAACTGTTCTCTCCACCGGTCCCGATTCTGAGCCGATGTCATCCAGTTTGGCATCCCTAAACTCTGAGCGTCCTGGTCCACGCCATCCTTCCAGCGAAGGTTGGGCCTCCCTCGCTGTCGCATCCCATAGGTCTTACCGCAGAGAACTTTCCGAGCAGGCTCATCTTCACTCATACGAGCTAGATGCCCTGCCCACCGGAGCCTACCGAGCTTTATCTTCTTCACAACATCTATGTCGCGATAGCGCTCGTAGATCTCGTCATTGTAGAGTCTCCGGAATCGTCCTTCCTCACATACGGGGCCAACAATCCTCCGAAGTGTTTTCTTCTCAAACACGCCCAAGAGGTTTGAGTGCTTTTTGCTAAGCACCCACGTTTCGCATGCATATGTTTCGGATGAGTATGTGAGAACGGGTAAGACCATCGTCTTATATAGTAAAAGTTTAGACGTTATGGTTAGATATTTGGATTTGAAGAGCCTTGACAGATAATAGTAGGCTTTGTTGGCTTTTAGCAGTCGTGCGCGTATTTCTGGTTCCATGCTATTGTCGGCTGCTACTATTGACCCAAGGTAGGTAAATGATTTTACCACGTCAAACTCGTGTTCCGCTACCTTGATTGTGGGACCAATGTTAGGTGTTCTTCCAGACGAGGCCACCATGTACTTTGTTTTGCTTTCGTTAATGTGCAGTCCCAGATTTCCTGCCGCTTGCTCAATCTGAGTGAAAGCTTCTTGTACAGCTGTTGTTGTTCTTCCAATGATGTCAATGTCGTCTGCGTAAGCCAGTAATTGGGTGGACTTGTGGAGGATTGTACCCCTTGATGTCACGCCCGAATCTCGGATCACTTTCTCCAACGCCAGGTTGAAAAGGAGGCAGGCCAGACCGTCCCCTTGTCGGAGTCCATTATAGATGTTGATTGGTCTGGACAGTGTTCCGGATGCCTTTACTTGGCTTGACACATTGATCATGGTCAGCCTACATAGTCTTGTCAGTTTGTTGGGGATGCCGAATTCTCTCATGGCTTTGTAGAGTTCTACCCTGGCTATGCTATCATAGGCGGCTTTAAAGTCTATGAAGAGGTGTTGAATTGAGTTTTGAAACTCTAGACATTTTTCCATAGCCTGCCTCAAGGTGAAAATCTGATCAGTCGTTAATTTGCCTGGGCTGAAGCCGCACTGGTAATGGCCTATGATGTTTCTGGCGTATGGGGCGGACGATAGCGGAGAATATCTTATACACGGTACGCAACAACGTTATACCGCGATAATTAGTGCACGCTGTGATATCTCCTTTTTTGTGCACCGGACAAAGGATGCCTTTTCTCCAGTCTTCTGGCATCACTTCCCGCTCCCATACTTGCACAATTAATTCATGAATCGCTTGGTGTAATGTAGGCCCTCCATATTTAACCAGCTCCGCTGCTATGCCGTCTGCACCCGAGGCCTTGTTGTTTTTGAGCCGGCTGATGGCTCTGCTAACTTCTTCTATGCTTGGTGGCGGCAGCGTAGCATTGTCATCAGATATTGGTGGAGCCTCCTCAGTTAGCTCGCCATTTAGCAATTCATGAAAGTGCTCTTCCCATCGCTCCAAGATGCCTTTATGATCGGTGATCAGATTCCCTTCTTTGTCCTTGCAATATGTGCGAATTGCGTCATACTGCGGACTCTTTGGTAGAACTCCCGCGCCTGGTGCGGCCGTCGTTCTCTGTACTGTTCTAGCTCACAGACGAGATTTTAGTAGTTAGTAGTTTAGTAGTTAACTACGGTGCGTTCAAAAACCTCCATGGTTAAACATAAACTTTCGTGGTTAAGTGAAGTGATGTAGCATAACCACAGCTTACCTCGTGGTTTACTATAGTAAGGTTTTTGAACGCGCTCCAGGTGAGCAAAGAGGTGCACCGTCCGCTAGGTGAAGACCCGATCTAATACCCTCGACAGTCTATCACACTTAATCCGGATTATGATTATTATGATGTAAACCCCATTTCATTTCCATATCTTTTATATGGGCCTATGCCATTTTGACATCATAATCCGGATTAAGGGTGCTAGTCTGTCTCCGGTATAAGGGGCCATCCATAAATTACGTCACACGTTAGGGGGGAGGGAGGGGGTCGGCGAAGTGTGACATTGTGTGACAAGGGGTGGGGGGGTCTTAAATTTTGTTACGTCACATTTCAAAATCTAATATATCTAAATATAGTAATACTGCTCATTACGCGAAGGATACGTTCCGCAAAAACTCGCGTTAAAGCTGGTGACAGACACAAGCGCAATGGCGGTTGTGTGATCTGTGTATTATTTTTCTATCCTACAGAGCGTCTCTTTGTTTTAGGTACTAATCTCATTACTACAATTTGGAAAACATATAATTTTGCATTAATTATGAAATTCAACAAATTTCCTATCCTTATCACCTGTGACGTCACACTAGGGAGGGGGGTCTCCCCAATGTGACCAGCTGTGACAAGGACGGGGGGGGGCTCAAAAAATCATGAAATTCGTGTGACGTAATTTATGGAGCGGAACTTTGGTACCCCATTATTAACCGGCCGAATGCCTTATTAGGGCTATTTTGAAGAGAACCGAAGTATAATTGCTGTAGTTTAAAGGGCCGCTGGCTTCCCTTTTTCCAATAGTTAGGATAGACTCCGGAGAAGTATGACAGGGCAAAAAGTTTGCGCCGGGGTTTAGCTAAAGGTGAGCAGCATTTCTTGAGTACCATAGGGGGAATATTATCAGGGCCAGTGAATTTATGGATGAGGAGCTCTTTAAGACATTTGTACACCTCGAACAAAACTCCGTCCATTGAATGGGCGTTGCACTCGAGAACTGTGGATGGCGTATCGGGTTCGGGTAAAGTAGAATTTGAGGCGAACAGAGATGCTAATATATATGCAGGTCGGCCTTGGATTTGCTTTCTGTTGTCACCTTTTTCTCATGCATGAAATAAAGGCTTGTGAAAGATACAAATATTACCAAGGACCAGAGGTTTTTGTTGCTAGCATTTGTGTTGGGAATCTAACTTATCAATTTCTCGGCAAATAATGATTTGACCTTCCTGATGATGGAAGTGCAGGAATTTGTCAACTTGACATACTCACAACAGAGGGATCATATGGGGAGTGTCTATACGATAGACTATAGGCGGCTTTTTTTTAGCTTTAATTTACAGATTTGGTAGAATGAGGAATGAACAAGCGCATTCCAGCCCGTATGATTTTGGATGTTCGTACTTAGAACGGCATAGCTCGCAGTGGCATCACGGAAACCCAGATCCTAATCAGTGACACAAGCGAATAAGCTCGAACCAGCTGGCTTTCCCATAGTGTCAGACATTTTTTTTTTGGGATCTGTGTTGGTTGGGGTAGGAGATCGATATGGAAATGGTCCGAGTTACCGAGATGTGAACCAACCTCGACGGAGTACTTTGTTGAATGAGATTAAGAAACAGGTCAAGGAGATGGGCTCCGATGGCACACTATGGGGGAAAATTCGCGAGAAGACTCCGAATGTTGCAAAAAAGGAAGGAAAATGTTTTATTACGGAGCCTCTCCGTGTTGTTGTTCATTTAAGTGTGGGTCTATTATAGGGGATTGATGATAAAATGGCAATACCTCTATAGTTATCCATTGAATGCTTATCAGATGCTTTATGGATTGGCGTGCGGTAGGATTTCTTCTACAACGTAGGAAACTTTCCTAACAATAATGATCTGTTAGAAATGAGATGCATAGGGAACGAGATGTGGTAAGCATCGATGTAAAAAACTAGGAGGCAGATTGTCAGGTTCATGACCTTTTTTCCGATTAAGGTTGTTTAAACCGGTCAGTATATCTTCAATCGACAAGGATAACTGGAGTGTTCGCATCAGTTTGATCAGTGTACCTTGGAACAGAGTTGCTGAACCTATCAGCCAGCAAACATGTTACAAATTACTGGGGGGGGTCATGAGGAGTGTATTCTACAATCTCTCATTGTTGAGGGGTAGCCTGAGTTCTATTATTTTAAATTAACGAATTCGAAAAAACAGAATAGATGTGTGCGGTATAGGCCTCATGGGACCTAAGAACTCTAAGGCTAACCTATTGTATTCCAGTTTCAATTCTGCAGTTTTATTGGTGTTTTTTTTTTATCAGGTTATACAATTTATTTCTCTGATTACGAATTTATTTCTCTGAGATCGAATGTTTCTGTCAAGCCAAGGCTCAGATAATTTATTCCTTTTAATAATCTTGGGTACATATTTGTTAACGGTATTTAAAATGATGGTATAGAAACAAGATGGCTGGATTTTGGGTGAAGAGTTGAAATCGGATTAGTCGTTGGAGAAGTCACTACTTAGGGACGATAATATCTACACATTTCATCACGCCTTTTTTGGAGCTGTCGCACATGTAGAGAACTTACGTGCGAAGCATAACTGGAGAGGTCCTTGCCTGCTTGTTGGGATGTTATTTGGCACTACTCATAATACTTAATTTACAAGTTGAGCAGAGTTGGGATCAGTAGGAAGACCTTCTTGAGGCTGCTCCTCGTTTTGCCATAGTCGGATCTGTCGTGCATATAAGCGAGGAATAGTCTTACATTAACGAAGACCCTGCTTTCTCTTAGACGCGACAACAAATAACGTCCCTCCGTGATTCCAGAAAGGTGGATTGGTCGGGGCGATATTGGTGCTACCGCTCTCAGAAGAAACCAGAGTTTTTTCTCCACAGGCAGGCTGTGGTTGTGGAAGATCAGATAGGATTGAACATTTTGTGGGAATTTCGTTGACAGAATAATGACTGATGCATGAAATCAATCTTGGTCAAGCAATCTTGGTAGACTTTGGTAATCATGTGGATCGTGATGAACCTGATTCAATATCATGTCGTTGAGATAATAGTACTGCTTGAATTGTGCTTGTCATTGTTTGTGTGACTATTCTTGTGACTAAACATCAGCTGTTTTCGTATTCTAAGCACCCAGCCATTAAATTTCCCCAACAATAAATCAATTCCGCATTGACGTCTTAAGTTAATTAAATTAACAAAGTAAAATAAATAAAACATCCCATCTTAGTAAAATACAATTTATATTTATGTTTATAAACAAGTCTTTAATCATTTATAACATTTTCAAATGAAAACGACCACTACTTACGTGATTACCACTAATTTCCCACTAAAGAAAAAACAACACATTCCAAGCCGCAGAACAAGCAATTAATCATTCCTATATTGCTCTGGTAAAATACACAGAGGCCATAAATATAAACATTTAGTCAAGCCATCGCACTGGTCCCTATCTTTTCCGAATAAAATATCATTGCAAAATCCCGAAATCTCACAGCTAGCTGCTACACAAATCTAATAACCCTCCCTAGAGCTTGGCTAGAGAGCTGATATTTTTGGCTAGAGTCTGTGGGAAAAATACATTTTCTATGCTGTTTCCCTCAATAGCAAAAAAAATTAAGCTCTTAAAAAATCGATGAAATGCAGGAGCAAATAGATAAATCACGCCAAGAGACCGCTTCTTTTCGTGTTGTAAGTGGACAAAAAGAATATGGTCTGTTTGCTAACTGATGACGACAGGCAGGCTACAATCAAAGTTGACCTTTTGCGAGAATATAGTTATTAAATTATATTGATTTGGACTTGTGCCATCTCGGGGAATTGCCACGAAAAAAACAATTTATGTTATACCTCCCCTGTTTTGATATGTGCGTGTAAATACCATTGAACTAGCGCTATGAACACGCTAGCGGGGGGTATTGGACTTTCAGACCCCCGCGATATGTGCAGTAATTTTTTCCTAGAGGGCGCACAACACGCAAAGTACCACCAAAGTGCTGTCGGAATTGTATTTATCCAGATATAATAGTAAAAAATAATAGGATATCCAACATCTTGATTGGTCTTCCATTTGTTTGTGGCTGGGGGTGGAGGAACTTTGTTTATATTAAGCCCGAAAACAAAACGAAAAATTAAGAGAGAGAATCCGTAAAGACCGTGTGAAGGCCGCTCGCGGTTTTAGGTGTATTTTTCCTACGGTAAAAATAATCACAGCAGCAGTAAAAAAAATTCACTACTTAATTCCATTGAATCTCATTAATTCAATTGGTTAAACGATTTTTACGGCTTAGCACCAAAAACGAGAAATAGAAAAGAAATTATCGTAAGCGCGGCTAGCAAAAAAAAATCTTGCAGCTCGACGTCAGCACGCTAAGCAAACTCGTAAAATAATCAAAGGAACGACCACGATGGGAGATGAGGCTACAAATGAGCCGCAGCCTGAGCTCAGATGAGATTTTCGTCATCGTCACATTTCAACAATAAACAGCAAACAGGGGGTAAAATCGAACCGTCACCTCGTCGTGGTGCCCCCTGGATAACCAACTAACGACGGTAGTAGGGAGCAGACCCTTAAAAGCCTACCAAGCCAAGATGCACGGTATACAGAAACAGAAGGTAATGTAAAAGAAACGACAGCTTCGAATACCGTAAAAAATGGGCGCCTGGTGACGTCAACCCTAATGTAGAAACACCAACAACAACTTCGATTTTTATATGAAACGCGGGCCCCACGTGACGTCAGCACTAAAATACCGTATACGGTATACAGTCTTTTACATTACCGCGGTATACAGAAGTAATGTAAAAGACTGTATACCGTATACGGTATTTTAGGGCTGACGTCACGGGGGGGACAATTCCCATATAAAATCGAAGCTGTTGTTGTTTTTGCATTAGGGCTGAAGTCACCAGAATTTTTTACGGTATTCGAAGCTGTCGTCTCTTTTACATTATCTCTGTTTCTGTATACCGTGTACATTACCTTGTTTCTGTATACCGTGGTTAAGTTGTAAGTGTCACCGTGTCGAGGACTGCGCGTGGCAGTGGGTAGTGCTGCACTGTCTCGAACTATCTTCTCTGAGCACCGGGCGCACCCAGTTGTATATAGCCTTATCCTGATATGGAGGCTATTTTAGGATCCCTTTCCTGCCATACTCGTGGCTTTCATGGACCCACAAATTTAAAAAAAAATCAGACGAAGAAGGAGGTTGTTGGTCTGATCCAATAAGCATTAGCTCAGAGCTGGAGAGGAATCTACTTGGAGGTACCTCGTCCAGCACTGAAGCTTCGGTTTCTCAATCGACAACAGTGCCCCAGGCAGCTGGCGGCAATGTTGTTGATGAAATGAGTGCCATGGTTGTCGGTAAGAAGGTTTAGGTTGCAAGAAAAAATCTGGTGCTGGCAAGAGGAGGAGGGCCGCAGCGGAATTAGGGAGCTCCACGAGGCACACCCGAGTCCCGCATGTGGAACTTCCTTCCAAACAAACCAAAGGCAGGACAGTGGTCAGGTTATCAGGGGCCCCAAGGAGCGGCCCGGACAGCCGCTGTACTGCCAGACGTTTCTGGACCCACCAGAAAATTGGTAGCACCTCGACCCGAATCTCACAAAATCTCACGTGGGTCTCGGCAAATCCACAAGAAATGTAAAAAAAAATGTATGTGAAGAAAACACAGCTTAGGGGTCACTCTTTAACTGGTACTGAGTTAAGGCCATGGTGCAATGTCTAATAACAAGTTTGGTTTGAAGAATTGACGAGAATAGGAAAGGTTAAAGGAAAGTAAGGTAAAGGCTAATGTGTAGAGAGAGCTGCTACGTTGGCTTAAAGGAATGAGTTTGACGGCACGATTTTGCACCTTGTCGAAGCAAGCCAAGGGGGTTTTTAGGGCTATTGTCTAGATATACGGATTGTATTCAAGGCGGGGCCGAATGTAAGATTTGTAGATTGTAGCCAGGGCGTCTGGCAGGGGGGGAGGAGCTTATATCTCTTAACAAATCTAAGCCACTGGGAAGCTTGTGGGGCGATTTGGAATATGTGATCATTCGATCGCAGATCCTCCATTAGGGGTTAACCATAGGTTTTGCTGTCAGTTGTTTATCACAGTTACTACTGCTATGACTGACGGAAAACCTACCGTCTAAGGTGATGATTGATGTAATTATCTAAGTATTTTGATTCTCACTAATCACGACTGATGGAATTGATTGACGCTTGTATGAACGTGCAATGGACGCCTTAAAGTTCCCCCTAGGATGTTAAGAGTTGAGTCAGCGCCAGAATCACGCCATGAACAACTGCGAGTACCCGTGAACGCGAGTGCGGATGGTTTTCTCGTCTAGTTCGCTCCTTGTTTTTCGTTCTGAGTAGATACGGTGTAAATTTTCCCCGTTAATTCACGGCGTGGGTGTGGAGATGCCTTTACATTCTCTTCTCCCATGGAGATAGGAGGTATATCGGTGTTATCAAGAAAACTGGGTTAAATTAAGTAAAACATTTCTCCACTAAGATATGTCTAAATCCTACACAAAAACAAATAGCAAAGTAGCCCTGGATTAATTAGCCGCCACCGGCTAGCCTACAGCGTTCGAGCCGGTTGGGTGCGAACCGCGGGAAGGCTCGACTTGCTGTGTTCACGCCCTTATATGCGTGTTTCTAGTGTAAATACTAGTGATTTTTTTAAGTTTGAAAAATCTCACGTGAGATTATGGGGGGAGGGTGGGGGTCGAGCCAAATCTCACGAAATCTCACGGAGGGCGGAGGAGGGGCCGAAAAATTAAATTACCTCACGTAATTAATGGACGACCCCAAATCTATCTATATCAATTTTTCTTGCAATCCCGCGAATTCGCAAGTTTACGATATTGAGACTTTGATACGGGATTGGATTCCCTACGCGGTACCTTTGGACCCAATACCTCACACAGGAAAAAAGCCCAAAAACAAAACGAAAAATTAAGAGAGAATCCGTAGAGACCATGTGAAGGCCGCTCGCAGCTTAAGGTGTTTTTTTCCTACGGTAAAAATAATCACAGCAGCAATAAAAAAAATCACTATTTAATTCCATTGAATCTCATTAATTCAATTGGTTAAACGATTTTTACGGCTTTCTTAGCACCAAAAACGAGAAATAGAAAAGAAATTATCTTAAGCGCGGCTAGCAAAAAAAAATCTTGCAGCTCGACGTCAGCACGCTAAGCAAACTCGTAAAATAATCAAAGGAACGACCACGAGGAGAGATGAGACTACAAATGAGCCGCAGCCATAGCTCAGATGGGATTTTCGTCATCGCCACATTTCAACAATAAACGCGAATAAAATTAGAATACCGCTCTCCGCTAGTGCGACTGACATTTAAATAGCTTTGCGTTTTTTTTTTTTCATTTTTTTTACTTTATTGTTCTGCAGTTGACAGTAATTTCACAGCGACGTCATTCCCCCTTACCGTGCTGAAAAAATGAAAAACATTCTCTGCTTCCTTCTTCTACAAATTCTAGAAATACTTGAACAAAAAAAAATATTATATTGACTCTTGCATCAATAGAGGAGAAAATAAATTCTTTTTTATTATCATCCGCAATATTTTTTTTTGCTGCGTGTGGGATAAACACATTTAATTTGTTGGTGAAAAAAAATAATTCTTTAAAATCTTTTTATTCCTCTCGGAAAGTGGATTTTTATTATAAATATTTTTCACTTGCTTTCACTTTCAGAATGTCCTTCCTGTCTTTGTTCATTTTTTTTTTTTAATTTGAAAAAAAATATTAATTGTAATTTTCCATTTGAGTTGTCTTGATCCACTTCCACCGTGCCCCGAGTTTTGGGAAATACTTTTGGTCGGGAGTTTTTTTTTCTTGTTCTTATTAAAGATCAACCGAGGGTGGTTAAGGTCACGATGTCTTTGCATAATACTTAACCAGTTAACTGCGTTCGATGAGTGTACATGCCAAGCCGAAAATTTTTTGTTGTGATGGGGCTGACGCATGTACTCGTTATGTAAACTGAACAGAAATTACCATTGACTAGACAGATTTTAAATTTGGACAAAGAGTAATAACAAATTTTATGTGTAGTCCAGTCAATGCACGGTTTGCCTGGCAATTCCACCAAACAGCACCGATTGGCACCAAAATTTGGCTGTAGGTTCTACTTACCCTCCACTTCAAAGTTGTCAATGTGCCGACGGTTGCTTTTACCCTGGGGGTCGACGCCACCCCTTCTAGGGGGTTAAATTTTTTTTAATAAAAATAAGTATGGGAATGGATAGATTGACTAATTCTAAGCAACTTTTGTTATATAAAGTTTTTACTAAAAGTCAATACTTTTCGAAATATTCGAGAGTGAAAACGTCAATTTTTCAGCAAAAAAAAGCCGTTTTCAGACGGGTTTTCATGAATAACTCTGAAAATAAGTATTTTATGAAAAAAACATTCAGAGTAAAAATGTAGCTTATAAAAAAACAAAAAAAAATACTGGGTTTAAAATATCACTAGACCTAATGCTAACGGAGTAATAGGTTGTTAAAGGTTGGGTCTTCTTCGTCAAACGCCAAAATCGTAAGTTTCAACGTGAAATATCCGAAAAACAACGCATTTTTCGGGGAAAACTCATAAAACTTTTTTTTAGTGCTTGGAAAAACCTTTAATTTTCTTTTTTTTTTAAGTTTCTAGTACCCAAATTAAGCGAGTTATGACAAAAACAAAATTGATCCCCATTTTTTTGGCAGCAAAAAAATGTGAAAATCACCCCCTAATTACCACCCCAATTGAACATGATCGTTACCACTTTACAATTTACTTCATATATGTACTTATAATATGCCCTATAAGTTTGACCGGTTTTAAGTGCTTGGTTAAAAAAAATGAGCTTGAAGTGAAGAGAGCTTTTTTGCAAGTTTGCAAAAAATTGCCTTTCTTTAAAAATAACTCAAAAACTATGAAAGATACGCAAAATTTAAAAAAGTGAAAAATTGTAGGTTTTCTTTTTCTAAAACTTCTGGTTTTTTTACTTTTTCTGTACGATGAAAATTGAGGAAGATATGGCCGTTTCAAGTTTTGACATGTTCGCAAATGCAACGTTTTGAAGCTGTTTCAGCTCAAACTTTTTAAAAAATAAGAGCTTACAAAAAAATTAGTTTACATCAGCTTATAGCTCTTGGAAAAACCTATAAAATAGTTTTTTGTTGAACTTGATAGCTCAAAATCTAAGGGAGTTATGGTAAAAATACCCAATCACAAATTTTTACAGTTATCAACACACGTATATAACAACCTGATATAGAAGATTCCTTCATCTTTTCACACCTTCCCAGCCGGAAATTTATCAAGCGCTGTCAAAAGAAATAAGAATGCAGCGCTTCCAATTCATATGTTGTGGAAGTTCTTCGGAAGCACGCACTCTATACTCCCATTTTTGTGCTTTGTTTTCCTCAAGTTCTCATTTATCCCCCTCAGTTGGGAAATTTGTGATTTTTCTAATAATCGCATCACTTGTACTACTAATACTATTTTTGGTGAAAACAAAAGCTTCAGGAGCTTCCCAAGAGCTTCAATTTCCCAACTTCGACTGCGCTTCTTCAACAACAAAATATAAACGTTCCCCAAACGAGTCACTTCGGCGTGAGTATATGAAATCAAGGAACTCCTGTAACTCCATCATCAGGAAGGTCAAAGCGTCATTCGATGACAAGTTGAGAAACAAGATCCTCAACACACGCGTAGGCAGCAAAAACTTCTGGTCCTTGGTAACTTCCATCAAGAAGAATTTTACGTCTTCCACAACCCCTCCATTTATTTATGGAGGAAAGGTGACAGCAGAAAGCAAATCCAAGGCCGACTTATTGGCATCTCTGTTCGCCTCTAATTCTTCCTTACCTGAAACTGATACGCTTCCCCCGGTTCTCGAACGCAACGCCCATTCAATGGACGGAATTTTCTTCAGGACTCGCGAGGTGTACAAATGTCTCAAAGTGCTCGACGTCAATAAATCCACTGGCCCCGACAATATCCCCCCTATGGTACTCAATAAATGTGCCTCACCCCTGGCTAAACCTCTGCGCAAACTTTTCGCCCTGTCCTACTTCTCCGGAGTTTATCCAAACTCTTGGAAACTAGCTCATGTTCAGCCCATTCCCAAAAAAGGTGAAGCCAGCGACCCTTTAAACTACCGCCCAATAGCAATTACTCCTGTTCTCTCCAAAATCATGGAGACAATAATCAACAAAAGGCTGATGAAATATCTGGAATCCAACCAAATTCTACACGACAGGCAGTACGGCTTTAGACCGAAAAGATCTACTGGCGACCTTCTTGTGTGTCTGACTGAGGCCCTCAACCAAAACATCCATCGCTTCGGTGAGTCTGGTCTTGTTGCTCTAGATATTTCCAAGGCTTTCGACAGAGTATGGCATCTCGCTCTGTTGTCTAAACTCCAAGCTATTGGTATCGACTCAGTTCTAAAGAACTGGATTGAGAGCTTTCTTTCTGGCCGTTCAATCAAGGTAGTATTGGATGGCGTCGAATCCAAACCTCATTCCATCTCGGCCGGCGTCCCCCAAGGCTCTATTCTCTCACCTACCCTCTTTCTCATCTTATATATTAATAGGCAAACAAAAAGTTTGTACACGCTAAGGCTTTTTTGTTCGTGGACCGATTTCGTTTAAATTTTCAGAAAATGTTCTTTTTATGGCATAGTTTTGTAATAAGGAATTTCAACGAAATCGATTCACGAATAAAAAAGTTATAGCGATTTTAATTTTTCGGATTTTAAAAAGCCGTTGGAAAATTTGAATTTTTTGTGAGCATCAACGTAGAGCTGAGTAGCCTACGATTAACACAAATGCCGTTTCAGTGAAGCGAATGAGAAACAGAGAAAAACAAGCGTTTGTGTGGATTTTTGGCGGCATAACTGACATAAAAAAACTCGGTCACTTTGTGCGTGCATTATTTATACTCTTTTGTGTATAGTATTATTGAGTTGTATTGTGTAAGGCGCTGCCGTTCGTTTTTTGGCGAATGCCTTTAGAAATTGTAATTGATTCATTTAAGTGTGTATTGAATGTTATTCTGCGTAATTTTTATTCGTTTTCGTATGGTTCTCGGAATATGAGTTGTATTTTTGTCATTCCAAACAGTTAACTGCGAATTTTGAGTGCAATTTATCGGTGAGTACTTACGTTTTTTTCCGCGTTTTCTTTTCGAAATGCCAAGACAACGACGGGGACGCTCGAATGTCGATTTTAGATCCCTTCGCGAAAATACTAGAAGTCGCGTTAGAAATTTACGAAGTGCTAATGAAATGAATGTTGAAAATAATGAATTGAATAGTGGTGTGAATGAAATGAATGTTGATGTTGTGGTTCTTTTAATATGAGTTGTCATTTTTGTCGTGCCAAACATTTTCTGACTGAAGTAACTTTACGTAATACTGAGGCATTTTCTTTGTGTTGTCATAAAGGCAAAGTTAATCTACCTCCACTTTCTCAAAATTACTTTTTCAATAATTTTTTTGAAGGCTTAACTTCAAATGAAAGTGCTAATAAAAATCGTTCTAAAAATATTTTTGCAAATATTCGTTCGTATAATGCAGCCTTTGCAATGATTAGCTCTGAGTGTAATTTGTTAAATGACACTGTAAATGGCATTTATCATTTTACCACATAGCCAAGCAAGACGTCATGGATGCGATTAAAAAAAATCCTGGGAAATTTTAGATGCTCTGGAGCGACAATGGAAATGTTTCATAGTAATTAAAAATTCGCCATTGCGAATAATTTTTTTTCTTTAAATAACAATATTTAAATTGAATTTAAATACGAACAAATTGTGAATTTTATATATTTATTGTTTTTGTGACCGAATTTCGGTAACCGGCATCCCAACTAGTATTTATTAATGACCTGCTCTCAATCCCCTCCAACCCACTTCACAGTTTCGCCGATGACGGTACTCTGCGTTACTCCCACACCTTAGATAATACAAGACAAGCGCGTGCCAGACCTTGTCCCGTCGACCGTGAACTCATGTCCAATTCTATTAACGAGGACATTGAACTCATTCTTGCTTGGGGCCGCAAGAATCGTGTCGAATTCAACGCATCCAAAACAAAGTACTGTCTTATCTCTACAAAAACCTGCACCACCCGTCCCTCTATCTCAGTGGACAAAAAGAATGTAATGGCTGACCCATCTCTTAACATCCTAGGCGTAACCTTATCATCAGACCTGCGATGGAACAATCACATATTCCAAATCGCCAAACAAGCTTTCCAATGCCTGGGATTCCTCAAGAGATGCAAGTTCCTCCTCCAGTCATCCGCTCTGGCTACAATTTACAAGTCCTACATTCGGCCCCGCCTTGAATACAACTCGTATATTTGGGCGGGAGCCCCAAAAACCACCTTGGCTTGGCTCGACAAGGTGCAAAATCGCGCCATCAAACTCTTTGGCGATAGCACCCTTTGCTCCTCCATCGACTCTTTAAGCCACCGTAGGAATGTTGCAGCTCTTAGCAAATTTTACCGCTATTACCATAGTGAGTGTTCCACCGAAATTAGAAACCTCCTGCCTGCACGGCAATTTTTTTCCCGCAACACAAGACTAGCCAACTCGGCTCACCCCTTCACCCTTCAGCCCTCCCCTTCGCGCACATTACATTTTAGTAGTTCGTTTATAAATAGAACAACTCGGTTGTGGAATTCTCTTCCGCAGTCGGTGTTTCCGAGCTCATATAACATCTCAGAGTTCAAACGCAAGGTTCATAGACATCTACTCACGCACCCCCCAGACCCCTAACCTATCCCTTCTCCTCTATCCTTCAAAGCAAGCTTACTACTAGAGACTGGCCATGACTCGAACGACATGACAAACTAGTAGTACAAAGGGTAATTCCTAAGCTTGACTTTACCACATAAAAAAAAAAAAATAAACGCTTCGCTCTGATGACATGTCTGTGTTAAAAGGAAGGGAATTGGGATATGAATAGGAAGCTGATATATCAAAGCCAAATCCACAGCGAATTGTCATGTGTCTGCAAAGAACAAAGATAATTCGCAGCTTACACCAAATCTACTTCTGATTCGTAATACTCTAGAAGCGCATCACTAAAGCTTCCAGTGGAAGCACTTGCTTTATTTACCGCTGTGATGAAGACCCAACTCCGCCTTCGTCTGGTCCCAAGCCCAGAGTGTGAAAGGAGGAGGGTTGTCGACCTGCCGAGTCGATCGTAAAAACTAGGCAAGAAACTGCATGGATACACGAACTAACTATTCACGAAATAATGCTACTGAATCCGGGGCAGCCGATGCGCCAGCGCTGGGGACCAGGGATGCTGGTGAGAAGTGGGTTACTGGCCGAAATAATGCTACTGCATCCGGGGCAGCCGATGCGCCAGCACTGGGGACCAGGGATGCTGGTGAGAAGTGGGTTACTGGCCGAACACCCAAATTAGTCACACCGAAAAGGGAATTAAAATTCGCTGCGTGGAATGTACGAACAGGACATCACGTTGGTCAAAAGGAAATCATAGCAATGGAATTGTTGAAATGCAAAATATCAATTGCTGCGCTATCGGAACTACGGCTTACCGGATCCGGGATATTGACAATCGTCCCGCCAACAATCGACGAAACGATGATGCTTTACTATTCCGGTGGTGAGAAAAGAGAGGCCGGCGTCGGCTTTATGGTCGACCGACGGGCTGCCAGCAGCGTTATCGCATTCCAACCGATATCCGAGCGTTTGGCGGTTATAACCATCAGTGGAACGATCAAGACCCATATCATATCCGTTTATGCGCCAACCGAGACCAGCACGGACACGAACAAGGACGAATTTTACGATCAGCTTCAACAGACGCTGGATATGATACCTCAAACCGAATTAATAATTCTCGCGGGGGATTTCAATGCACATTCAGGAGTAGATCGAACCGGCTGGGAAGAAACCATGGGCAAATTCGGACACGGAGTAATTAATGACAACGGCTTACGACTGCTTTCATTCGCATCGTCAAACAACTTGATCGTTGGCAACAGCATTTTCCGCCATCCACTCAAACACCAACTCACCTGGCGAAATCCATCCGGCAAAGACTCGGCGATGTTAGACTACGTTTTGATCAACACAAGATTCCGATCGACGCTTAAAGACGTACGTGCAATGCGTGGACCCGATTGCGGATCGGACCATTATCTTGTTCGAGCGAAATTGCAGATGCGATTGCAAAGAGCGAAGAAAACGGAGCCACCACCAGCCAAGAAAAATTGGGCGTGCCTACGGGACCCGGCCATCGGGCGAGAGTTTCAAATGGCATTATCCAACAAATTCGCGGCGCTCGCAATACCGGACGATATCGATGTAGAAGAAAGGCAATTGTCGGAGTCTATTGTGGAGTGTGCAATGGAGTTGTGTCCAACTATCCGGAAACGGACGCAGCCATGGATCTCGGACAGCTGTCTGGACCTCGTCGATCAGCGGAAGCGCATGAAACACGTCGACTTTGAGGAATACCGAAGATTGAACAAAGAAGTTCGGCAGAAAATGAAATTGGAACGAGAAGCGTACTGGAATAACATTGCGGCCGACATGGAAAAAGCGGCGTCGAGGCACGAGTACCGGACGCTGTACCAGACAATCCGCCGGTTAGGCGGCAAAACAACATCAACAAACGACAACATCAAAAAATCGGATGGAACTTTTGTGACTTCGGCCCATGAACGCCTGGAGCGGTGGGGAGCATTCTTCCACCAGCTGTATAACCACGATCCGCCGCAAGGTCCAGCACCCGAACCACCGATTATCGAACAGCCGATGAATCAGTCTCTCGATACCGAACCAACAATTATCGAGGTGAAGACAGCAATAAAATCGCTGAAAAATGGAAAAGCGCCGGGAATAGACCAAGTAACCGCCGAGATGATCAAAGCTGGAGGTGATGTCTTATCACAACGACTTCATGTCCTCATAACACACATATGGCATTCGGATCGTGTCCCTTCGGTATGGAAGAAAGCGATCGTTGTCCCAATTTTGAAGAAAGGCGACAGTCGGGAATGCAAGAATTATCGCGGTATTAGCCTTCTTTCGATTGTCGGTAAAGTATTTACGAAAATAATACAATCGAGGCTACAGAAACATCGAGAGCAAACGAGCCGGGAGGAACAAGCGGGATTTAGACCACATCGAGGATGCATTGATCAAATATTCGCCCTCCGTCAGTTAATGGAAGAAAGAATTCGTTGCGGCAAACGAATTGTCGTCGTTTTCATCGATTTCAAATCCGCTTTCGATTGCATCGATTGGAACAGCTTGTGGAGAGTCTTGGTAACCGAACACGTGCCATTGAGAATCATCCAACTTCTCCAAGCGTCGTACGATGGCTCAACCAGCAGCGTTCGTATTCGAAACGACTTATCCGAGGAGTTCCCGATTCAGACGGGTGTCCGACAGGGAGACGTCGCTTCGCCACTTCTCTTCAACGTTGTGATCGACGCGATTATGCGTGAAGCATTCGATGGACGACTCGGAGTTCAATACGACGACAACAACTTCGTAACAGACTTAATGTTCGCCGACGATAGCGCTGTTTTCGCCGACACGGATGCCGAAGCAACGGACATCTTATACGATATTTCCCGCATCGCCCAATCATACGGGTTAAAAATCAATGCGGAAAAGACCAAAGTGCTCACAACGGATGGATCAAGAGCCAGTGTTCACCTCGATGGAACCCAAATCGAACAAGTTCCAAGGTTCAAATATTTGGGATCATTGGTTGAGGAAACGAAAGTAGCATCGACGGCCGACGTTCACAGCCGTATCGGCCAGGCAACAGCAACATTCGCCTCGCTCAAGTGGTGCATATGGAAACGAGCAAATATCTCCATCAAAACAAAACTACGTCTTTACCGAACGTTGATTCTTCCGATTCTTCTTTATGGATCTGAAACGTGGACACTGCTCAAACCGACCTCTGTTAAGTTGGCAGGACCACCTCGGAAAAAAATTTTCCGCTACGGCTCAACATTATCCGCTTTTTATCCGCTAGCGATCGCCGCAAAAAAAAAATTTTCCGCTCCTCCCATTTCCCGGGAAAATGGGGTCCCGCTAACTTAACATAAAGTTAGCGGGACCCACCCCTAAAAATTATTATTTTTCAGAAAGTAAAAGCACTGGAATTATCCGCTTTTTATCCGCTAGCGATTGCCGCAAAAAACATTTTTTCCGCTCTTCTCATTTCCCGGGAAAATGGGGTCCCGCCGCTAACTTAACATAAAGTTAGCGGGACCTCTGTTAAGTTGGAGGGACCAGGTGGGATAAATTTCCCCGCTACGGCTCAAAATTATCCGCTTTTTATCCGCTAACGATCGCCGCAAAAAAAAAATTTCCGCTCTTCCCATTTCCCGGAAAAATGGGGTCCCGCTAACTTAACATAAAGTTAACTGGACCCACCCTAAAAATTATTATTTTCCAAAATATAAAAACACTGTAATTATCCGCTTTTTATCCGCTAAACATCGCCGCAAAAAAAAATTTCCGCCCTTCCCATTTCCCGGGAAAATGTGGTCCCGCTAACTCAACATAAAGTTAACTGGACCCACCCTAAAAATCATTATTTTCCAAAATATAAAAACACTGTAATTATCCGCTTTTTATCCGCTGTTTTAATATTTTGGAAAATAATGATTTTTAGGGTGGGTCCCGCTAACTTTATGTTAAGTTAGCGGGACCCCATTTTTCCGGGAAATGGGAAGAGCGGAAAAATTTTTTTTGCGGCGATGTTTAGCGGATAAAAAGCGGATAATTACAGTGTTTTTATATTTTGGAAAATAATAATTTTTAGGGTGGGTCCAGTTAACTTTATGTTGAGTTAGCGGGACCCCATTTTCCCGGGAAATGGGAAGGGCGGGAAATTTTTTTTATGCGGCGATGTTTAGCGGATAAAAACCGGATAATTACAGTGTTTTTATATTTTGGAAAATAATAATTTTTAGGGTGGGTCCAGTTAACTTTATGTTAAGTTAGCGGGACTCCATTTTTCCGGGAAATGGGAAGAGCGGAAAAATTTTTTTATGCGGCGATGTTTAGCGGATAAAAAGCGGATAATTACAGTGTTTTAATATTTTGGAAAATAATGATTTTTAGGGTGGGTCCAGTTAACTTTATGTTGAGTTAGCGGGACCCCATTTTTCCGGGAAATGGGAAGAGCGGAAAATTTTTTTTTTGCGGCGATCGTTAGCGGATAAAAAGCGGATAATTTTGAGCCGTAGCGGGGAAATTTATCCCACCTGGTCCCTCCAACTTAACAGAGGTCCCGCTAACTTTATGTTAAGTTAGCGTCGGGACCCCATTTTCCCGGGAAATGAGAAGAGCGGAAAAAATGTTTTTTGCGGCAATCGCTAGCGGATAAAAAGCGGATAATTCCAGTGCTTTTACTTTCTGAAAAATAATAATTTTTAGGGGTGGGTCCCGCTAACTTTATGTTAAGTTAGCGGGACCCCATTTTCCCGGGAAATGGGAGGAGCGGAAAATTTTTTTTTTGCGGCGATCGCTAGCGGATAAAAAGCGGATAATGTTGAGCCGTAGCGGAAAATTTTTTTCCGAGGTGGTCCTGCCAACTTAACAGAGGTCTCAAACCGGACGTTAAGAAGCTCGAGGTCTTCCAAATGCGATGTTTGAGGCAGATCCTCCGTGTCTCACTCCGTGATCGCCTTCGAAACGAGGTTGTCAGACAAAGATGCGATCAGCAAACACTGATCGAAGAAGAAATGCAAAAACGTCGACTACGGTGGTTTGGACATGTTTGCCGAATGGATGATAACCGCTTGCCACGTAAACTTCTCTGGCGAGACCGTCCTGCAGACTGGAGAATACAGCGATCGGCACCGAAGAAAACCTGGTTGAAGAATATCGAGGGTGACTTAAAGAATCAACGATTATCAGTTACCGAGGCTCGAGACACCGCCAAAAACCGAGAAGAATGGAAGCGAATCGTGAATAGAGTTCGGGACCCAGCGGCACCGACAGCAGCGTATCCGTTGCGGGGACGTCCCGCTCGGACCGCCAGCTAACGGATCAAAGAAGAAGAAGAAGAAGAAGAAGATCCCATGTTTGCTACTTTATTAACTGAGCCTGTCAATATATGCAAAACAATGAAACATAAGAAAATTTTTAATTTTTCCTATTTTTTAAATCAAATTTTAAAAAGTAGGGGTTGTTTTTATAGGGGTTTTTTTTATAGGGGTTGTTTTTATAGGGGTTGTTTTTATAGGGGTTGTCTTCATAAGGGTTGCAACTTGTAATTCATGATGCAATGATAATTTCGATCGATTAAACGCTTCAATCTACAATTTTACACTTATTTTCGAATAGGGGTAGTTTACACTCCTAAAAAATAAAAAGCAACCGTCGGCACATTGACAACTTTGAAATATAGAGTAAGCAGAACCCAAATCCAAATTTTGGTTCAAATTGGTGCTGTTTGGCAGGATTGCCAGCTTTCGCCGTTTTTTCCGTGCATTGACTGGACTAGTGGTGTGATGATGAATTCCCGTTATGCTGTCAGTTTTGTGCTATGACACACGTATAGGGGGTGTACCACCAGGGATTTCAGCATGTAAAGTGTGAATAAGAATAGTTTTAGAAGAATTTTAAGAATTTTATATTTTAACTAGGAAAATCCCGCAAAAAAAAAACGTATGTGGCCACAGTCCGGGAAAAGAAAAAGGTATAATGAAAAGAAGAACCAATGGGCAAAGCATGATTTTCGGTTTATAAACAAAATTAGAGTTACCTATAAAATATATGTTACAACTTTTATCAAAAATTCGGTGTTGAGCAACGCCTATCGGAAAAATTGTGTACTACGCGCACAACAGATACCTAGGCAATTGTATTCAAAATATGTCTCTTCCGCGTAGACTTTGACGTGTCTGGGTCATTCACAGTGGAACCAAATCCAAAAAAGCTGGCCAAAAGTCAAAAAGTGCTTTAAATGATCTCAAATTTTACACTCGGGGGTTTTCGGGGTCGCTGGCTACGAATCCGGTGTCGAAATTGCAATTTTCAAAATGGCGGACTCAATATGGTTAACATAATCTTTCCCAATAGTCAAAAACTTTAGTAAATGATACCAAAACATCTCACTTAGGGGTTTTCGGGGTCGCTGATGACGAATACGGTGTCGAAATTGCGATTTTCAAACTAAAAGACTCAATTTTAATAACATAATCTATTAAAATCAAAATCAAAAAAAAATTTAATATAAATTTTAATACTTTTGATTAATTTTTTTATAAGCAAGTTATTTTATTGGGAAGTTATTGTTGATTAGAAAAATAAAATAAGAGCTTTTAAGAATGCAATTGCAATTAAGAAGAAAATCATTGTAAACACAAGTAAAAGTTGTATCTCTATCTTCTGATGTCGAACATTCAGAGCAGATATGTGACCCCTTAAGGGGTTGGGCCACTCTAGAGGCCGAAAAAATAGCTGTTTTTTGGATTTTTTTTTCAGAAAAACTACAAAATAAATCGAGATTCCAATAAAGAGGACTTATTATACATATTATTGACTGTATGCAAAATTTTTTCTGGAGCAATCAATTTCAAAATGGCGGCTGTGCCGCGTTTTCCCAATGACGTCCCCTATTTTTCTGGGTCCACGGCCGGACAAATAACTCTTCCAATTTTTGAATTATAATAAGCCAATTGGTATTTTTGGATTCTATATAATAACTGCTGTAGAAGTACGTAGGTTTTTTTCGATATATTAATTTTTGGCCAAATGGCGCACTTCCAAAGTGGAAACTGAAAAATTTGCCTAAAAATTCATCAGATAATTGTTAATAACAAATGAACTATGCAATATAAAAAGAAAATCCTACGTACTTCTATAGACAATGTATTTTTCAAGATATATTCAATATTTCAAGTAAATCGGTTGAAAATTGTCTGAGTTGCATATGTTTCCGGCAAACTAAAAAATGTAGTTTTGAGATACACGCGTTTGAAGTTTTGAATAGTAGAAAATCATGAATAATTTTACAATACCTTTAATCTGCGAGGCCTGCACCGTACAATTGGCCTTCTAAATTATCATCCTGCTCTTGCTTTCCTTTTCTGCTTGATCTTAAAGCGATCCTTGCCTCTTTTACCCGTTCTGACAGCGATCTCTCTGCGTGCTTTATGCGCTGTTTGTCGATTTCCAGGCACATTTCGTAGCTGTTCGGGCCGATTTCCAAGTCCATTGCCTCCATTATTTGCAAAATAGAAGAAAACCCGTCATTGTACGCACAAACTGCAATATCGGTAGCCACATCCAATACTGTGTTACCACTCGAAATGGATTTCGGGGCCAGTGCCCACACAGTCGAGTTGAAGCTTTCGTTATTATTTTGTGTATAAGCGCCGATGCATCGAGTTGGAAGATTTTCACTACTCAGTTCTTCATAAGCTGGTTTGATAGCTTCATAGACTTCAATTGGAAGAGCTGGCTTATATAAAGTTCCTGTATTTATTTCCATTTATTCTTCATCGCTGGGTGCCTCGGGGTCTGGTTCACCGGAGCTGTCGACTTTACCTTCATTTTCTTCGTCTCGAAGAAGACACAGTCGAAAAAAACAAATCATTTAATTGATGGGTTTGAAATGTTCGCATTCGAAGATATTAGCAATGCTTTCTTTTATGAGTAGTTAAATTGCGCCGTTAAATTGGCGAGCTTTCTGCGTCATAAAACAGAGTTTTTAGTAGGTTGGGCTGAGGGTTAGCAACCCACTCCCATAAAAAACATCATTGCTACGAATCGGCAAACAATGCCCGGATGGACAACACGACGACGAACTTTGGTTTTCGAACAAAGACACAAATCGGATCATAGAATGTGGGAGCACTGTTTGCTGATGGACGGCTGGATGAAGTCCTCAACGAGATGAACCGATATAAAATCAAGATAATGGGACGTAGCGAGACCAGATGGCCCGAAGCAGGGAGCATATCTGCCCAAACGATGAGTCTTTCTTATATTCTGGGAGAAACGAAACTGAAAGTGGCGTTGGCTTGATACTCACCAAAGAAGCCAGATCCAGCCTCATTAGCTGCTCACCAGTTTCTGAGAGGATTACCAGACCTAAGAAGTACTACGGTAGTCCAATGCTATGCTCCAACTGAAGACGCAGAAGATGACATCAAAGACGAGTTCTATGTGCCACTGAATTAGGTTTTTCGCTCTATTCCAAGGGGGCACATCATTGTATTAATGGGTGACTTAAACACACAGATCAGCCATGACAACACCAGCATTAAACAAACAATTGGAAATCAAGGCCTAAGCCAAGTTACCAATAACAATGGTGAGCTTTTCGTTGACTATTGTAGTTCCCACCAATTCATGGTAGGTGGAACTTACTTTAGTCACAAGAAGATACACAAAGAGACCTGGGTATCGCCCGATGGTAGAACGAGAAATCAGATAGATCATGTGGCCGTCAGCCGTCAGTCAGATGGAAAAATATTCTGGAGGATGTCAGAAGAGCAGACACTGGAAGTAACCACCATTTGGTTGTAGTAACCATTCGCCTTAAAATCGCCGCAATCAGAAACGTGCAACGCGATGCCATAAACCGTAGACGTCATCGTAAACATAGACCTTCTGCGGGAGAGCATTAAAAGGCGACAATTTTCTGGGAACCTGCAACAAATATTAAACCAGCAAACCGTTTCTGACGACACAAATATTGAAGAGCTGTGGAATACGACAAAGCGCACTATATTGACGGCTGCGGAGGCGAGCATTGGTACCGTGCCGGCCAAGAAAGGTTAGACGACCAAATCAGCCGAGGGAAATGGAATTGGGTTGGCCACACCTTGCGACGCAAAAATGAAAATCTGACCAAACAGGCCCTTGACTGGAATCCGCAAGGATCCCGTCGAGTCGGAATACCTAGAACAACGTGGAGGAGAACCCTACTAGCAGAAGCCGCAACAACTGAGAGCTATCGTGCAAAACAGTCTGCTGGAGGGCAACTGTTTCCGCCCTATGTCCTATGAGGGATTAAAGGAGCATAAAGTAAGTAAGATTCTCTGCTGCAGCTGAAAAATGTTCTTGCCTGTGGACAGATTTAATGATCTCCTCCTCCATTGATGTGGGAATGACAATGGATTCTTAAATAAAAAGTCATAAGGTAAAAATGTTCAAAAGCGGAGGTTTTGAATATCTCTCGTATAATGTAGGTCTTAAATATTGGTCTTTTTTCTGCGCTTGTTTTATTCGCTAAGTAAACGTTTCGACAATAATTGGTAATGCAATTGTGCTCAACGCATCTACGTGCCTCATTTCAGTACCTGAACGATGTTAAATCTGGTAATTAAAGTCTTTTAGAAACATGGCTGATCGACTATGCTACGACTGCATAGTCTGCACTAAATCTTCTGAAGTAGGACTTTAGTTAGAAACTCAGTCACTACTTTTTTCCTCCCCGGTGATGGTCGACGCTCCCGCCAGACATCTCCTGTATTACCTTATGATGAGGGGCGCATTATTTTTGGGGCTTATTCTCCAATTCGTTTCACGTGAAAAAAAAAACTTCACCTGCATTTCACTTCATGTTATTTAGTCGATTCTGTGATTCACATGATTCAAAAGAAAAGTTTCACCTGGAACAAGTGGAACTGAAACTGTCAATCGTTATAAAAATGAAAATTTCAATCGTTATAAAAATAAAATAGTTGTATTTTTGGAGTAATTTGTTAAAAGATCAATAGTTTTAACATGACCTGTGCAGAACTGTGGTTGAGCAGTAGTAATAGTGATAATGATAGCAGTGATGACTTGGAAATAATATCCTGACAACGTCGCCAAATAAGATTCATTCAAATCATTTTTTTTTGTGGTGTAACGGTCAGTTTTGCCTAAATATCTACTTGACTAAAAATTACTGTGGGGAAGAAAATCGAGTAGTTGGTTGGGAACAAAAAGGTAGGCGGGGAGAAATAAAACAAAAAGAGGAACGAAAAATTTATTAGTCAGTCTGGGGAAAAAATCTGGATCATGAAGGAAGTTTTATCGGCGAGTTTTGTTTTTTGAAAAATCGGTGTTTTTAGTCTAAGTCGAGGAAACAAATAATTAAATTCCTCCGTAAATTGTTACCGGAACATCGAAGTATAGCAGCAAATACGCCAGAGTTCGTGGAAAAGCAGTTTCAGTTTTTAGTTTGGCTGTCTTAGATGGTGTGCAGCAGTGAGAAGCCCCTAGCAAATGTCAAAATCCAGTCATCACGAAACCCCAGTCAATCACCTCAAGTAGAAAAAAATCAAACCTGGAAAAATCTTCAGTTTTAGGATTTTTTGAATCATCTTTAATCGAAGTTGTCGTGTGTAATTTGCACGAAAGAAAATCCTGTTGGATAGAAGAGACCGGGAAATCAAAGTGGTATCTGTCAATAGTGAAGATTTAAATATTGTGAAGTAATACCGGCTAAGCTGACCAGAAGGTACGTGGGTCGCAGTTGCGACAATCAAACTCGGACGACGCAGAAAGGCCAGCGCAGAAATTCGTGAACTGCTATCAGGTGACCCTAGGTTAATTCGTATTTTTTTTTGGGGTGCATTGCACAAAGTTTCAGATAAAATTCCACGAAAAAAAAACCGTTCGGACTTGGCTGAAGAAAAAAAGATTGAGACAGGTCGTATCAGTTTGTTTCATTCGAGGATGCTAGAAGGAATTGAGATTGAGTGTTGAACGAGATGAGAGTATAGCGAAATATCAAATTTCCCCTGTTGTATTTCCGCGGATTAAAGTATACAAAAATTTCACGAGAGTGTACTGATTAGAAAAAGCGCATATACTCGAACGGGTGCAGGGCTTACCCTTAGCCTAGAGGGAAGAAACAAAAATCTAACATACACATACTACAGAAAATAAAATATTCATTTATGCTTTCATTTAGTAATTTAATGTATTAATATCCAATAATTTTTGGTGCAGTTAGCATTATATTTAATATTATTATTGTTTGTACATTTGTTTGCTCCTTAGTGGAGATATTTTTTTTTTCCTTCTTGTGTTTTACAGCTACTTGTACACGGAATTGATAAATGTAACATCGTCTGTACAAAAGCGACGTAGGGGTACCCGTACGGCACTTTTCTTTTTTTCAATAACTTCCGTCGAGAATAATTGTACAATTCTAGTTAAATATAGATTACGTTGAGAATTGTTGATGGTAGTATCTGCTACTATTAGTCTTGGCGTGTTAATGACTATTGAATTTCTTCATTAAATTGTTATAATCTTGTGCGTTCTTGACCTGTAATAAACAGGAATGTTAAATGGTTTGTTAAATGGTTGTGATATAAATATAATGTCCGTGTATTAGATTTCTTTTTTTGTGGAATGGTTGGGGCGGGTGGTATTTCTTTTCAGGGTGTCCTAGATAGTGACTGTCCCTGAAGCTGATAGTCTTCGATACTATGAGCTGTCAGGAAACAGTTAGCCATGACGAGGCTCAGGTGATGTCCGGCGAAGGATGGAGGTGGAATTCAAGATTTTTCATAGTCACAGGTAAGTGGTGAACCAACCGCGGTAAGGCCCGGCCACACACCCCACGACCCCTCCGGCGAGCTAGATGACTCCGTGTGGCCGGCGTAGGAGTTCCGGAATTTAGTTTCCGTTCTTATGTATGGTGTTGGCTCCTTGGTCATGCTTTTCCGGGCTTATGGCTAAGGGGGCAATACCTCGCATAAGTGGCGCCCAATAAATAGTCGCGCCATTATGCTGTTACAGTGGCAAGATGAAGCTTAGGAGTCACCCTTTGTACTACTAGTCCGTCATGTCGTACAAGTCATGGTGCAATGTATAGTAGTAAGCTTGATCTGAAGGAAAGATGAAATAGGATAGGTTAGGGGTCTGGAGGGTGCATGAGTAGATGTCGATGAACCTTGCGTTTGAACTTTGAGACGTTATATGAGCTCGGAAACACCGACTGCGGAAGAGAGTTCCACAATCGAGTTGTTCTATTTATAAACGAACTGCTAAAACGTAATGTGCGTGAAGGGGAGGGCTGAAGGGTGAAGGGGTGAGCCGAGTTGGCTAGTCTTGTGTTGCGGAAAAAAATTGCCGTGTAGGCAGGAGGTTTTTGATTTCAGTGGAGCAGTCGCTATGAAAATAGCGGTAAAACTTGCTGAGCGCTGCTACATTCCTACGGTGGCTTAAAGTATCAATGCAAAGGGTGCTATCGCCAATGAGTTTGATGGCACGGTTTTGCACCTTGTCTAGCCAAGCCAAGGTAGTTTTAGGGGCGCCCGCCCAGATATACGAGTTGTGTTCAAGGCGTGGCCGAATGTAGGACTTGTAGATGGTAGCCAAGGCAGCTGGATGAAGGAGAAACTTGCATCTCTTAAGGAAGCCGAGGCATTGATACACTTGTTTGGTGACTTGGAGTATGTGATTATTCCATCGCAAATCGTTGGATAGAGTCACGCCGAGGATTTACAGTTCATATAACTTATACGAATAGCAGTTTACCTTCTGCCATTCGGTATCTTTCCTAGTTGGGGGCCCAAGACTTTTTAAGCGCACTGTAATCTCTTTCCATATTTCCGCGTATCGCTCTTTGGCCATAAAATGTTCGGAATACTTCTGCCCTTTTGCTACATGTTTGTGCTTTTCCATTTCACCCAAAAGAACATCAACCTGTTTCCTCTTCGTAATTTTTCTGTATACAAAAATAATCGGAAAATTGAAAATTTGAGTAAATAATTTTATAAATATGAAATACTCACTTCTTTGCTGCCATTTCGTACATAACTGCCGAAATACAACTTCGTAATAGGGTCTTCCACTTGGAAAAATTAGGTGAAACCCTCAATCACTTCACACCGAAAGTATTCACCTCAGGCGATTGCCAGAATAGTACTTTTGGAATGTGAACAAATTTTTCACGTGAATCGAATTGGGGAATAAGCCCCTTTAGTAGCCCACTAAAAAAATAGCCAAAAATCTTAGGAGCGCCCATTTTCGAACGTAAACGACTTTCCAACGACTGCAGCAATTTCGATGTCAAACCGCCACTCGCGGTTTCGTGATAACACTGCGATCAGTGGTTCGTGACTTATTTGCAATTGACGCCATCTATCGCGAAAACGAACTTTTTACCGGACCTTATTTACATTAAATTAATTAGTATATGGCCCCTGTGCTGAAAGTCGTATTTGCTGCCATAAGAAGTGAAGCTAATACTGCGGTGTCCTGATAGTCGATTCTTCTGACATAAACGACAGCTTATTTGGTGTGCTGACAGACGTTTTTATTGTAATTTTGTTGTCACTTTTCGTCGGGCTGTTTGCGTTAGTGACAAAGAAGGAAAATTAGAAAGAAAATACATATTTGTTATTTTGGAATGTTTAATTTCAAGTTCTTAATAATTTCAGAATAAAAACTACAAATAGAAAACAATCCAAAACATAAGTTCGAATTTTAGGAAACCACTAAGATGTGGCAGGAAAGGGCAGAGATATGCTTAGAATTGCATGGTACCAAATTTCATAAATGTTTGGGAAGAAATAATAACATGAAAATTTTAATTCTTCGCGTTTGATATCTTCATCTTCCGAACTACTAAACCACAACAAGAATTTAACATATCTTTAATCTCATATTCTCACAATTTATTAAAATTATCGCGAAACACAAACTCAAAAATGTTTTTCTTCAAACTAAAAATGTGTATTCTTCAAACTAATTCTTCAAATTAAAATTGTTTATTCCTCACGAAACAAAAAAAAAACGTAGCAGCTACACTCTCTGACCCCTGTGCTAACAGTGGTAATTTTACTGAAACGACAATTTCTTTAAATCAAACGTCTTGTCACGCCACCCGAATCTCAGCACACTAACTAAAAAACGAGACGACATCGACATATACATGCGACTGTCATATGACTCGACTTTCGACACAGGGGCCTATGTTTGATAAGAAAAAGTGTGCCGCATACAATATATCAAAATTCTTCTTGTTTAATGGCACTACAGTTTTGTACGATTCGGGCCTCCTTTCTACATTTTGCTCGTTGACTCCAGTTTATTGTACGAAGTTTTCGCATATTTTCTAGGCCGTCTTTCTTCCAAGGTCCGAACAACATCACTGAACTATCCTGTCTCCTCAGTTTTAGCGTGTAACTCTTTCTAATTCCTCCTACATTTCTTCAACTTTTTCGTTTTCGAGTCTATAATTCTTCCCAACACTCTGCACATACATACACAGTTTTAAAGTGCACAAAACTTTTCCTAAAATTCCATTTAAAGTCACGCAACGTTCCGCCACCTAAAATGCCAAACTGCAGTGAAACAGCCCCAAACTTACTCTTAAAGTGCTGGTGGCACACTTTAATCCATCACAAAATGCACCCAGATAAATCATGAATGAAACCTATAAGTTGCTGTTCAAGGCGAAGCAAGTGCCTTCAACCTACAAGGCGATGATTCCGATAGAGCATACATCCTTTGCGGGGGCGAGCTGGGGAACTTTTCTCCCCCTTTTGTCGGTAAAGGCTAAATATATACTCAAACAAGGCTTAACATAATTAGGGGCAGGAAATTTGATAACGCTCGCACAAAATCTTATTCTGAATGTAGTTACTAGGGACTCCGGCAACCACTTCAGGTTTCTTTGCCGCTGCTCTGATTAATCGATTTATTTGGTACTTAAAAATGGAAAACCACAACAGCCATTAAACACCAGCCCCCCTCCGCTGCACCAGGGTGTTGTCATTGTTGTGTTGTTGTTGCTGTCTGTAGTCAGTACTGACACTTTATTTTTGAGTTTCTGGGGGCGGCAAATAGAGGAGTCCTAGTCGGTTCTGCTGAAGATGTGGAGGCATGCACTTTCCGACGGATATTATTCAGCGTCACGGTTATTAGATACGCTATGAATTTTATCTCGGATCCATAACGCGAGCAGCACGGCAATTTTTTGACAGCATTTTCAATAATGTGAAATTTCCTCAGTTTGATAAATGAGGCGGTTTGTAGGGGGTTCAGTAATTACACGACATGTTTTTAGATATTTTCTAGCGGCAGGAGGTGGGTATTGAGTGTTTGGCAGTGAAGATAAGGTTTATTTGAGCGATAAAAGGCTTTTGTAGTGTGGAATCTATTTTTAATAAAGAGGTTGAAACTTTTCTGGAATTTTTTGGGAAGAAATCTTATCGATCTTAGATAAAATTAAAATGATACAAAATCAAATTAGTCCTAAAAAAGTTAGTACCTCAATCAGGAATAGACTCACCGTGAAATAGTTCAAAGTGAACTTTTCGAAAACCTCAGTGGGATTATAAACTAAAATCGGTGATCAACTAACAAAGGTTAAATTGAAAAAAAAAATCTAAAATCATTTCAAATTGATTGTATCACCTTTCATAAAAACGAGTCTTCTGTTCCAGGCCGATTTTGTTTGTCCGCCATTTTGGTTTGGCTGTCATTTTTGTGAGTTCATATTTGACAGTTGAAGATAGAAGTTCGGGTCAAAATTATCGGCAAAAAATCATGACCTTTAGTCGCTATTGAGGCCTCAATTGATTCACGAACCTCGTAGAGTGACTGACACTATAATTTGGGCCGGCGGTTATTCTTTGAGAATGCTTGAGGTAATGCTGAAACAGGTACTGGTGAATGTTATAGTGAGAGAGAATGAATTTTGTTTTGCTATTTTTGTCACTCAGCCGTGTAGCTTAGCTCCTCCATGTCGAACGCGTAAGTACGACTAAAACTGTGGTTAGAACAACGTGTCTCGTGAACTATATCAATAAAATCTGCCACCAAGTGCGAAAATCGCAGCGTTATCCGAAGGGTGCTCTGAAACCATCAATGCTTCGCGGTATTGTGAGTCCTTAAAAAAAATTAAGAAGGGCAATTCAGAACAAGAGAAGATGACTGCTGCAGAAGGAAGTCTGCCTTGGAGAAGTATAGCAAGTAGAATACAGTTAGCTTTGTGGCGTCATTCAAAATTCAAAATGGCGGCCAGCTCAAAATAGCAGTATTCTATTTACAACCTACTCGGTATGGATATCAAATGAAACGGTGTAACAAAAGAATACTATTACCTGCGTAGCGTCATTCCAAATTCAAAATGGCGGCCAACACAAAATGACAGATTATCTTTTTCTTTACCACGCCCTCGGTAAGGGTATCAAATAATAATATCAAGAGTTTACCCTTCTAGCACAGAAGGCGCACTTTTCAGCTAAGCATGAAAATCTATATATACATACACATACATACATACATATATATATAAATATATATGTATATATGAGGAGTGGGCGAACAAAACGGCACATGTCCATGGTTGGCCGTTTTAAGTTTTTTGACGGAAGCGTGTTGATTACACTAAACTGCAACTAATTTCAATCTCAGACACTTCAAAAATCACTTTCATGTAATATTTTTTTGTTAGCAAAGTAACGGTTTCCCTGCAGAAAGGCACATGTCCTACGAATATTCATATTTTTTAACCATTCGTTAATGTGGATTTTCAAAAGGGCACGTATTTCATACAAAAAAGTTTTTAATCAACAATGGAAGTTCATTGCACCTCACTTGGGGCTCTAATTACATCGATTTGTATGTGCATCATAAACTGCACTAAAAATGCACTAAAATTTACCTCACTTTTGCCTCCCACGGCCCCAAAACAAGCCGTGGGGCACTATGACCCCTTAAAATTTGCGTAACAGACCCTACTATTAGGAAAAAATACCAGAAAAATCTCCCCTTGCCTCTAAGGGGGCCAGGGAGCTCCGTAAAAGGCTAAAAACAAAAAACATGTCCAGTTGGGTTCCTGCAAAAGGGCACATGTCCATTCAAGGGTTTGACAAAACGGTACATGTCCAGTTCTGTCCCCGCAAAAGGGCACATGTCCATTTTTGTTTTAATTTTTTCTCTTAAAGTATTAAACATATTTAAAAAAAATTTTTTCCGTCTGAATGAGTTCAAATAGTAGCACAACCTACCATACTCATAAATAGTTAATGTGATCAGTTCAGAGGCAGAAACAGTTTTTTGCGATTTCTGAACAATTTGCAAAACTGGACATGTGCCGTTTTGTTCGCCCACTCCTCATATATACATATATATAGAGTTGCCCTTCTAACACAGAAGGCGCACTTCCCAGCAGGGCTGAGAAATATTTACCACTGCCGTGGCTCAGCTGAGACATGCAAACATAAAAGATTAAGTACCAATAAAAATTGCATGCGAAACACATAAACAGTCATGAGACAACAAATAGACTCCTTTTAAGCAGGTCTTTGTTAGTGCTTACGCTAAAAACATTAATATTTTTATTTACATTAATGAACATGCGATTAACAGGCTCAAATCGGCCATAATTGGTGTTAGAGGAGTTGATGTGTAAGAGCGGTGGTCCTCTCAGATTGCATCGGCTCTCTCTAAACGACGCACGGCGCCTTAGAAAACCTGAGTCGACACGTCCATTAAGAAGCTGGTGAACGAAAACAACATCGGCCACCTCACGACGCTTGTGGAGAGTGTTTAAGTTGAGTAACTTAAGTCGGTATTCATATGGTGGAAGAATCAAAGGGTCTTCCCAAGGAAGGTGATTCAATGCGAATCGAACGAACCTACGTTGAACCGACTCAATTTTTCCAACATGCGAAGAATAGTGAGGAGACCAAACCTGGGACGCATATTCAAGTAAAGGTCTGACAAGGGAAATGTAGAGGTGTTTAGTGATCAGGGTGCTGTTAAATTCTTTGGACCACCTTTTTATAAAACCCAAGACTAAGCTGCTCTTGGAAGAAATATAGTTGATATGAGTAGAGAAGTCTAGCTTGATGTCAAATCTAATCCCGAGATCTTTGACTAAATTAACACGGGGGACACCCTCACCAGAGAATGAGTAGTTATAAATTATAGGATCACGTCGCCTACAAAAAGTCATGACTTCGCATTTACTAATATTAAGAACCAGGTTGTTGTTGGCGCACCAAGAGAAATAAGTGTCGAGGTCGACCTGCAAAAGTTTGCAGTCTTCCATACTCTTTACGTGACGGTACAATTTGATGTCATCAGCATAAATCAGGATTCTGCAGTGTCTTAGCAAGGTAACAATATCATCAATAGAAAGAATAAAGAGGATAGGGCCAAGATGACTGCCTTGAGGGACACCGGATGACGCCTCAATGGTCGCGGATTTGGATCCACGGAAAAGGACTTGGTAGGTCCTGTCAGCTCAGTAGGACTGGAACCATAATAGAAGGGCTTCAGGGAAACCTAACTTTTTTAGTTTGAAAAGTATAATGGAGTGGGAATACTTGTACGGAAATCCAAACCTGCTCTTTGTTATGAAAAGTTTGTTTCGCCAGATGATTTTTTAAATGTCCTCATAGATTTTCGATTGGGTTCAAATCAGGAGACTGAATTGGTCAATTCGTTATGGGGCATTTTCCTGAAACAACCAATCTTTGACTAGTCTAGAAGTATGTTTGGCAAACTAGGGGCATGCTTTCCTCTGCGTAGGGTAGCAAGACATTCCTCATTATATCAAATATTCAAATCTTGCCATGGTATCCGTTAACCGATGTATTGCATCTACCCCGTTCCATGAGAAGCAGCCATTATATTCTCATCTCTATGCTTAATAGTTTTCCTTGTGAAAGAAGGATGAAATTCTTTTCCTTTGCGGTGACAAACATTTCTTTGAACGTTATTGGAGAACAAGTCTCATTTTGTCATATCTTTCGCTGTTGGGATGGAGCCGCTTCCGAAGTGCACTATAAGTGCAATTATAGTGCACTTCTGGAGCTGCTTTTGTTTTGTAGCGGGGGATGTGAGGGAATGTGACTCCAAAGCGGGCCAACCTCTAGTGTTATGAAGTGTGGAGTTGCGCCGGTTTTGTAGTGAACGACACATTAGTCTTCCATAGTGTAGGAAACTTTCCTAACGATAAAAATTTGTTGGAGATGAGATAAAAAGGAAACGCGATATGATTTGAGCAGCCCTGCAAGAAAATAGAAGATATATTGTCGGACCATTACCTTTTTTTATGTCAAGATTATTCAGACCCGTCAAAATTTCGTCAACAGAAAGGGATATACCATTTATTAGAGGGAGGCTTCAAGGTGCGCACCAGTTAAATCGTCTGTTACACTGGGTCATCTGGCACACTACACCATCGTGTACGACCCAGAAAAAGTAAAACTATCAGAAAAACGAAAAAGAACTCAGCCAGTACCAGGTTCTGTAAGAGAGCAACTACCATTAACTGCCGGAAACAAAGATATCACATGGGTTCAGCAAGACCAATATCCCAGATCATTGAAAGTTTTTCCTGATCTGGTATATCTATCCACACATGAAGACCCAACGCATGTGTTTTTTGAAAAATTCTTTGACAACGAACTAGTGCAAAGGCTGTGCAATCAAACAAACTAATATGCCGTTTATAAACATTTGCCTAATCTAAATATAACAACAGCTGAAATGCGAGTATTTCTAGGGATTTGGATTGCATCTGGTTATCGTCCTGCTCCATCCACTACAGGTGTGAGGAAAATGATATGGGCAATATTATTAATTTTATTTATTTATTTGGAAGCTGCACCCACTAACTGATAAACTAAAAGAACGTTTCATGAATAATTAGTTCCTGAGCAAAATCTGACGTACACGAAAGCTTGGTGGAATATTACGGACGGCTGCAAACAATTTATAAGAGCCAAGCCGATTAGATTCAGCTACAAAATATGGTGTTTGAATACGGCTCAGGGCTACTTGTTTAACTTCGAGATGTATCAAGGTAAAAACCAAAGAATGAACCTATGATATGCAGAAAAATACCCAAAACCGACAGCACCACTATTCTGTATGCTAGATGAACTCGATCCAGAAGTTCAACAATATCTCTTTTCCATGCATTTTGACAATTTGTTTACAAAGGTAAGAATTCTGCTGGGTCTGAAAGAAAGAGGTTACGAAGGAACAGGAACTGTTCGAGAAAACTTCATTCCAAAATCTTGTCCTTTACCATCAAAAAAAGAACTAATCAAGATGAAAGTTGATCGTGGATGGACAAATGGTATAAAAATTGAAACGGCGAATATCAACTTCACCAAATGGAATGATAATTCGATTGTTACAGTAGCATAAACAATATACGGTATTCATCCTATGTCCAATGTTCTAAGGTATTCTCGTGAGGCTCAACGTCAAATAGATGTACCACGTCCTCTTGCAATAAGTCGTTACAAACATTACATAGAAGGGACCAAAATGTTAATGCATATCGTAGAACGGCCAGAGTAAGGAAATGGTGGTCATCAATTTTGACATGGCTCGTTGATGTGTCCATTCAAAATGCATGGATCCTTTATCGCAAAGGTGGAAGTGATATGTCGCAGTTGATTTGCCGACAATCAATTTCAAGGCTTTACTGTCGTACACTCGGTGTTCCAAAACCACCCGGTGGTTATCGTCGCACTAAGAAAAATATCCGCTCGTTTACAAATGTGGTTTTTCTGATCATATTATATAATTGATTTCTTTAATTACGGAGAAATCCCGTCTCCCTATCCAGCCATGGTTCCGATACTTTATCCTGTTTTTCAATTTTGGGTACATACATACATATTTGGCGACGATGTTGAAAATGATATCGTAGAAGCGTGAAACTATCTCGTCAAGATCATTACTAGATAGCCTATGTTCGTCGACTAGGGATAAATCGAAGCCAATACTGTCCAAGTCCGCATTCTTAAAATCATAAACAATTGTATTGTTATATGATGTGCGAATATTTTGGAATAAAAAATAGCCACCAATAATGTATGATATTCTAGGAGCAAAATAATTCACCTTAGTGAATCGTCTTTTTGATTTGGAGTACATAACCTCCTTTTCAATCAGCCGGTCGACGCGAACACGTCATCCAAAGCAATTTCCTTATGTAAACTACGAAAGAAGTGGGGCTGTCTTCCTAAGATTATAACAAGCACTAGGATGTATATTTTTGCAGTATTTTAATTTTTCCTGTCAAATACAATAATATTTAATAACTCATAATAATTTTAACCCCTTATTAGGGTGTTTTCATAAATAAAAAAGGCAATAGTTTGATGGACGGAATTACGTTCATAATTTTATTATGTTGCACGTTATTCCGTTCTTAGAACGGAATTGAGAACATAGTGTGTGGTGATGTGAGAGCTAATTCCGTGCTAAGGAATTTAAACAAGTTTTAAACAATTATAATATTTTCAAGCGCACTTTGCTCCAAATAAATTAATAATTCCATTTTTTTTTTTTTTTTTTTGTAAAAATTTAATCTTAGGAATAACCAATCTGTACCAGGATCACCAATACTACCCTGGCATGCATTAAAATACTTTTTTGGCGATGACATGAGATTATTCTATCGCAGAGCCTCAGTTAAAGTTATACCGAAGATAATAAGAAATGGATCAGCCATTAAATTCGCACCGTCCACAGAAGGAAGGTTGGTACAGGTTTGTTTTACTTGAGATAATTTTTTTTTTTTTATGAAAAAACCAAGCTTAGGTGTAACCCTTTGTACTACCAGTCCGTCATGTCGTTCAGTTCATGGTGCAATGTCTAGTAGTAAGCTTGGTTTGAAGAATAGAGGAGAATAGGAAAGGTTAGAAGGGGTCTGGAGGGTGTAGAAGAAAATGACGATGAACCTCACGTTTGAACTCTAAGGTGTTGTACGAGTTCGGAAATACTGACTGCGGGAGATTATTCCACAGTCGAGTTGTTCTATTCATAAATGAACTTCTAAACCGTATTGTGCGTGAACGAGGGGGCTGTAGGGTATGGGGGTGAGCCGAGCGGGCTAGTCTTGTGTTGCGGGAAAAGTATTGCCGTGCAGGCAGGAGGTCCTGAATTTCGGTGGAACAGTCGCCATGATAATAGCGATAAAGTATGGAGAGGGCTGCTGCATTCCTACGGTGGCTCAAGGTGTCTATGGAGGCGCGAAAGGGGCCATCACCAATGAGTTTGAGGGCACGATTTTGCACCTTGTCGAGACAAGCCAAGGTGGTTTTTGGGGCGCCTGCCCAGATATGCGAGTTGTATTCGAGGCGCGGCCGAATGTAGGATTTGTATATTGTAGCCAATGCGGCTGGCTGGAGGAGGAACTTGCATCTCTTGAGAAATCCAAGGCATTGGGAGGCTTGTTTGGCGATTTGGAATATGTGATCGTTCCATCGCAGATGCTCCGTTAAAGTGACCCCTAGGATGTTGAGAGTTGAGTCAGCCGTTAGACTCTCTCCATCCACCGAGACAGGAGGAAGGTCGGTACAATTTTTGTTGGAGATCAGACAGTGCTTCGTTTTTGTGGCATTGAATTCGACGCGGTTCATTTCGCCCCAATGAAGAATCGATTCGATATCCCGGTTGATCGAAGCCGACATCAGTTGACGGTGGTAAAGACAAGGTCTGGCACGTGCTTGTCTTATATTGTCGAAGGAGTAATGGAAATTCAGAGTACCGTCATCAGCGAAGCAGTGAAGTGGGTTGGAGGGGATTGAGAGCAGATCATTAATGAAGATTAGAAAAAGTGCGGATAGAGATGATAGAGTACTTTATTTTTAGGGCCCGGGGAACTCTCGGTAGAAATGGTGTGGTATCAGATCTGAGGCCATCCAATATCACCTTGACTGATTGGCCAGAGAGAAAATTCTCAGTCCAGTTCCTGAGTCGGTACTTATAGCTTGAGGTTTACTCAGCAGAACGGAGTGGCATACTTTGTCGAAAGCCTTGGAGATATCTAGAGCAACCAGACCAAACTCAATAAAACCATGAATACTCTGGTTGTGATGCTCTGACAGAACGACGAAAAACGCTTGATTCAATATATTCCACAAGCATTTTATTGACTATTGCCTCCATCATTTTGAGGATAATAGAAGAAATTGCTATTGGCGGTAGTGTCGTTAGATTCACCTTCTTTCTGTAAGGGCTAAACTTGAGTTAGTTTCTCGCGGTCTGGATCGATTCCGAAGAAATATTACAGGAGAAAAGGTTTGCGCAGAGGTTACGCACATTTCCTTTGAGCCATAGAGGGTATATTGTCCGAGTCAGTGCATTTACTGACATCAAGTTCGTGGAGACACTTGTTTCCCATGTAAAAATGACCAAAGATATACACTGAACAACAGTTTACAAAAGGTTTGGAGTCTCCAGCGTGGAACTATGATAATATACGGAAGTGTCTTATCGGACGCAGAGTCGACGATAGCCGACGACAGAGTTGACGAGAGTCGACCGAGTTGACGAAAGAGTCAGCCAACTCTCTCTCTCTCTGACTCTTTCGTCAACTCGGTGGACTCTGTCGTCAACTCTGTCGCCGACTCTGCGTCCGATAAGATACTTCCATAATATACAGGGCCTCTATATTTAAATAAAAAGAAAATAATTGGTTAATGGGCGAAGCAATTGGCAGGAATTGGGTTTCCAATAACCAAAGATCAGCTGCTCATGCTCTTTTTTTAAATTTGATGAAAAGTCCAGGCAGGCACTAGAATGGGAGATTTTTAAAAAGAAATCCTAGTATTACTCGGATGGTATTACAGACTTTGACAATGTCACTTAATTTTCTAAAAAAAATTAAATAAATAAGCATATTTATCGTTCATATTATTTGCAGAACTGTCATTTAAAATTATGCCGGAATTAAGGACCTCTTAGCACGGAATTAGCTACAGCGTTGAATTTTGTAGAATGGAATTAGAGGCAAAAAACTGGTTTCTAATTTTATCAATAAAAATCATAATGCGGCATTTAATATGCCTGAAATGAATAAAATTGTCAAAAGAACAGTTATGTATATAATTATCATCAAACAATTTTCACATGGCTACCTTCATTCCAACAGTTACAAACTAATATACAATTTTCAAAACCCCTTAATAGCCCGGAATATGGTACATTTACCTTAGTTTTGACTTGTCAAATGTCATCTTATGACAGCAGTATGTTGACAGTTCAAAAATGGCAATATTTGAGCCATTTGTCTAGATGCACAATGACCGAGTTGGGATAACACCATCATTCCTGGCCGGAGTGATGGTATTAAAACCTTTCTCCAAGGTCCACGTAGGTGTAGTGTAGTCTAGGTTGTCCGCAGCGGTGGCGAACCTACAAAGGATGGATGAGTGACCATATGAATATGGAGTCCATTGTCCTGGCGGCCGTCCAGGCTGCCATTTGCTCGGCGTGTATGTCCAAAGGAGTAAGATGCAATAAGACATCCAACGCAGTTGTTGGAGTGGTTCTCATTGCACCAGTGAAACGCAGCTCAGCTGTTCCTTGGTCTCTTTCCAGTATCTTAGGATACGTAATTTTCTGCAATGCAGTCCACCAGGCCGATATGCCATGCAAAAGTATGGGTCTGATTAGGGCTGTATACAGCCAGCGGACGATGTGGGGTTTAAGGACCCAATTGCTTATTGTTGAAATGTACTTCCCGATCACCACCAGCACAGTATCATCAGCATAGGCCACCGTGGTGCACCCAGACTTCCTTAGAATTATCAACACTTCGTTGACTGTTATATTCCGAAGGAGCGACGATAAGACCCCACCTTGTGGCGTGCCTCTTCCAACCCGTCTGACTTCTTCCGATCCGTGCTATGTCATTTGATTTATTTAGTACATCAAGCTTTCTGAGACTAAAATTCCCCGAACGAAGATACTTTAAGGCCCTCGAAGAAACCGCATTTTTTGTATGAAGCTATACCTGTATTCTCAAATTCCTACAATTGCCAATAAAAAAACAACAGACCCAAAAAATAGAATTTGCTGCATCTTTTGAAAAATAGGCTATGTGTGATGGATCATAAAATAAAAGAGTATATTAATTCCGACTTTCATTGTACATTGTCCCTATTAAGTCTGTGTCAAAAATTTCAATTAATCAAAATAACAATTAGAAAAATTACCACGTCTTCTCTCTTATAACAAAATCTTCAATTTAGCATATCCATGTGTTTCCCTCTTCATATTGAAATGCGTCTTCATAAAGCACACCATAAAACCACATGCAGAGTCAATTCAGTTTAATAAGAAGTTTCCCATTTATACTAAATGATCAACAGCAGCGGAAACTATCTTTTTGGCCCATTAAAACTTTGTCAATTACTTAGAAATTCCGCTTGCGCTGAGTGAAATGATGCTAAGAAGTTGGTGGCTCCATGTTGAGAATCTGCGTTCAAATACCGCAGCGACTATCAAGCTGCCGTTTTCGCTCTTTTTTCGCCAGTTTTTATGCGGCTTCCTGAGGATTCAAATCATTGGAATTTATTTATTTCAGAAACGTTCCATAAATCTTCATAGCACCATTATCACCTCGTAAAAATCTGATGACATTTGTTTTATCTCATTTTACGTGTTTCCGTGGATTGTAAATTTGTTTAAATTCGTTTTGAAAATAATTTTCGAATTTATTGTTTAAAGATTTTTGTTGATGAGTTGTTAAGGATTTTTCGTTCGCTAATTTAATAGAAGTGTTGAGGGAGATCCAAGAAATATATGTTTGTCAATGAGCATCAAAGGTTATAATTATCACTAATTTTGATTTGCGAAGCAATCAAAAATATATAACAGATTTCGTAGCTGGATTTTCACCTTATTACAAGTGTTGTGACAGTAGTTTACACATAAACATAATGAAGCTACAACTCCTCAGAGAGATATGGAGTATCCAGGAGATCTAGTGGATATAATAGTAACCCACAGTGCTCATAGACCCTTCAATACAAGCAATCCACTCTATTGAAAATTTATAAAGAATTTTGTACTGTTGCATAATTATAAATCCACCAGTCTATGTGAAGGTTTTGAAGAGTTTAAACAAGTTGTACTCCGTGCAAATTTAGTCTAGTGTTTGCGGCTTCACTAACCTCAGTTCAGTAATGTTCAGTTCCATCCACATAAGGTTCAGTTCAGCCCACTTGAATGGCATTCCACTATTCCAGTTGATTACTCTCTTTTGAGCGAGCCTTTACGTTAAACTTCAGTTCGAGCCAAGTTGGTTTGTTTTATCTTAAGTTGAATATGTGAAAATTGTATATGAATTGAGATTATTTTAAAGAGTGGAATCAGATCGATATGACGGCGAAGTTTAAAACAGAGTCGAGTTGCTTTCTGTTGGAAGCTTATAGGACAATGAACTTACCAATATCTATCAAACCTGGTCCACAATAACAATGGAAAGAAGGATAAAATCATTCCAACTGAAAGTGAATGTTAATGCGTATTTTTGGCCCAATAAGGGTTGATAAGAATTTCAGCATAAGATACACCTCAGATTTGCACCAACAATATAAAGATCCCCCTACATGGTTTTGGTGTCCTGGGAGACACGGACTTCGACCCCTATTCCACAGGTTAGAATTTAATTCCTCGCAGCGACATGATTGTTCGTCTTCTTTCATTCATTCTTTCTTACTTATCTTCCTTTTATAGCAATTCCCACTTCTTCAGCCACCGCTTGTAGATATAATGTGAAAGACTAAAACTAGAGAATCAAATGATGAGGAGCTATCTGAGTAAACTATAATCGGAAAGATAGAAGAAAGAAAAATTAAATAAGGAGCAATGTCTACACGTATTTTTATTCCATCAGCTTCCGTTCGATATTACTGCTATCGGCGATCGAACAATTGATGGCTTCCTAGTTTATTGTACTTATAGGCGATGCTACAAAGCGGATAGGATCAATGGAAAGGAGAAGAACTATAGCGCCGTGTGGAATCGAACTACCGATCTCAGTGATGCTAGGCGAGCGCCTTTGCCCCGGTCAGTACCGTCTCATCTCCCTCTCCTATTTCGATACTCGCCATCTCAGGTTTGTGCCCAGATTTGTATTAGCAGAACTCCAAATAGGTCCAACCTAAATCCCACAGGGTGATATCAAGGCCTTTCTGGGTTGCCTCCTATCACAAAAATCGCTCAGGAGCAACAATGTTACACTGATGTGGATCCCAGGCCACGAGGGCCAAGTGGTAATTGCCGCTGACGGCTATGAGGAGCAGCTTCCGAAACAGCGGAGCACTTACTATTTCTTAGCCTCGAAATTTCATAAGAGATGCAAATTCTAGCCAACAAACTGGGACATGATCAACAAGTCTTACATGAGAATGGGCTTTGAATACAACTTGCTTCTCTAGGCTAATGAATCAAAATCGCCTAAGCATAGTAAAACAAAATGCAAAATTGTGCCATTGAGCTCATGTCTTAGCCCATTTTGCTCCTGCATAGATTCAGGAAATTAGCACCCTTGATAGAACTATAATTATTTCTCTCCCACAACCTGCAGTGCAGTGCGAAAACTACGGTCAAGAAGTTCCATTATAAAAGAACAACTGTGGAACAGTTCTCCGCAGTCAATATTTCCCCAGTTCATCACAATCTGCTTATGGACTGGCAGTCCAAGAAGCGATTTCTAAGCTTAAGGGGGTCAACCTGTGTAAAATTTTCGAAAAATCTTTTTTTTTTACTTTTTTTGCATCTTGAAGATGTGAAGAATGATGTCCCAAAAAATTTTTCCCAAATTCGACTTATTTCAAACGTGACAGGGCGCTGAGTCTAGAATACTAAGTTCTGTTGTCTCCAAACTTTGAACGCGTTTTTCTCGAAACCATGTTTTTGAAATTTGCGTGCAGGATTAAAGATTATCTACTCAACAGATCAACTTGAAATTTTGACAGAATCATAAATAGAGATAAATGAAGGTACCCACGTAGGGGTTTTTCGATATCTTTTTATTTGTTTATTTTACAGCCTTTTTTTATGGAAAAAAGCAAAAAAATGCTAAATTTTTATGAAATGTACTGCCATTTATTCAATTTTTTGAATTTCGTCAAAATCCTACGTCAGTACCTCGACAACAGAAACACAAATAAAATCCCTTTTACTTTTTGTGTTTCAGATGAGTGGTTCGAGCGGAATCTTGCACGCAATTTCGGTATTCTATTTTGAGGACGTCACTTTCAATGGCCTCAATAAATATAAGCCTTCGGTTTACACTTTTGGAAAAATTTACAGTTATAATAAAAACATAAACCTTTAAAATAACATTAAACTTATTCCAATATTCAAATTATTTCTCCTAATAAAAATTCCCAAAAAAGCGTTCGAAATACCGCTTTTACACAGGTTGACCCCCTTAAGGCCATACACGAGCGATCTGTCGTGGCTTCATGCCATGTATAAAATAAAAATAAAAACATTTCTATTCGATATATTTTATTGCTTCATTTTTAAAAGGAAGCTTTTACTTTAATTACTTTTTTATTCAAGAACTTTAGAGAAGTAACTAATAGTTTGGAGACGCCCGAAGACTTAGATGTTTAGACCACCGATCGGTGATCTAGGCGTAATTTGCTCGATAGGTTTTAATTGCAGTGACCTGCAGAGCCAATACCTCACAGTGTGTGGGAAGTGAGGAAACTCGGATGGACTCGTGGTATAGAGCCACCATGAATGAGGATTTTCAATCGTTCTAAAATCTATGAGGCTGATCATCGAAACATTTATTGTGGTATGTGGTAAATCCACAGCCGAATGGCGCACTTAACTCGGCGTATGCGTTCAATACCCGATCCCGGGCCTGAAGCTATATTGAAAGCCTTAATCTGGACGGTTTTTAATGTGTCAGTGTTAGCACAATAGGCCAGTACCTACAAAGGTGCTTCCTAAGTAATTATAAGTAGCTCGTTGACTTTTATTCCTCTGTTCTGTTCTCAACTTTCAAAGAGACTTCAAAGTATCAACCATTAGTTATATTCTCTCGTCCGAAGGAAATATCCCCCTGTCTGAGACTTCGTATCCTAGGTACTGTATTAACCGCTGCAAGCTGCAAGAACTAAGCACCTCTTTTAGCCGGTTGAGGCCTTCCCGTTCATCCTTGGCCAGAACAATTTTGTCGTCAATATAGACAAGAACTTTTTCTTCTCTTATATTAAAAAACGCTGGCGAATTATAGAGTCTGATAGTACTTTTAGAAATTCGAAGTGTCCCGCAGTAGCTACAAATGCGGCGTACTTTCTACTCTTACTAATTGTCCTTTCGCCCCATTTTATCTCTATTACTTAATAACATTCCTCTTCCTATAGTTGAAGTGTCAATAATCTAGGCATTATATTTATTTATAAACTACACTATTAGAATTAAGTTTTACTTATTCTCTCCAAGGCAGGCTCTATATGTATAATGGTTCTCTTTTTGGGTCCAACCTGTTAAATCTTCCACTCTGGTACATCGACTCAAAGTTGCATTTAGTATGTCTCGAATGCTAAAAATGCCTTACTAAGTAGATTGTAACATGTTGGTATAAAGTTTTCTGGACTACAAGCCCTTCAGACTTCTCTCCTGTGCAATCCTTCAGATCAATTGAATTCCTCATGCTTGTTCATTGTTCTCCAATTGGTAGTCCTTTGTGGGTTTTTTATACATTGAAATAATCCTCCAAAGAATAAGGACCCTCACGACTTATTTAGTACTATTATTATCTTTATATGGTCTTTACCCAACATAAGCCCCCTTGCTTTTCCACATATAATTATTTAAGATTACGTTCGATGAGCAAAGTTAAATGTTCTATAAAAGGTATAAATGTGCACTTTTCCCATAAAATCATTTCTATTTAGTTTCGAACATAAAAATTGACAGTCTACAAAATTTCAATTTTGCTACCTTTAAAAACTGCCTTCAAACATTTCGAATAAAAGCGGATTAAAGTCTCGTGAATCGCCGCATAGATTATGTAAAAATTAGATTGATCCGAATGTTATGAAAACAATGAATGAAAGAAGTAAAACGGATACGTTTAGTACTGCGAGATATTCTTTAAGTTGGAAAGAAGCCAACGAAATGTAAAGTGCCGACGACATATTACCCTCTGTGCGTAGTTCCATAAACACTAATATGTTTGCAATGTCTTTTCAAGATTATGATTAATTGTGAGGAGTTTATGACTATTAAAAATACAAGACGTTGTGTTCAGAGGAATATAGTAGAACTTAGATAATAGTATTTTATTGGTAAGACTTACTTGGCACTTATCTTACATACTTATCCGGGGTAGATGCCACACAGAATAACTGTGGTCTTCGGCTTTTCAGAAAAATCACAATCTGAACTTGATTCCCTAATACCCTAGACCAGTGGTCGGTAAACTGCGGCTCGCGAACCTCATGTGGTTTTTTGGCCTGCTAAGCATGGCTCTTCGTTATACATAAGGGACAGGATCAATATAGCACAGTCTGCTAGAAATTACTAGATAGATCACCCGGGCTCAAAGAGTCATTCGATCGAGAATGACGAGACCATGCCAGCTCCAAACTAATTTGACCTAGAAGACTCGACTCGTCAGAAAAGGTAAAATTTCGCTCCTCTGAAATGAAAACACATAAGAGCGCATTGGGAAAGCAAACAGAGCACTTTTCACTTGCAAAAAAAATCCAATGTGAAATGTGATTTCTCCCCTAACATAGTACGATGGATCCATACAGCGATTGTCCGTCCAATACTCCTATACGGGGGTCTTAGTATAGTAATCAACCTTGAATAAGTCTATTGTGCTAAACAAACTGCAGAAAGTGCAAAGATATGCGGAGATATGCATAACAGGCGCACTTCGCTCCACACCTATAGATGCCCTAACGTTTGTTATACCTCCCTCCTTTAAATCTTTTGGCAAGGGAAAGAGCAACCATCGCAGCCCTTACAAAAAAAGAATCTGGTTTTTGGACCGGAATCAGGGGAGGGCACTTTAAGGCGCTAGACTCTGGCAACATTCCCACAGAAACCGATTTTAGCACATCCGAGGTCACCTTTACGAAGAACTAAGTACGAGGTCCACGTCGCCAATGGAGTAATAGACCACATAGTATTCAAGATGCCATAAACTTCTTCACGGATGGCTCTAAGCTCGAGGGTCGAGTGGGCGGAGGAGTCTTCTCGCCGGAACTTGGGATCGAAATCTCCTTTCGACTACCCGATCACTGCAGTGTTTACCAAGCCGAGATTTTAGCTATACATGAGGCTGTTTTGCAAACTAATCAGCTAGGCGACGGGAACCGAATTGTCTACATCTTGCTCTTGCACTAATAACTCCAGAACTATCTCTGAATGCCGCAGAGATGGCTCAGGAGTTGAGGACCCTCCTCATATAGGTGCCTGGTCACCAAAATATAAAGGGAAACTGTAAAGCTGACGAGTTGGCTAGGAAAAGGACGTCCACCCCTCCCCTTCTTGGAAAGAAAAGGGTTGGTATGCCTTGGGCCACCTTGAAACTTCGATGCAAACACCACACAATGCAACTAGCAGAGAAGCATTGGAGAGATCTTAACAAATGCACCTTGGCCAAAATGACTTGGCCCTCCTACGATGTCAGATGGACCATCTCATTGCTGAGGCTCGGTAGGCGAGTCCTCTCAGTAACAATGGGAGTGCTGGCCGGACACTGTCTGAGAGGGACACATGCGGCCCGCTTAGGTCTCGAAACCTACGATTTCTGCAGAATCTGTAAAAATCTAGACGAGGAAGAAAGTGCAAAACACTTTCTCTGCCACTGCACAGCCCTAGGCAAAAGAAGACATCACTTTTGGTGAAGCCTTCCTAAGCACGCTTGCGGAAATCCCGAAGTTTGGGATCCCGCAACTAAGAAGATTCATTACGTCCTCGAGGTGATTTAGCGAAGAAACCGCACGACGGGTTTAAAGTGGGATGGTTATGGTATCACAATGGGCCTATCCATTTGGCCTAAGTGTTTAGGCTGTGCACCAGCCAGCTCAGCCATACCTAACCTAACCTAACCAGTAGGCATAGATTCAGAGCACACAGCATGATCTATCAAAAGTTCCTTCTGCTCAGTTTTTTGACGTGACAACGTCTTATAAATCGATGAGTATAGGAAGTCATTAGCGCAAAATGTCCCGTCCCGTTCCCGTCGCTAAGTAGTGCGTTTGCGCTAATGACTTCCTATACTCATCGATTTATAAGATTGTCACGTCACGTTTGGATTGTCACGTCAAAAAATTAATATTGTAGTAATAGTAACAGCGTTTTTTTTATGTGTAAGTCCAAGCCTAGGAGTCACCCTTAGTACAACCAGTCAGTCATATCGTAATCGCAAAGGTTCAATGGCTATTCTTCTTCTTCTTTGATCCATTAATTGGGGGTCCGAGCGGGACGTTCCTGCACTGCATACGTTGTTGACTGTGCCGCTGGGTCTCGAACTCCATTCACTATTCGTTTCCATTATCGACGATTTTTGGCGACATCTCAAGCCTCGATAACTGATAATCGTCGCCTTCGATAATTTTTAGCTAGGTTTTGTTCGGTGCCGATCGCTAAATTCTCCAGTCTGCCGGACGATATCGTTCTGAAGGAGAAGACAATGGACTGATTGATTTCACACCAAAGAGAAGATATTTGCACGAACCCTACGTATATGGCAAAAATCAAAACAAATTTTTTTGTATCGTGCCTACGATTTGGCAAAGTCGATATCCTGACCAACAGTCGGCCGAACCAAAAACGCTACCGTCGGGCTTTGCGAGGGACAAAAGCGTCTGAGTTTTATGCTTCCTGGAAAAAGTGAATCTCGGTAACCAGCTAAAAAGCCGGTAACGCTGGCAGTACCGAAATACCAGGTAAACAAAGTCTACCGTACTCGACTTAAGCGGAACCTTGATTCCCTTTTGTTAGCCGGTTTGGCCGGCGAGTTGCCGTATTAGGGCTACTGTTTGGATCTTTTTTTACATTAAAATCCTGATAAGACTAAATAAATATAATTCAAATAAAACATTCAAACTATTCAGTTGGTAAAAATAAAAATTATCTCGACAATTTCTCGGCTTTATAGTAAAAGATTTAATCGATTTTCAATCATCATAGTCCATCGAAATTTCCATCATTGGTATTATTTGGGGCATAATTCTTCACATATAATAAACAGCATCCCCTGGGCCATATTTTCTGTTTTAATATCAACCTTATGACAATATTCTCAAGCATAAAAGACACTTTCAAAGTAATTAAAAAATCCCCAAAGTAATAATAAAAAAATTCACCTTAGCTTCTTCCTAGCTCTTCCACTGCAAAAGGAATACTTTGATGTTAGAGAAAAATAAATATTTGCTAGAGCTCTTTCTTCTCCACTTTCTTATTCAGCATTTAGCGCATTGATTACCTCGATGCGACTTCTTAAATCATACAAGGAGCCCCCCCCCCCCCCCCCATGTCCATTGTGTTACAGAAATTGTGACATAAACTTTTATTATCAGTGGTTTACTGTTTGGCAGCCAACATTAAATTTTTTGCCAAGTTGCGCGCTGGCCTGGGAGACGGGGAATGTAAGAATATAACTTTTAGGTGCAAGAAAGTTCCAATCATACAAACTAACATTCTCCGCATTTTTTTTTGTACGTATTCCGGCGATCGTGTTGTTTAGAGAGTAAAGAAAGCAGAGAAAAATATATATATATATGTAATAAAGGATTTAAACATACTTATATACATATATATATATTTTTTTTTTGGAAATTTTTGTTGGCTTAAATAAAATTTATTTGTAGGGTAAACGGAAAAAAGGAAGAAAATCTCCAAGTGTATTCCACACCCACCAGATTAAATTGATTCCCTGATGGGGCCCACAACACTTGACTTGATTAACACAAAAAAATTTATATCCTTTAAATCCTTTGCAGAACAGCACAGAAGAAAAAAAAACAATCGCAGTTTTTAACGTTGTTGGTGTAGGGTGAAAAAGGGCAGCGCAAAAGGGAAGATGTTATTTAGATTAAAACTGAAGTGGAGAGATGGGTTTTTACTTAAAAGTAATTCAAGAAGTCAAAGAACTATGACGGAATCTTTTATTATAGAAAGAATACATTTTATTTTTATGCAAAAAAAAAACGGGAAATAGATAAATGTTACTCACCTCAACGAAATTATGGTATTCCAAAAATAAACAGCTGGGTGTTGATGTTTTGGCGATTCCAGTTAAAACTAGACCTAACTTAAAACTAGATAACAATTTTTGCTTAAATATCTAATGTACAGCAAATTCCTTAAATTAAAAAAACCTCATCAGAATCTGGCTATGACTTAACTCGTAAATAAACAACATCGCATCAATTTTTTGGCATGTAAGCCTTGCATTTAAACATTTTTTGCTACATTATTCGCGCAATGAAACGACAAAAAGGAGAAAAAAATCTTTCTGGCATTAAAATGTAGAATTTTTACAAGATTATATTTTTTTTTGTGTATTATAAATTTTGCTGATAGCCAAAATTTGGCAATAAACCCTTTTTACCTAAAGGCGCAACTACAATTGTTGCAAAATGAAAAATCATTGAGGGAAAGAAATACACTTCCCCGCAAAAGACTACGGCAACAAAATCAAAACATTGATGACTTTTTAAATACCCTAAAATTGATAAAAAAAATTAAGGCAAAATCATATCTCAAAAATATTAACTTTGAATAAAAAAAAATCAAAATAAAATTTTGACAGCTCGAAAATGTCAAACACAAAACTCTTTTTTGGACACACAACAACCCCACACAATCGGTAACGCAAGGGGAGCACCTAACAGCACTGTACAGGGCACACCACACACGACTTTTTTTTTGCTTCTATTCTTTTTTTTTCTTTACTTTTGGGATTCTCTCCACCACAATAAAACTTGCACACAAATTTTTTTAAATCATTTACGCAAAAAATTCACGCAATTAAATATAACACTAAATTAATTACGTTTTATCTATATTAATTGCGAATTTACCGATTTTTTTCGACCTTTTACGCTTTGAATTACACTAAAAAAATTGCATTATTGCCCGGAAAACGAAGCACGAATTTCTAGTTAGACAGAACTACACTCGCCATATTTGATATACCTGTGTGCGTTTATATATATGAACAGGTAATTTTATATGTGTGTGGTAAATTAGAATTATGACATGTGCAGAAGAAGATTGCAGAAATTTGGACTACAAAAAAAATACGTTTCTTGCAGAAATTCTGACGTTTTTCAGTGGGGATTTGCCGGGGTTAGGGAATTTTATTTTGATACTTGTACTGTTATGCGGTGTTGTTTCAATTCTAAACGTTTCGTAATGGGTTTTTGGGACAAAATTGATTTGTTCTCTTTTAGAATTTTGAATTTCGGTTATTAAATTTTGAATTTGAATATTGACAAATTAAATCATTAAATTAGTTATTGATAATAATGTACTAAAACTGTTATTAATTTAAATATCTAATGCTTAGTGCTGTGTATCTAATATTTAATGCTATGAGGATTTAATTTATTTGCATAATTTCCCTGCAACGGTTTTGTATGGTATAGCTCTAAGCTCAGCAATCAACCACTGGTCCACCATGTCATGTTCAAGTAATGGTGCAATGTCTTATATCAAGCGTAGTTGAAAGAATCTAAGAGGTTGCAGGTTATAAAGAGTCTGGAAGGTGTTGTAGGAAATGGCGTTGAACCCTACGATTAAATTCTTGGATGGTATAGGAATAAGGAAATACAGACTGTGTGAGGTTGTTCCAGAGTCGGGAATGAATTCTTTGTCTACAGCGTACCCGGAAAAATATGTAAGCAAAGGGAATGAGTCGTACGGGCTAACCTGGTGTCGCTGCAATAAGATTGCTGTGGAGACAGGGCAGCGTTTATTTTAGTTGCTCAAAGGGTGGACCGTCGAACAAACGGTGCTCTCTCCAATAAGTTTGACTCAACCTAACCAGATCTAGGTGGTCTTCGACCCCCACCCCAAATAAAGGGATTGTATTCGAAAAAAAGCCAGATGTAGTATGTATTTGTGTATAACAGTTTGGTCCGATGGCTAGAGGAGGAGTTTGCACCGCTTAAGAATGCTTCTTTGGCGATTTGGAATATGTGGTCATATTCCTTCACAGATCTTTGTCTATTTCTACAGCATCGACTGATACGGATGGAGAGATGTTGCAGATTTTATTGGGAATAAGACAGTACTTGGCATTGCAGGCATTGTATTTGACACGTTTATGGCACGATTCCCTGTTGATTCAATTGGCATAAGTCCGCGATCGTAAAGGCGCGTGCTTTTCTTGCATTATCGAATGTCAAAGCATACATGTGTACGCTCTCCGTCGAAAAATTTGTTTAATGATTTGTTCAAGGTGTAATGGTTAAATAGTATAGGCACCAGTCCAGGTTTGAGCTCCTGATTAACGTGAAAGGTGTCTGTTAGAGTGGTTGGAACTCTTACCGGGCTTACATAGATGTTGACATTTTTCTTCCAGTAAGTTTTTAGGATCTGTTTCAATGTGAAAATTTGGTCAATGATTGACCTTTTTTTACGGATGCCAGTGCCTAGTAATCCGTCGTATCTTCTTGATCGAGGCATTCAATTTTTGTACTAACATCACGTCTCCTTTTTTAACAAGTTTATATTGGTATGCATGGTGTCAGCGTTTTCTGTCCAACGTAAGCTTTCCTTGCTTGGACTGCTGTAATGCCGCAATTTTTATCCTTGCGTAGGGCAGTCCTTGCGTTCTAGACACTACTGATGGTTTTAGTACGCATATCTGGTGTTATTATTTTGGAAGTTCTCATGAATATCTTGAATTTGTTTATTAACTGTGTCTGTGGCACGTCATTTTAATCTGTATGCTTCTAGTTTTGGTCTTGTTGGTTTTTTCTTTTTTTATGTGGCAGGTCTAAGCTAAAGGCCCCCATACACGGTCAAATTGGTTGTACATCCAGAATTTCATCAAACCCATAAGCGCAACGAGTTTTGGTCGGCCGACCGGCCCACAATCGATAGTTTTGGTTGTACATCCGCCCTTCGATGTACATCCAATTTGACCGTGTATGGGGGCCTTAAGGAGTCACCCTTTGTACTAGCAGTCTGTTATTTCGTTTTTCATGTCATAGTGCAATATGTCTAGCAGTAAGCTTAGTGCGGGAGGTTAAGGGTTATGAGGGCTCGGGAGGGTGTTGAAGAACGTGGCGATGAACCCTACATTTGAACTCTTGGATGTTGTATGAGTTCGGAAATACTGACTGCGTAAGGTTGTTCCACAGTCAAGTTGTTCTATTTGGAAACGAATTACTAGTTTGTAGAGTGCATGGAAGGTGGAGGGAATGAGACGAGTGGGCCAATCTGGTGTTGCGGGTATAAGATTGCCATGGAGGCAGGAGAGCGTTCAATTCGGAAGAAGAAGGTGGTTTTCGGAGCGCCGCGCCAAACGAGAGAGTTGTTTTCGAGAAGCGGCCGAACGTAGGACTGTGGCTGGAGGAGGAACTTGCATCTCTTGAGAAATCCCAAGCACTGGGATGCTTGCTTGGCGATTTGTAATATGTGTTCATTCCATCGCAAGTCTTTGGCTGATGTCACGCCTAAGATGTCTAGGGATGGGTCGGAAATTAGTTCAACTTCATGAAATAAGACAGTACTTGGTTTTGGTGGGGTTGAACTCGACACGATTCGAATGAGTTCAATGTCCCACTCTAGAATGAGTTTAATGTCCCTATCTATAGAGTTGGACATTAGTTCACGGTCATCAAGACAGGATCTGGCATGTGTCTGTCTTGTATCGAAGCCCTAAGAGTAACGCAGGGTAGCGTCATAAGCGAAACTAAGAAGTGGGTTGGAGGGATTGATTGCAGGTCTTTTATAAAGATAAGAAATAAATCAGGTCATACAATTGATACATGGGAGACCCCTGCGGTGGTCGGGTGGGGTTGGGATTTGACGCCATCCAATACTACTTTGATTGAACGGCTAAAAATGAAACTTTCAACCCAATTCTGTAGAAATGAGTCTGCACCAATAGCTTTGAGTTTAGCTAGCATGGCTGAGTGCCATACTCTATAAAAAAAAACTTTGTAAATCTCTATAGCAACCAGACTAGATTTACTGTAACGATGCAAACTTCGATTGAGGTATTCTGTAAGGCATACTAAAAGATCGTCAGTGGATCTTTTTTGTCGGAAGCCGTATTACTTGTCGTTTATAAGTCGATTGGATTCTAGATATCCCATAAGCTTTTTGTTAATTATCGTCTCCATGGTTTTGGAAGTAATTGCTATTGGCCCGTAGTAGGAGGGAATGCTATAGTCACCTTTTTTATGTGTGGTTTTTGTGTTTTCAAGAGCTGGATAAATCCCAGAAAAATATGATAGGGCAAAAAGTTTGCGCAGAGGTTTAGCCAAAGGTGAGGCGCATTGTGGGGTATATTATCGGGTCCAGTGGATTTGTTGGCATCGAGCTCCTTGAGATACCTGTACACCTCGCGAGTCCTGAAGAAAACTCTGTCCATTAAATGATGTGCGTTGTGCTCGAGAAACGGGGGTAGCGTATCAGTTTCGGGTAAAGAAGAATTTGAGGCGAACAGAGATGCTAGTAAATCGGCCTTGCCTTGGGTTTGCTGTCTGTTATCACCCTCTCATCGTAGAAGAAGGAAGGGGCTGTACCATCCATCCAATGGCGCTACAGCCCAAATCGAGCCTTGGCCTCCTCTAGTGCATTTCTCCAAGTTTGACGGTCCCTTGCAGCATGTCTCCAGTTCCGGATGTTGAGCATTGCCTCTGCGTCAGCCGTCACAGAGTCTATCCATCTCCTCCTGGGTCTACCTATTTCCCAAAATTTCTGAGGCTATAAGCCGTTTTGGGATACGATTGTCCTCCATCCTGATTACGTGGCCGGCTAGTCTCACAAGGGAAGTCCACGGACTTTATCTCTCGCTTTTTTAATTTAATCATGATAAGATTATAGAGCATATCAAGTAAGTAAAAAGTGATACTGGGTTTGGCTCGGAGATGCTTAGTATCGGAGCTAGGTGACTTGGAAATATAGATGCAAAAAAATTTAATCCTCTTTGCATTTTCCTGTGTGGAGCAACTGAGTATATAGCCATAAATGGCTGATCAGTGGTATTAGCGAGTTTCGTTTTCCTGTGCACAAATCTTGAGTGCAGGATTTGTTTTTGGGCATAAAAGGCTCTATTAGCCAGTAGTATTCGTCTCGTTATTTCTTCTTTTTCTTCGTTTCTTTTTGTGATTGTAGACCCAAGGTAGACTGTTTTATCGACTAGTTCTAGGTTATGTTCGTCGATGGTTATATTTCTTCCCATTCTAAATCTTCCTGCTCTGGATTGTTGCATCACCTTCTTTTTTTCTTCGTTTATTTCAGGCCTATGTCCTTTGCCGCCTCTTTTAATTCGACATAAGCTTCTTTTGCTGCCAAAAAGGACCTCCCCACGATGTTCACGTCATCCGCATATCCAAGTAATTGAACCGACTGTGTACTTGTTGATGTACTTCTCTGGACTGACATTTTCCTCATTACAGATTCTAGGGCCAGGTTGAAAAGCATGGGGGCCAAGCCATCTCCTTGTCTAAGTCCTTGACGTACTTTGAACTCCTCTGTTATAACATTTTGGATCCTTACTTTCGCCATTGAATTATTTGTGGCGCATTTGATCAGTTGCACCAACTTTGAGGGGACCCCTATTTCCGATAAGATCTCGTATAGCCTCTCTCTGTTTATTGAGTCATATGCCTGTTGAAAGTCGACAAATATCTGGTATATATCTACAATCCTTTCCCAGGTTTTCTCCAGAATTTGCCTTAAGGTCAGCAGTTGGTCCGATGTTGACCTGTTTGTCTTAAAACCAAGGAAGGGGCTGTAGATGTAGTTAAATTCTTCTTGATGGAGCTTACCAAGGACCAGAAGTTTTTGCTACCACCGCTTGAGGTGCCTGTTCGTATTCCTTTCTGCAATAGCTCTCCTACAATAAACGTCAGTCAAACTAATCATTTCTCACCCGAATAGGTGCTACAGCGGCTTTTTTCAGAACTCGATTAATAGATTTTAACATGCCATGCCCCGTCAATGTCGTTAGGCACGTTTTGAGCACGTATTCTCTGTAGCGTTGCTCTATTTCAAGAGGCTTTTAACTTATAAATAAATATTTAGTTTTTATATCGTGGTAGTTCTTGTCTTCTTCTTTAACGGCACTACAACCGGGATCCGGTCCTGGCCTCGCGCAACTGTTCTCTCCACCGGTCCCGATTCTGAGCCGATGTTATCCAGTTTGGCATCCCTAAACTCTGAGGTCTGAGCGTCCTGGTCCACGCCATCCTTCCAGCGAAGGTTGGGCCTCCCTCGCTGTCGCACCCCATAGGTCTTACCGCAGAGAACTTTCCGAGCAGGCTCATCTTCACTCATACGAGCTAGATGCCCTGCTTACCGGAGCCTACCGAGCTTTATTTTCTTCACAACATCTATGTCGCGATAGCGCTCGTAGATCTCGTCATTGTAGAGTCTCCGGAATCGTCCTTCCTCACATACTGGGCCAACAATCCTCCGAAGTATTTTCCTCTCAAACACGCCCAAGAGGTTTGAGTGCTTTTTGCTAAGCACCCACGTTTCGGATGCATATGTGAGAACGGGTAAGACCATCGTCTTATATAGTAGAAGTTTAGACGTTATGGTTAGATATTTGGATTTGAAGAGCCTTGACAGACTATAGTAGGCTTTGTTGGCTTTTAGAAGTCGTGCGCGTATTTCTGGTTCCATGCTATTGTCGGCTGCTACTATTGACCCAAGGTAGGTAAATGATTTTACCACGTCAAACTCGTGTTCCGCTACCTTGATAGATGTTGATTGGTCTGGACAGTGTTCCGGATACCTTTACTTGGCTTGACACATTGATCATGGTCAACCTACATAGTCTTGTCAGTTTGTTGGGGATGCCGAATTCTCTCATGGCTTTGTAGAGTTCTACCCTGGCTATGCTATCATAGGCGGCTTTAAAGTCTATGAAGAGGTGTTGAATTGAGTTTTGAAACTCTAGACATTTTTCCATAGCCTGCCTCAAGGTGAAAATCTGATCAGTCGTTGATTTGCCTGGGCTGAAGCCACACTGGTAATGGCCTATGATGTTTCTGGCGTGTGGGGCCATCCTGTTTTGTAGGATAGCGGAGAATATCTTATACACGGTACTCAACAACGTTATACCGCGATAATTTGTGCACGCTGTGATATCTCCTTTTTTGTGTACCGGGCAGAGGATACCTTTTCTCCAGTCTTCTGGCATCACTTTATGCTCCCATACTTGCACAATTAATTCATGAATCGCTTGGTGTAATGTAGGCCCTCCATATTTAACCAGCTCCTCTGCGATGCCGTCTGCACCCGAGGCCTTGTTGTTTTTGAGCCGGCTGATGGCTCTGTTAACTTCTTCTATGCTTGGTGGCGGCAGCATAGCATTATCATCAGATATTGGTGGAGCCTCCGAATCCTCAGTTAGCTCGCCATTTAGCAATTCATGAAAGTGCTCTTCCCATCGCTCCAAGATGCCTTTAGGATCGGTGATCAGATTCCCTTCTTTGTCTTTGCAGTATGTGCAACGTGGTGTGAATTGCGTCATATTGCGGACTCTTTGGCAGAACTCCCGCGCCTGGTGCAGCCGTCGTTCTGTAATAAGCTTAGCTTATTATAATAAAAAAAAACACAGTTTTTAATTTTTATAGTTTTTGTGGTTTTTTTATTTTATTTTAGATTTTCTCTTCTTCCTTACTTCTGTACTGTACATAGGTTGAAGCTCAACTAACTTACGGACTACGTTTACATGTTACATGAATAACGCACTTATTACACGTTCTCTGTACTGTTCTAGCTCACAGGCGAGATTTTTTCCCCAGGCTTCCTTTTTTCGTCTGTGAATTCTCTTTTCTTCTTTTCTGAGCTCTTTATAGTTCTCATCGCGTGCCCGTGTTCTCTGAGACTGCTGCATGGCTCGGTACGCAGCATTCTTACGTTCAGTTGCCAGCTTGCATTCATTATCGAACCAGTCGTTCCGATCTTTACGACTTCTGCCTAAGATGGAATCAGCAGTACTAATGACAGTATTTTTAAGGCGGGTCCAGTTCTCGTCGACGCCCGGCATCTCATCCCCAGGACTTAGGGCGAGTTCTAATGCATGGCCGTAGCTGTTTCTGGCCATTTCATTGCGTAGTGCAGCTGTGTTTATTCGAGCCTGATCAGCGGATACAAAGCTTTTCAGCGTTGTAATGCGCTCTCGGAGCACCATACCAACAAGATAGTGATCCGAGTCTAAGTTGGCACCTCGGTATGTTCGTACCGTCATCAGACCCGAAAGGTGGCGGCGGTCTATCAACACATGATCTATTTGGTTGCGAGTGGCTCCATCAGGAGATACCCAGGTGGCTTTATGGATATCTTTACGCGCAAATCTAGTACTTGCAACGACCAAGTTCTTACTTGCTGCCATCTCTACAACTCGCTGTCCATTGTCATTAGTGTTTTCATGCAAGCTGTGGTTGCCGACATATTGCCTGTATATGGGCTCCCGGCCTACTTTGGCGTTCAGATCTCCCAGTATGATTTTTACATCATACCTGGGGCAGGCATTAAGTTCCCGTTAAACTAATTCGAAGAATTCTTCTTTATCATCATCCGGGGACTCTTCTGTAGGTGCGTGAACGTTTATGACGCTGATGTTCTTAAATTTACCTCGCACACGAAGGGAGCATAGCCTTTCGTTTATTGCTTTAAAGCCGATAATGGTAGGCTTCATTCTTTTGCTAACCATAAAACCTACTCCTAGAACATGGTGTTTTGTATGACAGCTGTAATATACGTCATACTCAGGTTTTTGCAAAACACCATTCCCTGTCCATCTCATCTCCTGAATGGCGGTAATGTCAGCTTTATACTTTGACAGGGTGTCGGCCAGATGTTTTGAAGCTCGAGTTCTGTACAGAGTTCGAACATTCCATGAAAAAATTCGTAAATCGTTTTACCTTTTTCGTTTCCGTGGTCGTCGTCGTTTATTCCAGTATCCGAGGCATGTTGCTCGTTCCGTAATAATTGTTTTTTATGGGTGAGGTTATTAGCCTCACGCCAACCTTACTTGGAAGGGACTAGCCCGATCATATTAGCCTATCCTCTCTCATAGAATAGTTACCAGTGGCCACCGCTAGGAGGTTATGATCGCACTTCCATCAGTCCGAAATAGTTACGGCACGTGCATGTTATGCTACATGTTATTCCCCCTATTCCGCTGATGACTGACCACCAGTTCTTGTGTTCTACCTTTATTTCACCATTTCGGAAACCCAAAAAGCACCTCTATCTGCTCCCATAACTAATATACTTGCTGCTTCTATCTTTTCGATGAGTGTATGATCGATTTAATTGCTGGTCCTTTCAACCCAGTCTCGTCCAGATAATTTTATGAATGCTTTGTGCGGGAAGACTGTTGAGCCTTCTATTATTCGTTCGTTACTAGCGAAGTCAATAAGTCTGCTGCCGTTGTCGTTGATGGCTTCGTCAAGGCAATGTTTACCAATTGTTCCAATATTGCTGAAGCTCCTTACCAATCTTACCGTTGCAAAGGAAATGTTCGAAAATTCTTATAAGATTTTAAAAGAATTCGTCTTTTTCTTTCTCCGATTTTTCTGGCGTGTGGCGGTTATTATGGAGATGTTATGAAATTTACTAAAAGTTTTTATTTTCGATGAAAAATTTAGTTTAGTGAGAAAAGTTATTTTCTCTATAAATGAAGAATGTTTTTATTTTGCTTTTCATAATTTGCTTGAAATACGGTTTTGACATTAACGTGTACAAATATTTCATATAAATTAATACCAGCACAATTTGCATAAACCGCCTATTGTATTAGAATAAAAATTAATATAACATGTTATTGAACTATTACGAAACAATTTTAAAAATACTAAAAATATTTAAAACAATTAATTCAAATTTCCGTATTATTCCCACATCATTCCCCTGTCCGAAACTGGCACAGCTATTTACATTAAACATGGTAATGACATTTGCGCTTCAACTTTTTATATGTGTGAGTACGGGAAATTTTGTTTGCATCTGCAAAGTGGCTCCAAAACGTTTTGACAAAAGCCGGGTTTTTATTAATTCGTATATAGTCACAAGTAAATAAACACAGAAATGAAATTAGTAAGGTAAATCGTATTATAAATATCAAAGTGCTCATGATAAATTATTTGTGCTAAAATATTTGTAAATACCGAAGCGTCAACCTAACCTTAAATTTCACCCTATCATTTCCAGATTTTTGATGAAGCTCAGTCATGAGACTGTCACTATTGAGCTTAAAAATGGAACACAAGTTCATGGGACAATAACTGGCGTTGATGTAGCCATGAATACACATTTAAAGGCTGTTAAAATGACCATAAAAAACAGAGATCCAGTACAGCTGGAATCACTCAGTATACGAGGTAACAACATTCGATACTACATACTGCCAGACAGCCTTCCACTTGAAACATTATTAATCGATGATACTCCAAAGTCTAAGGCCAAAAAGAAGGATACAGCGAGAGGAAATCAACGTGGAAGAGGCAGGGGAACCCGAGGACGCGGCGGTCCTAGGGGCCGTGGCGGACGGGGACGTGGTAGGCGTTAAAGCTACTAGGGTTACAAAATACACTACAAACAAAATCGAAATCTTACATAAAAGTTTTTATAATAAATGTATAAAAAGTGGCTTATAGTTTTATCTTATTATCTTCCATAAATCATGCAGTAGACCCCGAATATTAAGAAGCAAAAGAACACCAGGCAAGTGACCACCATAAAGGAATTCTGTTTGTGCAGCTTTGTTAGGACTAGCCTGTTAGAGTCCAAGACTTCTTTTATCTCTAATAATTCTTTTTCAACTTCATTTCGCTGTTCTGTTGACAGTCTTGGAGAATCCAGTTGGTCCTCAAGGTTGCGGACACGTATTGTTAGGCCAGTAATTACATCTTGAACTGAGGCTATCTGAAATTGCACCAATAACTTTCCATTTTTTTCAACTAAATTCTTTCTATTTACCTTGTTCGTTATGTGGCAGTTGTGATCTATGTAACTCATTTCGGCTTATGTTTTTGTAAACTAAGAATTTTAACTTAAAAGGTTTTCATAATACAAGTTTAAAAAAAATGAATTTACATAGAACTGTCAATTTTTGTTTATTGCCTAGTTTGGCGTGAAGATAGCAGCACACTATAATTCGATTTTTTTTTAATAAATACTTTTGAATATTTTAAGTTAGCAACTTTAGATTTATAAATGCAGATAAATCGTATTAATATTATAGTTTTCTCGGCAAGATTTTGAGTGGTTCCAGAGAGAAAAATTTAAGCAGGATGTAAATAAATGATAATGGAGAAACGTTATAATTTCAAACTGTACAACGTCTATACCAACATAGTGAAACGGTTATAAAATAATCCACTACGTTAGTTAGGGGGAATGGATGAAATCTAGAGAAATTGTTTGAAATAGTACTTAAAACACGAGCATTGCAGCTGAAAAGAAAAAGTAGTCGACAGAGGAAAGCACTTAATGTTTCTCAGACTGTTGACGATCAAGACTTGTTTCAAAATAATTAGATACGGACAAATTTTAAAATATGTAGCCAATTTAAAAAAAATGCTTGGTGCAAAGTCACAAGAATATTCCCATACGATCGGAATTGGAGCAATAGATATGAGTACAATAGGTGGAGTGTAAAGTGTGATAATAGGCCCTCCGCACACTTGTCCTTCATATCAAAACAAAAATAGGTTTTATAAGCAAGGGATCGCAGGGAAGGTAGTTTTTCTCTTATCATTTTCTGATACTTTTTCACCTAAACATTTTTTGGTATCACCGTCCATTACCCTAACACCAGCATATTTTCAAGGAAAATTTGCTTGCACCTCAGTAATACATCATAGGTATTACAATCGTTACACGAAAATGATGGAGATAAGTGAGTCCAACTAATATTAAAACCGGTTTGAAATGATGGATACGTGTGCCATTTAAAAATTCGAAACTATTAATTAAATTCAATTTATTAAAATAAAAACCCAAACTCAAGCACAGGAGAATAAAGTGGAGCCTACCAAAATGGCAGACACTAAACCCCTCTTGTCTTCACTAACTGGTTCGCCACAAGAAGATACAAAAAGAGACCTGGGTAGGAGGCCAGGTCCAGCTTCATTAGCTTAGTTTGTAGAGGATTATTACCGTGCGCCTGCGTACCAGCTTAAGAAGTACTACGATGGTCGAATGCTATGATTCAACTGAAGACGCAGAAGAGGATATCAAAGACGAGTTCTATATGCGACTGAATGAGATTTTTCGCTCTATTCCAAGGGGAGACATAATTGTATTAATGGGTGACTCAAACGCACCGATGGTAAACTGAAAAATACGCTTTTATTTTAAAATATACCAAAGAGTAAAAGATAATTTTGAATGTAAAGTTTTTATTGCTGCAGTCACTTGTTATTGCTTGCGCGTGGAGCGCTCTTTACCAATATTCTTATTTTATTAATACTTTCGTTAGCGCCCCACGCTTTTTTACATTTAAAGTGGTTGCAGAAATAAAAATTGTACATTCAAAATTATTGACGTGACAACGTCTTATAAATCGGTTATACCGGAGCGCGCGGACGGAGAATGTCCCGAAACGGTGTGTGGTGGGCGTGGCCTATGCGCATGAGTAAGCGACGCCGGCTCCGCCGTATATTGGAAATAAAAAATACTGAATAAATACTCACACTGTTATTGTTACATTTGAGAATAAATAAAAATAAAAATACTGCAAAATTATATGTATATTGTGTTTATTATATATTGCATAACGAATAAGCAACATGGTAGTTGTCACGGGATAATCGGTAGTTGTCACGGGGCACCGGTTTTTTTTCTGTTTGGTTTATTTTAAAATAAAAGCGTATTTTTTAGTTTTTTTAACTATTTATTTTTATTTTCTACTTTTTAGTCTATTATATGTCTTTCGCCATTTTGTGGTGGCGCCCATATTAGATTTAAAATGACGTCACACAGCTTAATTTATTCTACCTGCCGTACTCTTTCATTTGATGCCCATGTCGGAACACAATGGCAAAAATTGTCATCTTTGAACCGCCTTCTTGATTTTTTTACAAAATGGTCAGATTGCAATTAGTACTTATATATGATGAGTTAAACTCAGTTTGAACCCGAGTCCAACTACATGTAGACGAGAGTCGAGTTGAGTTAGGGTCGGCTGAACTCGACTCAGCTCTGCTTCCTTGGTTGATTTGAAATTATGCATAAGGACGTGAGTTCAGTAGTATAGTTGAATTTAGTTGCCATTCTGTTGTCTGGTTTGTGATATTTTGTAACGTGTAGTGTGGGTTGTGGCGTATCATAATACGTCATCAGGAAAACAAAAACGCACTTTTCTTAAAATCATTTTTTCTTGGGTAAATATAATTCACATGTAACTTGTGTAACAGTTGTATATAAGACCTTTGTAAATACTTTGTAAAATAGAGAAAAGTTCAATTGGACTTCCAGTGTTTTAATAACAAAGGAACCTTTTCCCATTGGTGATCAAGACACCAATAGTACCTGCTAAATTGGCAACAGTACTTGCCAAACTTGCCACTTCAAATTGAAGTCTGTAGCTGAATTCTGCAGTGATGCGGCAGTGATTAGTTTTTGAATTTACCCTGTTGTTTTTTTATTTTCATCTCAACCTCAACCCAGCTATTCAACTTATCATGTATATGTATGTACATACTAATTATCACACGACCTAAAAATGTGTGCAAAATTTGAAGTTGATCGTTTATATTTTTCTACTTTTTAGTTTATTATAAATCTTCCGCAATTTTGTGATGGCCGCCATTTTGAATGACGGCACTCAGCTAATTGTATTCTGCCTGTCATATTCTTTCATTTGATACCCATGCACGGTCGTATAGACAGGTCTGGGAACTCGCTGCTCAAACCTGTGAGCGATTCGCGTATCGTTACTGGAGCTTCTGCAGATGGCGCATTTGCCTAAGGACCGTGTATGAAGTCTATGAAGACAATGTAGAAATTTGGTACTTAGACTACAGCGCCGCATTCAAGAACTACTTCAAAGTCCAACGATATCGCTCACACTTCACTCTATGGGATGGTGAGCGAGTTCCCAGACCTGTCTATACGACCGTGTACCCATGTCAGGCTGCCGCCCGTGTTGTCACTTTTCGTTTGATTAATGAGGGCGAAACAGTCACATGTACCCCAAAAAACATGGCGGATTATATTCATCCGGTTCATGGCCAAGTTCGTTAACTATTAAAAAATTTAAGTTTACGCCTAACTTGAAAAATCAGCTTCTGATTTTTCGTATTTAACCATTTTATGGATTTTGCAATGAATTTTTATTAATTCCTAATGATTTTTTTGCATTTAAGCTGACAATTTTGAAGAAATCGTCGAAATGGGTAAAATTCAGCTAACTTCATGTGGGGCACGTCAGCTTTTGGCGACATCTGTGGCCAAAAATGAACTAGAAGTTTAGTTCTTGCTACCCATTAATTTCCGGTTATTTTCCCCATAAAAGGCCGTATCAGAACCTCTGCAGCGCTGCACCGACAAGTGTTTCTATTGGCTGAGGCTGGTAAAATGACAAGCAAAGCAGCACCAGAGCAGCGTGCTGCATTTTCATCTCAAACTCTAATTTTGCTGCATATATACATGCAGCACTTTTGACACTTCTTACTTGACAAGTTAATTTAAAGAAGACGCGCGAAATTTTCAACGAGTGAACAACAGGCGGTAGTTTTTTGTTAAAAGAATTAGATCATGGAGGGATTATTAACATTTTCAAAAATTTTATTTCGATGTTTTACTGTCAAACAAAAATTGCGCTGCACGGGTGAAACAACAGGATCTGATACAGACTGCAGTATGCTGCTCTGGCGCTGCTGCTGCACGCTGCACATTTTTAGGTTCTGATACAGCCTAAAGGCCGTATCAGAACCTCTGCAGCGCTGCACCGACAAGTGTTTCTATTGGCTGAGGCTGATAAAATGACAAGCAAAGCAGCACCAGAGCAGCGTGCTACATTTTCATCTCAAAAGGCTGTATCAGAACCTAAAAATATGCAGCATGCAGTAGCAGCGCCAGAGCAGCATGCTGCAGTCCGTATCAGATCCTGTTGTTTCACCGTTGCAGCGCAATTTTTATTTGACAGGTAAACCTCAAAATAAAAATTAACTAGTGCCATTAATTTTTCCTACATGGCCTGTTAAATGCTTTTAAAAAAATTCCAGCCTGTTGTTTAAATTATTTGTCGCAAAATTTCCCGTTTTTTGTTAAAATTCACATGTCACGTACGAAGTGTCAAAAGTGCTGCATGTAATATGCAGCAAAAACATGATGACGTGTTTTACCGCTCTAGTCGAGGTTATTAGCTGCGTTCCATTGGGAGATTTTTTCTACTTCCGAGTACATGGCCAATGGAACGCGATTTTTGATATAAGAAGTAAACAAGGTTATAATAAAACAATTTTTTTTATCTTACTGTATTATATCTATCAATATTATCCATTTTATAATTTTTTAAATTCCACTGTTATTTATTTTATTCACTTTAAACTGTTACTTGTTTTGTTTACTTTAAAAATACCTCATATAATAATTAATCTGACAGTTTATTTTACTGAAAAAACAAAAAGCCATCTACTTTTAAGTAGCTAAAGCTTGAAAACCTGGCGGAAATTTTATGCGTTTCTACTAGGAGTGAAATCCCCCAAAACAAGAGCAGGGGTAGCTGGAGGTCCTCGGGTGTACTCCGGAGTAGCAAATATCGCCCAATGGAACGCACGTATTATTATACCCACATAATTTTTCTGATTATATTTCATGAAAGTTAATTTTCAACATCATCCAAGAATTTTTAATTTAAACACTTCAATATTTTTTTATGATTTGCACGCAACCTTTTTCGGCATTGAAGCTTGACCTAAACCCTCTCAATTTACCAGCGCCATCTTTTTTAATCTCAACATCTTTTCCAATTGGAAATAAATTACTAGTATACATGTCATTTAAAGGTGTGTGTTGAGATTTGTCACCATGCCATTTGCAACTAGTCGGCTCGTACCATTTTTCGATATAAATTAAAAAATCATAATTCCATTTTTATTTAAAGTGAAGGCCGCTATAGTAAAGTGTTTGATTTTGATTAATTTTAAAACTTGTTCTCTTATGTTTTTTAAGCAAGATAGTTGTACTTACTACCCACAGTAACTCACCTGCGAGAATATCCCGTGGTAACGCGAGCAAAAACAGCTGATATCTGTACTCTTCATGACATTACAGTGGAGTGTATAAATTACATTTTTATCCCCCGGGCCTGGATCAAGTGCATAAATAATTATGGAAAAAGTAAACTTTGTTTTAAATTTAAACTCTTGCTAATAATTTGTTCTCTTTTAGGTCAATCCAAAAACTAGGCTAGATGAGGAGGAGCGCAAAGTACCCCCAGTCATTAAGAAGCTGCTTGAATATGACGTAAAATTTACAAAGACTCTTGTTTCATTTTTGTTGAACTTCATCCCCATCCGATCACTAGAAGTGCATTGTAAATTTTTAGAAATATCCTGCCATGGCGTTGCTTGGCTGGCTGGATGGCTTGCATTCTGTTGGATGGTCGATAACAAGAGCCTCTACGAAATGCAAATAAATATGCTCTTTGGATTACTTCTGGATATAGTGTTTGTTGCTGTGCTCAAGGCTGCCACAAGACGAAGAAGGCCTACAATCAATGAAGACATTTTCTCAATTGGCCCAGATAAGTTCAGTTTTCCATCGGGACATGCATCGCGTTCCTTCTACGTGTTTGCATTTTTCACTTTTCTATATCCATTACCATGGATCTTCTGCGGACCGTTGTTTGGCTGGGCATTCTTTGTTGCCTTTTCGAGGCTGCTGCTCTACAGGCATCACTTTTTAGATATATGTGCAGGAGCGATACTGGGTCTATTGGAAGCGCTTGTATTGTACGTTTTATGGCTCGGAGAAGACACGACCGCTTGGATAATGCGGTCAATATCTGAGGATTATGTTCCCGGAGGGCCAGAATCAGCTTGAGATTATTATTTTTACGTGTTTAATGTGTTGTTTCTCGTTTTTTTTTGTATCACTAAATACATTTTGAATAAATTATAAAATTTTTATTGCTATCAACCACTTATTTATAAAGTAAACAGATCTACGGCTTTGGGTACTATACTTATCCTTATCGGCCGCACCTCGTACGCTTCATTGTCTATTGAGTAGTAAACTTCTTGATTTTCAGTGCTAACGGTTTCCGGTATAAGCTCAATAGTTCTTGCCTCAAGTTCTGCTTTAGCGTCGACTTTATTTGTTCGTATTCTGCTCCAACTTTTCGAAATGAATTGAAAACTTGAAGATACCGGCTCTTCTACAGATACATTTAATTTTGGTACTTGAACATTTTCATCTTCGGGAGATAAAATAACTTCGGTAGGACTTATCTCGACAACGGTTTGTCTAGCGCATTCATCATTGATAACATTTGAATAATCGGGAAGATTTTGTGACTGTTGACCTAGCTTAAATCTTGGAATAAATCGTGACCACCAACGATTTGCTGTAATTGCTTTCATTTCTTCTCGAACGAAACAATTTTTACATCCCGGACATGGTGGTGTGTAAACTATTTTCGCCTTACAGTTCCACGTTAAGTCGTTACCAAATGCATTGAACAATGTGGAAACATATTCCCTAAGCGGCCCAACATACCAGTACTTGTCTTTAAGTGAGAAAGCATCTCTATAAGCGCCCCATTGCAATGAACCTAATGCGTATATTGGTTTAGGGCTTTGTTCTGTCTCATCTAAAGTTTGGATTTTCATTATATTTTTCTTCAGCGTCTTACCGCGAACAACAGCTATAGCAGATTCAGCCAAACCTCGTACTTCTTCATAGCTTCCCGACTTAGAAGGAAAATTATACAACTTTGCTGCGATTGCATTCGTTCTACCAACTGGCAAAATTCCAATAGGGCATTTCTCTTGCTTGACCCGTCTTAGAAGGCCAGTGACAGTTTCTGAAATTGTACCATCACCACCAGCAACTAAGATAGCATGGGGCAATCTCTCTAACTCTTCAATATACCGTGTCGCATGTCCCTCCGAATCTGTCCGGACAATATCAACTAAAAATCCTGCCAAATGCAAGATGGGCTCGCAATACTTCTGAAACTAGAATAAACTTTTAGGCAAAAAAATTCATGAAAAACCAATTAAAATTAAATTACTGTTTTTTCGGCAGATTTTTTATTTGCTGCTGGATTTAGAATTACTACAACACGCTTTGGTTCTGCCACGGACTCTATTATTACATCCCCGTGCTGGACAGCTTCCTCGCAGTAATTTCGCATTAACTGAGCAATCCTAATTTAATTTATGCAATTTTTGTTTTTACAGATTTTCAAATTAATTGTAGAATTTTTCTTACTCATATTGTTCCTTGGAATATGAAATGCCGTATGCAAAAGCACCGGTAGCAAACGCTGACTTCTTCCAGTGATTTTTCAATGTGGTCAAAACTCGGAAAATTGACATTTTCTTTCAAAAATAATTAAATTTTGTTCTAATTAAGAATTGTTTTGGAATTTCATACCGTTTGGGAAAACTTATCGCAAAACTGTCAAAATACATCACATGTTGAATTGCATATTTCGTGGTGAGTTTATTCCACAATACGTGCGTTCCATTGGGCGTTTTTGCTACTCCGGAGTACTCCCAAGCAGCTCCAACTACCCCTGCTCTTGTTTCGAGGGATTTCACTCTTAGTAGAAACGCATAAAATTTCCGCCAGGTTTTCAAGCTTTACCTACTTAAAAGTAGATGGCTTTTTGTTTTTTCAGTTAAAATAAACTGTCCGATTAATTATTTTATGGTGTATTTTTAAAGTAAACAAAACAAGTAACAGTTTAAAGTGTATAAAATAAATAACAGTGGATTTTAAAAAATTATAAAATGCATAATATTGATAGATATAATAAGGTAAGATAAAAAAATTGTTTTAATATACCCTTGCTTACTTTTTATATCAAAAATCGCGTTCCATTGGTCATGTACTCGGGAGTAGAAAAAATCTCCCAATGGAACGCACGTAATGTTTCTAACGAAGTAGTGACAATTTTTTTTAAATTAGATGGCTCTGCTCTTTTGGGTTTTAACGGCAGTGTAGTAGGCCAGGCAACGAATGCTCAAAAAAAAGGTATAGAGGGAAATGCTTGGAACTCTTCGCAACTTTGTTTGGACTGGACTAGCTAAGAGGTGAACATATCAAAAGTCGCTGCCCGAAGCCCTTGAGCCGGGGAGGCAGGGGAGTTTGAAGGACCTATTTTTCGGGTTTTCGCTTATATCTCGGAAACTATGCGTCCTAGCGACACGACCACTTTATACAGAATGAAAGCTGATTAAATTTTCTACAAGTTTAACTTAGTCAAGTTTTTCGATATCTTGTATAGTTTTCGAGATATCTGCTCTTGAAAGTCTGTAATTTTGGAAAATAAAAATTTTCCCTCTTTTTTACCGGATAACTCTTCAACGATGAATCTAAAAAGTAAATGCCGCAAAAAGGGTTGCGGAGCATTCATTCCCTTCAATAATATATAATACTTTACTATTTTATCTATTTTCCTTCAAATGTTAAAGCAATTTCTAGTATTGAGCGTGAAATATGAAGTTTTGCGACAACTGTCGACTAACGAATATTTCCAATTCTCACCATTCCCAGTCCACGTATTGGCTGAAATATGCACCATTATGTACACATAGTAAGTACCGGACGTCTAAATAGCACAGATATTCGTTTTGGAATACATATATACTTGTAGGCCCGCTCACCAGGTTTCTCATACTTAATTAAAGAAGATCTATGTAGACCATTTTAATGGGAAAATATGTTGCTATGTTCATGTTTGTGCATATATGAGTATCTATAAGGCATTGTGATAATTTTATAAATCACAACCATTAAATAAAAACGAAGTTTATTGGCATAGGGAAGTGAATTATCATAAAACATTAAGACAGTAGGCACCATTGAGTAAATTTCTTGCGATCTGGGGGTGGGAAGGACCATCATCCTCGTCTTCGTTTTCCTCTTCTTTTTCTCCAATATCTTCTCCATCAGACTCCTGTAGAGAATCGGTGATTTCAGATACAACTTCGCAAATGCAACCTTGTTGTTTTGAAATACAGAAGATGTTACGTCGCATCCAGTAAAGGCGTGCAAAAATAGCGCGTCTTTGAAACCTTGTTGCTGAAATTCTTGAGACGAGAAGAATGAATCCCTTATCTTCCCACGTCCAGGCTTGATGAAAATAATGTCCTTATGCGCATCAGCTTTAGCCATTAAGAGGACTATGAGGTCGACATCTTCACCCACTATGCCGATAGCTGTTGTTTCCGACATTTCCACAGCCGTATCTACGATCAGAACGTCCGCATCACTTTCTGCTTGAAGGGTCCTGATCCCATTGTCCTCAAGCTTCACCTTAAGCATGTTGATGAGCCTTAGAGTTTCACGAGAGCGAGACAAGACAACAGTCGGCTTTAGCCATTAAGAGGACTATGAGGTCGACATCTTCACCCACTATGCCGATAGCTGCGCGAGAGTGAGACCACTGTTGTCTTGTCTCGCACCCCAGTGCAACAGTGATATTATAGTGTTGTGTCGCGATCAAAGCCTTCTATATTTACAAGCCATGAACAAAGAAATCTCACACTCACAATGAAAGCATAATAGGACTTCAATTTAGCTGTCAAACTGTGTGGAGTGCGGTTATGTTGGTTTATTGGGAATCAATGAATCTTCTTTAACCAATTAAAAACAAAAATTATGGTCATTAATTGCAACATTTATTTACTACATATTACAAATTTGCGTTAATAATGTAAAAAATAAGTATAATTGCATCCCTGACTTTCTTCCTTAATGGATATTATTTCAAATATCATGCCGTCAAGCCGTCACACCAAGCAAAAGCCGTAAGTGGAGGCAACTACCGCTAAAAATAAATTTATATAAATATTTGGCAATATTTAGCAAACTATTCGTTTCAACTTATCTTTATTTGCTTATATTCCTCTAAAACTGGAACTGGCTGCAACGAAAACTGGGTGATCCGTCATGTGACACCATGGCCCCAAAGAACAATTTCAAGTAACAATTCGCTTAACTACAAAAATCGCGCCAAACTGATATTATGTACGTGTTATTTTTATAAAAAAAAACTTATTTTTAACAAAAAATCACGGCGCTTTCGTTAATAAAAGACTTTTCGCGGCGCGAATCACTTGTTTTCCTCGGGATTTTGACATGTTATTCCACCATAACCAACATAAAACCCGCAAATCCTATTTTTAACATTTATATTTAAATTATTAACGTAAGACACACATTTTATTTTAATTTTTGCACTGTTTCACGTTTTTGATTTTGATGAAATAACTTTTATTTTTCACAAAACCACACTCGCAACAGCACTTTCCGCGGCACGAAAACTTCTTTCCCTTTGATTTTAATGGGATTTTGACACTTCACAAATTTTGGTTGGGACTTCATACAACCACAAACACACACATGCAGCATGGCTTGTAAATATAGAAGGCTTTGGTCGCGATAGTATCGCGTTACTCTCGCGAGAGTCTGTGTTGCACTCTCGCCTTCCCCCACCGTCCGTTTTTGCCCTTCGGAGAATTTAAATGTATGGAAATTCCGCCACCACGATCTGCGACAATCTGTTTGTGCCTTTAAGGGGGTAAAATTAAAGTTGAATACAATAAAAGATTTAAAAATTGTTGAAATATTATTAAAAAAATTTAGGAAATTTATTTTAATCCCCTAAATCTAAACAGAATAAAAAATACATTGAAAAATAATTTGTTTTCGTAGATGCAAAAAAAAAATTAAATTCAAAAAAATTTAACATAAAATTAACATTTAAGAGAATTTATACTCCCTCCTAATTAGTGTTCACTCTGGACGACATACCCTTCTCAAGAGAATCCACTCAGAGTGTTCACTTAGTTTTTATTCACACCACCCAGTGTCTTCGCGAGAGTAGTGTGACTAGACTAGATTAGGGATGCTTCTCTCGATGAGACAATGGGATGTTTAGAAGGGTGTACTCGCGCTCTCGCCTGCGTGTTGGGGATTTACTGGCACCTTTAAACTCTAGAAGACTGGGGTTGTCCAGCTCATATTACCGACGAACATATAAAACTCTACTTTCTATAGAATCGGGAAATCCCGCAACGCTCCGGGGAAAAAATTAACCAACTTGGAAATCCCGCGAGACCGAGCGAGAGCGCGACAGTCTCGCATTCGATAGTGTTGTCTCGACGAGACTAGGAATTTTTTACTGTCGCGCTACTCTTGCCATGGGGCAGAAGCTGTTGTCTCGCATGTTGTCTTGTCTCGCATGCGACAGTGCGAGAGTTGCAACACTAGTGTTGCATCTCGTGAAACTCTAATGAGCCTGCTTTTGTTGAACCTGTTCGACAGAAAATCTTCTTGTTTGGCGTTTATCTCTGTGTCTTCGGTAAAATGGATGTCAACAGGCTTGCTAAGTCGATAGCGCCTTTGATGCTCTGCTACTTTCGTGCTCAAGGTTGATGAGGAATAGCCGTCAAAGACTAAAGTACATCTTCTTCCGTGGCAGTGGCGGATCTAGAAATTCATTTTGGGGGGGGCCATCCTCATCCATTGGCGAATTTTTTAAGCTTTTGACGAAGGGTTGTAGAGCTTCACAAATATAAATAAAAACACAAAGATTTTGTTTTTAGTTATTGAAATAACTTAACTTAACTTTTATTTATTTAAATAATAAAATTAAGTCTTCTTGCTTTTTGTTTAGCAAATCTTTCGATAATATTATCAATATTCATATGGATATCATGGTGAATATTTAGCAGGGCTAGACCCGTAAGCCTGTCTTCACCCATGCAGGTCCTCAGCCATGTTTTAATACGACGTAATGTTGAAAAGGACCGTTCATCTGTCGCAACACTTGATGGAAGCGTAAGCAATATCTGTATCATTGTGCTGATGATAGGATACTGATCCTTGTTACAATAACTGAATGTCGCAACAGCAGTTTCGGGTATGGAACTTCCCTTTTCCTTCTCTCGGTTCCATTTTTGTCTCCAGGATTCATACTCCTTTTTCATTTTAAAGGATACAGCTCCCCTTACATCTTCAAGAAAATCCTTATATTGGATTGCCAATGACAATGCTTTATTGACATCTTCGCTGCTATCAGTTATACGGCTCGGAATGAATATGGCCAGATTAAAAGAATTTAAGGTATCTTTAGGTAAACGTTCTTTCAAATCTGCAATAACGTAGTCGGTATAACTCTTCCACGTTATCTGCCGGTGGATTAGATCGATGTTCTTGTCGGGCTTTTGAGGAATTGCGTGGAGTGGTAATTTGAATACCTCTTTCTTCTGTAATCATTTTCGTCTCGACGAATGGGTTTTTAAAGCATTCAGATGCTTTTTCTCGATGTGACTGTAGAATAGCCAACACATCTGGAAGAGCATCATTTGCACAAACCAAGTCTAACGACTCAGACTGCAGAAGAGTACTGAGTTGTTGTGTAGTTTCCAGGACATCGCATAGAACAATTACTGAAACCAAGAAGTCGCTGTTTTCAAGGACACTGCGAAGACAAAAAGCTTCCGATGATGTTGACTTGTCCTGCCAATTCTCGATTTTGTCAAGTGCGTTCATGATTCCTGGCAAATTTGTACGAAATTGCAAAACGCCATCGTGTCTTTCCGCCCATCTAGTTTCGCAAAGCCCTCTGAAAGCTATACCGAGTTCTTGTCGAAATAAGTGAGCCCGTTTGGCTGAAGCATTAGCGAACTGAGTCACTTTTTTCATTGTTCCCATAGCATTTCTGCAGGACGCCACACTGCAAGTCTTTGCAAGATAATTATTCAAAGAATGGTTGTAGCATGGGCATCTTTTGGCATTCGTTGCTTCAAGCTGGATTGTTGCAACAGCTCCCAGATTCTTTTGGTTTCCAGAAATCATTACGCTGCAGTTGTCCGTTCCGATCCCGACACATTTTGAGGTATCCAAAGTAAAAGACTTGACAATATCCAGCACTATATGACCTAGAGCCTCGCCAGAAAGTCGTTTCTCTCCGTGCTCAGCAACGTCCTCCTTGCGAATAGATTCGTAACAATCGACAAAAGATAAGAAATCTTCTCTGATTTGGCCCTCGTAAAAATACCGTAAAGAAAGGCTAAGTTGTTCGGTATGCGACGTATCAGTAGTCTCATCAAATATGATGCTATAAATTCCTGATTGAAGCAGCTAATCAATCAGAGCTGCTCTTGCACTTCATTTTTGCAACAGTCAATGATTTCATTTTGTTGGTCTTGCTAGTATACAAAGCATTAGATGATGCGTTTTTCAGATGTTCTTGTAAAACAGCATCTTCAGCAAGCATTCGAAGTTGAAGCAAAGCTCTGAAATTACCTTCATTCGTCGAAAAAGAAACATCCACATCGTCACAGCTCGCAATCCTACCATCATCTCTGTGGCCTCTAAGTGGGATATTCTGACGTCCACAAAAGATTATTGTTTCAACAATGCTGCGCAATTTGACTCTGTTTTCTTCAACTGTTTTTTTGTGTTGAGTAGTAATCATATTTACAACATCAGGATCTTTTGAGTGGTAGCGGCGAAGAAATTCCTGCCCGACCTCTACAGCATCTCTGTGATACTGATTTTTCAAGTGGCTTTCAAGATGACCTCGTATTCCAGTCAGTTTTGCAAATGATTTCAGTGGCGTTTTCACAAGATTACCCATAGGTGCGCTTGCCTGATGCCCGCCATATTCACCGGCCGCAAAAATGACGCAATACTTGCAATAGAGTCCTTGATCCTTGTCAGATAATACCAACCAATGATACTGATTCAAATGCTGATGACCCACGAATCTTTTTAACTGTTTGTCACACTTGGTGTGAACAGAATGTGGAAAAGTGGAACAATTTTTTTTTATTTTTTTTTTAAACAATAGTGATACTTGTTGGTTTGGGGGGGGCCATGGCCCCAATGGCCCCCCCCTGGATCCGCCACTGTTCCGTGGTAGTTCTTTGTGATAAAGTCGATGTAGCTCTCGCAGATTCAGATTGTCGATATCTTGACACCTTTTTGCCAAATTACTTTATGGAGGAGGAGTCCTCCGCCAAATACGATGTCTAGCTGTTTGACACGTACATCCTTGATGGTAGTGCTGAATAATTTGTACAACGCTGACAGTCGATTTCCTTTACCCAACTGCTTTAACATTTGAAGGAAAATATGTATAGATTATTGAAAAGGCCCAAAATAGTAAAGTACTCCTATTATATATTATTGAAGGGAATTTAATGCTCCGCAAGCCTTTTGGCGGCATTTACTTTTTAGGTTCATCGTTGAAGAGTTATCCGGTAAAAAAGAGGGAAAATTTTTATTTTCCAAAATTACAGACTTTCAAGAGCAGATATCTCGAAAACTATACAAGATATCGAAAAACTTGACTAAGTCAAACTTGTAGAAAATTTAATCAGCTTTCATTTTGTATAAAGTGGTCGTGTCGCTAGGACGCTTAGTTTCCGAGATATATGTAAGCGAAAACCCGAAAAATAGGTCCTTCCAACTCCCCTGCCTCCCCGGCTCAAGGGCTTCGGGCGGCGACTTTTGATATGTCCACCTTTTAACTAGTCCAAACAAAGTTGCGAAGTCAAAAATTGTGTTCCAAGCATTTCTCTTTATACCTTTTCGTTGCCTGGTCTATAGGTCTTATACGTCTCTTGCTTTCTAAATTTGTTTATTCCATTTGCCTCTAAGCTTTGCGAACTTTCACCAGTTTGTTATACAAAGTTTTGTTTTCGTACATCTTCTAGTACGTCATGTATCCACCTATTTGTTGGTCGTCCTGCGTTATTTTTTCTATTGGTTTATTTTATTTATTTATTATTATTATTAAGCTAGGATTACAAATACATTATTTTGCAACAAGAAGTGCTATTAACAAAGTGTTTATTGCAAAAGAGCTATAAAAATAAATAAATAAAGGCAAATAAAAGTAAATAAAAATTAATAAATAAAAATTAAAACGAATATATGCAAATAAAGATTTAAGAAATTAAATTGAACAATTAATAACGCTGAACCTCATCTATCAGATATGTCTTAAGCCTTTTCGTGAATGTTGCCAAATAGGGAGCCGATTTGATGTAGGCCGGCAGAGAGTTGTAAATTTCCGCCGCAGTATTAAGCAGACCCCGTCTTGTTCTCTCCGTTCTAGGTTGCATTGGTCTTAAGCTGTCCCTGTTTCTTGTAACGTAGTCTTGTATGCTTGAATATTGCACAATTACTAAGTTTAATCTCAGATGTTTTTTCTTCAACTTATACACGAACTTTGCTTTTCCCATTCGGATGATCTGGTCCAATGTTAATTGGCCCGAGAGCCGGTAAACTTCTTGAGTGGCTGTACTCCATGGAAGTCCATATAGTGCTTTCAGCGCCCTGTTTAACAGTATTTTTACATCTGAGCACACTCGTTGAGAGCACTGCGACCAGTTAAGGATACTAAATCGAATCCTAGATAGGATATGCGCATTATAAACCTGAAACGCTATTTTCTCCTGAAGCTTGGGGCTACCATTGCAAATCTGGGCTATCATTCTTTCGTTCTAAAGCTCGTCCGTATTCGAGCCATAGCAATCTGCTCAGTTTTATAGGTGTAACTATATTTATTTCGTCCCATATTACTTCAAACTCGTTCGTTATAATGCACCATTCCTTTTGGTTTAATCTTTACTTACTTACTTATATGGCTCTAACCGGTCCTGGCCTCTCGCAACTGTTCTCCCCACCGGTCCCGATTCTGAGCTGATGTCATCCAGTTTGGCATCCCTAAGTTCAGAGCGTCCTCTACCTCGCTGTCGCACCCCATAGATCTTACCGATTTAACCTTAACCGAAACAAATATTCTTCTTATAGTCCAGTCAAATTAGGGTTTCACCACTGAATGAGAGGTAATAAGCTGAAAATTCGTATGAACTATTGTTTTCGTAATTTATATCATGTGTCAAAAGTCTCATATAGGCCCCTGTGCTGAATGTCGTGATTTGTGACAAGTTTTTTTAGTTGAAGAAAGTGGCGTTTCAGACGAATTGCGACTTTCAGCATAGGGGGCTAAACTCGCACTTAGCACTTCCACTCTACGCCACTATGCTGAAAATCGTAATTCGATTAAAACGTCACTTTCTTTAACTCAAAAAACTTGTCACAAATCACGACTCGACATTCAGCACAGGGGCCATAATCTCGGGTCCGTGTCTTGATATATTGGAGGTCAAAGGTCACAAAAACTACAGTTAGAGTCACAGATTTTCGCGAATATTTCGTAAATTATCGTAATCGTAAATTTTTGATGAGTAAATTTTGTTCATTACATAAATCTGCATAAAAATGTTCTATACAGAATTTACGTAGAATCAATAGTTTTCGAGATATGGAGCTGACAAAACTCGGGCATCGCGCTGCATTCGGTTCCTCACCATCATCCCCCCGTAGGACTTATGGTTGGGTTCCAAGCTATGATAAAATTTTATCGATTATCCCTTTATCTCTTCTATTTCCACTTCTTCCATACTGCCGCGGACACGAGATTATATGAGACTTTTGACATATCATATAGAACCCTAAAACAAAGTTTCATACCAATTTTCAGCTTATTACCTCGTATTCCGAGGTTGGCCCCCTTTTTTGTCTTATTTGACTGGACTATTATGATTTTTGTTTCGTAGATTTTGAGCTGATATTCTCTTTGCTTGGCCAATACCCTACTCAGACCCCTTGCATAAAATATGGTGGAATAATGCAGTGTATTTGTTAAATTTACAAGTTAGCTAGTTTTTGGTCAGACAAACAAAAAATTGTAAGAAGGGGAAAATCGTAGCGGTTTAGCCGTTAGGGCCCATTGGATTTTTTTTTAGAGTTTTACATTTCACCCTGTATTTTTGTAACCTTACAACCCATTTTTATGAATAAATAAGGATAAGGTGCCAGTGCGCGCAGAATTCTCCCACTCATCTAAAATTGTAAAAGTGACGGTTTGGCCCTACCAACTTCCAGAGTTATGAAATCGGCATCGAGTTAACGAAAACTCTACATTGGCTCATGGCAACACAGTACAAGGAAACTACGGTTGGGTAAAGTTTAGTTAAACTCAAGTAAACTCCACGAAACGGGTCGGATTAAGACAGGTTCTGCTTATGTGTGTTTGAGTATTCTTTACTCAACATCACGGTATACAGAAACATAAGGTAGTGTAAAAGAGACGACAGCTTCGAATACCGTAAAAAGTGGGGGCCTAGAGACGTCAGCCCTAAAGCAAAAACCACAACAACAGTTTCGATTTTATATGGAAAGCGGGCCCCACGTGACGTCAGCACTAAAATATCGTTTACGATATACAGTCTTTTACATTACCTTGTTTCTGTATACCGTGACTCAACATATACCAACGGCGACAAAACGACAAAGTTATTTATCACCCAGAACTGCCATGGAAAAACATAAGTTAACGTGAGGGAAGAAACTTTCTGTAAACTCAACGAAAAATCCACCCGGGCTCATGGATGCACGAATAAATTAGGCGATCCATCATATTTTATTACCTCCATACACGAACCGGTTTTATAGACAAGGAGTCGCAGGGAAACGTGTGATTTATCCTCACTTTAGCTTTAGAATATTTTTCAGACTCACCCGCGTATTCCACAAAAAACCACATAGCATCGAATTCGGGAATCTGCGAAAATGATGAAGAGATCGGATCTTTTTCTTTGACAGTTCACGTGGTCAAAATGTGACTGTTGATGGTGACTCTAACCATCATATGATCAGCAAATGTTCAGTAGACCACTGCGCTATTGCGACTGAGTGGCTCTTCAGCTCCTCCGCTAAAGGTTTTGCAAATATTTCAATTTAAAATCTTCGATTAAACACTTTTAGGAAACTTCAAAGCTTTTCCACACACTATTTAAGTTTCTCGACCATTCGTTCCACAGTAAGCTTCACGGACATTTGAAAGATTTCATAGTTTCACCCAATGTTCAATTAGTTCTAATAGATACCGCAACGTTACTCCATTACTCAGTAGCTGCGTTCCATTGGACGATATTTTCTACTACATGTACATGGCAATTTTTGATATCAGATGTAAACACGAGTAAAACATAACCACAAATTAATTTATTGTCCTTAAAATAAATTTCAAATAATTATTATGTTTATAATAAAAGGAAATTTTATATTTTATGGTATAATATATTTACCGTTTTTCTATATTTAAACTTTCAAATAATTAATCACGAGTGTATTTAACCTTAATAAACAAAAAGCCATCTACTTTTAAGTAGTTAAAGCTCGCAAAACTGGGGGATATTTTATGCGTTTCTAATAGGAGTAAAATACTCCCAAACGAGAACAGGGGTAGTTGCAACTACTTGGTAGTACTCCGGAGTAGAATATATCGCCCAGTGGAACGCAACTGGTATTGTTACGTTTGTACGGCTTAACGGATTCGTAGGATTAGTTAAGGAATACACTTTTTCTACATTCACAAAAAAACTTGTTTATTACATACCAAACACAATTCTTAAAGTTCACTGTTATAACTTGCAATTATCTGACACTAAATTCTATTTATCACTTTTTAATTAACTTTTCAATCACCACTTTTCGCTTTAAGGCACTTTTATTACTTTCAAACACTTCATCGCTTTTCAAACCAAACTGCCTTCTAAAAGTCGTTGTAACTCTTTTTATATATCCAAGCCAAGTTTCAGAGCTTTCCACCATATACTGGAACCTATTCTTCAAAGTACTTCTAAAAAATTCGAAGTTTTGTCTGTTCGTTTACATTCTAATCTAATAGATGGCGCCATGTTAGTTTAGTAAATAAATCGTCAATAAGGAGCCTTACTGTAAATTTCTCCAACTAGGGGCGCCAATGTATTATAACGTAAACATATAGTGACATTAATATTACAGGTTAATTCATTTTCTAAAGACTAAAAAGTACGGGAGCTACGGGATATAGCTGTGCGCTGCAAAAAGTTTAAGGGTACAATATAATTTTTTACCAATTTTTTATCAATTGCCATTGCCGACATCGTGAAACATATTGACGATCTTCCATTTGACTTCACTTCTGGCCCCGACGGTATTCCTCCTGCTGTCCTTAAGTCCTGTGTGGAGGTTCTCCAGTCTCCACTGAAAATCCTTTTTCTAAAATGTCTGGATAAAGGGTACTTCCCCACCTTTGGAAGAATTCGTTCATAATTCCTATTCACCAAAGTGGTTCCAAGAGTTGCGAAGTTGTCTGCTATACCGAAACTTTTTGAATCAATTAACTATTCCACACTCGTTCCTATCTGCAAGAGGCTGATCTCAACGAATCAACATGCAGCTCGTTCCACCACCGCCAATCTTCTTGAGTTCACTGCTCAGGCTGTCGAAGGCTTCGTTTCCGGTTGTCAAACTGATTGTGTTTACACTGATTTTAGTAAGGCATTCGACAAGCTCTCCCATTCCTTTATTATTCTGAAATTAAGAATGTTGGGCTTTCCGCAAGCCCTTCTAGTATGGTTCCAGTCTTACTTAACTGACCGGACCTACCAAGTTCTTTTTCGTGGATCCAAATCGGTAACCATTGAAGCGACATCCGGTGTCCCTCAAGGAAGTCATCTTGGCCCTCCCCTCTTTATCTTGTCAATTTATGACATTTACCTAGTTTATAGCTACTCCAAAAATAATTCGAATTATGGATCATCCCAAATTTTTTACCCTATAAACGAGGTAATTCGAATTATGGCTTAAACCGAAATATTTCGCCTTAAGCCATAGTTATAAGAATGTATTTAAAACCCGTTTATACGCTAATTCGAAATTTGGATGTAACTTTGAGTTAAATCGATTTAATTTTTCTGCTATAAACTAGGTAATTGTTCCCTTACTAAGACACTGTAGAATATTGATTTACGCTGATGACATCAAATTGTATCGTCACATAAAGAGTATGGAGGATTGCAAACTTCTGCAAGTTGACCTTGATACCTTTTACTCTTGGTGTGCTAACAACAACCTGGTTCTTAATATTGGTAAATGTGAAGTCATGACTTTTAGTAGGAGACGGGATCCTATAATTTTTAACTACACCTTTTCTGGTGAGGGTATCCCTCGTGTTAATTTTGTAAAAGATCTCGGGATTAGATTTGATAGTAAGCTGGATTTCTCCACTCACATCAACTATATCTCTTCCAGAGGTAGTTTAGTCCTGGGTTTTATTAAAAGGTGGCCCAAAGAATTTAACAACCCCTTGATTACTAAACACCTATACATTTCCCTTGTCAGACCATTACTCGAATATGCGTCCCAGGTTTGGTCTCCTCATTACAATTCGCATGTTAGAACTATTGAATCGGTTCAACGGAGGGTTGTTCGATTCGCATTGACTCATCTTCCTTGGGAAAACCCAATAGTTCTTCCATCATATGAAACCCGGCTTAAGTTACTCAGCTTAACCTCTCTTCATAAGCGTCGTGAGGTGGCCGATGTTGTATTTGTTCATCAGCTCCTTAATGGAAAGGGGGACTCAGGGGCCGGTTCGTGTATGGCGAACGACGATAATCGTACGAAAAAAAATTGAAGTCGAAAAATTTTGCCAATGAAAATTTTAGCGTTCGCATAGGTCGAAAGAAAATTGTTCGTGTCCTAATGCAAAAACTCGATAACCCAAGACCTTTCGAGTGCCTTTCGTCGGCTTCAGACGAAAATTTTCAATTTTTCGACCTACGCGAACCCGAGACGAAAAAAAATTTTCGTTTTCGACATACACGAACTGGCCCCAGGTTTTCTAGGTCGCCGTGCATCGTTTAGGGAGAGTCGTTATAACCTGAGAGGACCACCTCTTTTACAAATCAACTCCTCTAACACGAATTACGACAGATTTGAACCTGTAAACCGTATGTTCACTATTGTAAATATTAATATTAATGTCTTTAGCGTGAGCATTGGTAAAGATGTCCTTAAAAGGAGTCTTTTAAATCTTACGTGACCACTTATGTTTCCTGTTGCTTGCGTTGGTTACATGTTAATTTAATTTACTAATTTCTGAGTTTACCTTTGCGTAAGATTCCCTATTCAATTCCTAACTAAGTCATTGGCCTCGATACCCAGATCCGGCGGCTCGGAAGTGAGTGCAGATTTGACGCTATGCGATTCTCAAATCCGCAGTCGCGGATTCAATTAAATCAAAAATTCGGAGTAAAGACTCACGCGATAATGAAATACGCGATGTCGGATTATCTTGGCGCATTTCACGTTTCAAATCCGCAGAAAATTTGTTGCGGATCACACTTTTACAGCGCGGGAAATGTCAAAGAGAGATTCGCGGTTGCAATTGCAAAGTCTCAAATCCGCACTCACTTCCGAGCCGCCGGATCTGGGAATCGAGGCCATTCAAAAAACCTTTTCTAGTTACTTACATTACAAGTGTTTGGGAATAAAAAATTCCGCCGAATTAATTGTTATTGAAATTACTAGTTAAGAAGACAACTAGCGACACACTTTAGAAAAAATCGAAGCTCCATTCCCAAACAACCAAAGAATTGACATATTTTACGCTCAACTTATTTGTTATTTTAAGGTTTCTTATATTTATGGATTAAAAATACCAAAACTACTTAAAATTGCACAATTGACCTCTATCTACATACCAAAAATAAGCGAAAAAATATAACCACACAATTGTACAGATGCTTTACTACCCAAAAGGAATTGATTACAAATTATTGATAAGATTAATTGAAGCCAAAAAAATGTATGAAATCGCCAAAGTTTATTCTCTCAAGTGTTTTCGAACATAAAAGTAACAGTGATGGCGCCTCCTAGTATTGCAGACAATCATCGAGAAGATTTAATTTATCTTGGTGAACTTCCAGTGCATATAAAAACATTTGGAAAGTGGATCGGGGATAATCTCAGCGACACAAAAGAAATTGTGCTTTTAGTCCCAGGAATAATAGGCTTAACCGGCTTCTATGCCAAGTTTTTATCTATTATATACAAGGAATTGGGTTCTTCAATGCCAGTATGGATGATAGGTAGAATTCGATATATTTAAGCAATTATGTAACCCACAATATAAAAAGCTTTACCTAGGACATACCGGATGTGATGAGCCACCTGTTGGTGATCCCAAAGATACGCTCAACTTACCGAGATTAAAGGGCAATGAACATTTATACAACTACGAAGCACACAGTGTTGCCAACTCGCAAAAATTTTTACCCCTAAAGCTAAGTCAAAAACCCCTAAAATCGCCATAATTACTTTGAAAAACCCATAAAAAACGCGTTTTGTAATATTCTCTTTTATAAGCTATTTTAATATTTCAAACTATTAACGATTGAAAATACCTAAAATTTCAAGTATCGATATCTTAAAAACGAAGCAACATATCGAAAAAAGTATTTCACATTTTCGTCTTATTTTAGGGTGTTTTATTGTAATTCATAATTAAAACATCGACGCCACGTAAATTGTAGCCCTGGAACAACTAAAAGCTTTCACATTTCCACTTATTCTGTGGTGGTTCATCAAAATCTATCGTCAAAAAGCGGCCCATGGAAAGAGTAGAGGTGCAAATAAAAAAAGAGGGGTGAAAAAATTGGACCCAAAAATGGTTCCGCAACATCCGTATTATTCTATTCCTCTTTGAGCTATTCTCAACTGAAATCAGTTGACGGAATTCAGTCCTCATATTAAGCATACTCAATTACCTCCAGCGCCCGGTCTAATATCTAAAGAATCCGTTGACAGAAAAAATATTAATGGTTGCATATGGTTGCACTGGTGACATTTGTTTTTTATTTAACTCCGCATTCTTAGTAACGAGGAATTGCACTAGCTGCCGTTAAATCGCTAGGACTACAAATAAATATGGTTGGCTAGGTTTGGTTGTAAATAAAAAGCCCCTAAAAATATCCCTAAAAATATAACGCCCCTAGAAAAATCCCATCCCACTTATTTTCCCCCTGAATCTAGGGGGAAAACCCCTAAGTTGGTAACCCTGGAAGCACAGATTCAATACAAACTGGAGTTTATAAGGAAATACGTTCCGAGACACGTCAAAATTCATTTAATTGGACACTCGGCTGGTGCTTGGATAGTGACGCAGCTTTTAAGATACCCCTATATTAAATCGAAAATAAAGAAGGCCTACTTACTATTTCCTGTTATTGAGCGCGCTGGTGAAACTCCTAACGGGAAATATATTAGTGGATTTGTTGCTCAAAATGAAGGAATCATTCGAAGTTTTCTGGCTCTGTTCAACATTCTTCCTTATATTTTAAAAGCTTTCATTGTTTACGTTTATTTTTTCTATAAGCACATTGATAAAATATTTTTAGACACGATGATTAAGTTCTTGAGAGTGCAAAATGTGGAAATAAGCTGCGTTAATTTAGGCAATTCATTAATAAGAGATGTAAAAGAATTAGAAATAGATTTATTAAAAGAGAATTCGGGTATAATAAAATTGTATTATGGAGAAAATGATGATTGGACGCCAACGAATTTTTATCGTGAAATAAAAGAAAAAATTCCACAATTAGATGTCGTTATAGGCGATAAAAATATTTCTCATTCTTTTGTATTACGATCTTCTGTTCAAATGGGTAAAATTGTTTCAAAGTGGATTAAAGAAAATTAAGTGGAAGTCTTTTATTTTTATTAATTTCGAATTTAATATCTCTATTTCTGAGAGCATAAAGAACCTTTCAGCTTTGATAACATACGTGATAATTAATATGCAGTTGAAAGTCCAATACAGATTTGATTATGGAATGCCTTCTGAAGTAAAATTAATTCACACGTAAGTACGTTGACTAGAACTAAAGGTCGTTTTACTTATCTAGAATGCACAAAGATTTAAGTAAGTGAAAATGGCCTAAGTTCGATTATGTTAAAATCGGCATATTTGGAGTTATGCGGGTTTGGCAAGTGGTGTTGCCAATTTAGCAGGTACTATTGGTGTCTTGACCACTAATGGGAAAAGGTTCCTTTGTTATTAAAACACTGGAAGTCCAATTGAATTTTTCTCTATTTTACAAAGTATTTACAAAGGTCTTATACCATACAACTGTTACACAAGTTACATGTGAATTATATTTACCCAAGAAAAAATGATTTTAAGAAAAGTGCGTTTTTGTTTTCCTGATGACGTATTATGATACGCCACAGTACTCCCCCTGCAGTGTTAGCGGTATCTTGCTGGTATGAAGACGCGGCGTCCAACTCTTGTAGAGGTTGTTTCTGAATGTGCCTGCCTGTCGTCTGTTGAAGGGGCTGTGGCGGTTGTTCTTGTTCCGTTGATCCTTGTGTGCCATTTCTTCAGGCCGGTCTTGGTTCAACAGAATTGCTGGCTTCAACCTGTCGATTGAGATTGTTCGTTCCTGTGCGTTAATGGCGAGTATGAAGTGTTTGGGTGTCCTGGATACCACGACATATGGGCCATTGTAGGGTTATTGTAGTGGCTTCTTCACTGCATCATTGCGTATAAAAACATGAGTACTTTCTTTCAGATCCTTGCTGATGAAAGTTCTTGACAGTCCATGTCGTACTGGTTGATGGGGCTGGAGAGACTGCATGTGGCTTTGCCATCTTGCAAGTGTGGTATGGTTATCGTCCAGTTGGTTGTTGGTAAAAAAATCGCCTGGAAGCTTTAGTGTGGTTCCATAGACTAGCTGTGCTGGGGTTACTTTAATATCCTCCAACAAGGATGATCTTAGGCCAAGTAGGACAAAAGGTAGTTTCTCTGTCCATTTTTCCGACCCGTGGCACTTGATTGAGGTTTTTAGTGTCCGGTGGAAACGCTCTATCATTCCATTTGCCTGGGGATGATATGGTGTTGATCGTCTCTTTTTAATGCCGAGTAGTTTGGCTATCTCATTGAAAAGCTGCGACTCGAATTGACGGCCTTGGTCTGTAATTATTTCCATGGGTACGCCAAAACGTGAAATCCATCCTGTGAGAAAAGCAGCTGCCACTGTCTCTGCTGTTATGTCTTCGACGGGAATAACTTCTGGTCACCTAGTGAAACGGTCAATGCAAGTAAGAGCGTAGGTGTATCCGCCCGAATAGGGCAGTGGTCCTATTAGATCGAGATGAACATGTTGAAAACGTCCTGATGGTGGTGAAAACTCTGCTACTGGTGATTTAGTATGCCGTTGTATCTTACTTCTTTGGCAACTAACACATTCTTTGGACCATTTGCTGCAGTCCTTTTTTATACTGGGCCAGATGACTCGTTCTGTCAGCATACGTGTAGATCTTTTAACTCCTGGATGAGATAGGTTATGTATTGCCTGGAATATCTCTCTGCGGAATGGTGCTGGGACATACGGTCGATTATTTCCCGTTGATATGTCGCAATATATTAGCTGATTGCAGTTAGGGACACTTAGTTGTTTCACTTTGTAGTGATGTTGTGGTTGATTGAAGAAGTTCTTGTAGTTCGTTGTCCTCTTGTTGTCCTTTTGCCAGTTCATCGTAGTTGATGGGGGATGGCAGGGAAATTGTGTTTTCCCTGGACAGAGTATCTGCTACCACATTGTTTTTTCCAGCTATGTGTTGAATGTTTGTTGTGAATTCTCCTATGTAGCTTAGGTGTCTTATTTGTCTTGGAGATGACTTCTTAGGTTTTTGCTGAAAAGCAAAAGTTAATGGCTTGTGGTCAGTGTATATGACAAACTGTTGTCCTTCTAGGAGATGTCGAAAATGCTTCACTGCTAAGTAAGCACTGAGGAGTTCTCGATCGTATGCGCTATACTTTGTTTGTGCTGGTGATAGCTTGTGGGAAAAAAATCCTAAAGGTTGCCATCCTTCTGGTGCTAGCTGTTGTGTGACTGCGCCTACCGCAGTGTCGGATGCATCTACCATTAATGCGAATGATGCGTTCTGGATTGGATGAGCTAGAAGCGTTGCGTTTGCTAATGCTTGTTTGCATCGTTCAAAAGCGTGGTGTAGCTCCTGTGTCCATTGTATGTTGGTTTTGTCATTCTTTTTGTTGCCTGAATGACATGCGTGAAGGGGGGCCTGAATCTCCGCGGCTTTGGGTATGAACCTGCGGTAGAAGTTGAACATCCCTAGAAATCTGCGTAGCTTTTGCACTGTTGTCGGCTTTTTGTATGTTGTGATAGCTTCTGCCTTTGCTGGAAGTGGTCTAGTTCCCTCTTTGTTGATGAGGTATCCCAAAAAACGTACTTCTGTTGCTTCGAAAGTACACTTATTTGGGTTGATGGTTAGTCCGTATTCCTGTAAGCGTTGGAACAGTTGTCTCAGGTATTGTCGATGTTCTTCTTTATTCCTGGAAGCGATGAGGAAGTCGTCTATATAGGGGAAACAAAAGTCAAACCCTCTAGTTACTTCGTGAACCAATCGCTGGAATGTTTGTGCTGCATTGCATAAACCAAACGTCATTCTCGGAAACTCAAACAGTCCGAATGGTGTAGTGATTGCTGTTTTCGGAATGTCTTCGGGCGCCATTGGGATTTGATGGTAGGCACGGTTGAGATCTATCGTGCTGAAAATTGTCTTCCCCTCTAATTGATACGCAAAATCCTGAATGTGTGGAATGGGGTAGCGATCAGGTATTGTAACCGCATTCAGTCTTCTATAGTCCCCGCATGGTCGCCATTCACCACTGGGTTTTTTTACCATGGGGAGTTGCCCAGCAGCTGTCGGATGGGTGGCAAATTCCTGTATCCAGCATGCATTGAAACTCCTGTTTAGCAATTTTCAGTTGTTCCGGGGAGAGTCGTCTTGGCCGGCTATATATTGGTGGTCCTGTTGTTTGGATATGATGTCTCACGTTGTGCGAAGTTTGTGTAGGCAGGGTATTCCTGGTGATGTCCTTGAATTCCTTCAGTACGCTGTATAGTGGAGCTGATGGGTTGATAGTACTAATTGCAGTTGATGTAGAAGATGATGGTACTCTTGATCCTGATGACTGCAGCAACGTTGTGTTGTCGATTAGCCGATTATTTTTTACATCGACCAAAAGATTGTAATGGGCCAGGAAATCTGCACCTATTATGGGCTCTTTGACAAGAGCGATGATAAAAGGTCATTGGAAATTCCTTGCAGACCCAGGTTGAGTTGTAGCAGTCGTTGTCCGAAAGTTGGTATCTCGGTACCGTTGGCTGCGTACAGAATTTGTGCTGAGTGTTGTTGGTTCTTCTCTTTTGGAGTTGGTGGGATCACTGAAACTTCGGATCCAGTGTCGATGAGAAATCTTATATTTGCAGTAGACCTTTCGTCGAGGTGGAGGCGACTAATTGTGGTTTTGGACCAGCTAGTCGCTATTACTGGTCTACGACTTAGTTTTTTCCAAAGCTGCAGGGTTGTTGGCATCTGCGGGCTGCATTCCCGAATCGTCTGTGGTACTAACACTTTTGTTGCGAGTTGCTGTGGTTAATGTCGTGTGCTTGGTTGGTGGCGGGTTGTATGGTGTTGGATATCCTTAATCGGCTGGGGCTACGGGAGAAACCTCGCTGCCTTGTTGGACTTCGTTTGTGGAACTTTAGTTTTTCTACTTCCTTCTGGAGAGTTGCTACCTGCTGCTGAAGGTTTATGGAAGATGGTGTTGATACTGCTGCAACATCTGAAAAAACCTCCGAAATTTTATCTGCCATCTCCGCCAGTTTACTAATGTCCTGGGTTGATCTGCTAGTGAGAACTGCCTGAGTTTGTGAAGGCAATTGTTGCATCCACAGGGTCTTTAGTCCTTCGTTGGAGATTGGCTAGTTCCTTCATTCGGTTGAGGAGTTGAGATGGTTTCCGTCCATCTGCCGTGATGCGAAGTTCTTTTAGGCGTCGCTGCTCTGATTCCTGGAAAACTTGTAATAGTCGCTCCTTCAGCGCCAAATACTGGTCTTTCTTAGGTGGTTTGGTGATGACGTCCCTCACTTCCGTCAAGATGTCTGCATCCAGATTTCCTACTAGTGTGTAGTACTGCGTAACATCCGATTTTATCCCACTGGTGTGGAATTGTGCCTCCAGTTGGTGAAACCAGAGATAAGTACTCTTCTTCCAGAACGGTGGTACTCGTACGGATACGGCTGCTATGGTTCTTCCTTCGTTCTGGGTTGCTGCTTTGCTCGGCTGCTATGGTTCCATCCTCCTTCTTGGTGGCTGCTTTGCTCAGCTGCTCGTCTTCCAGCATCGTTCCTGGTAGTGCTGTTCTTCCTTTGGGAGGAGTAGTGCTGTTCTTCCTTCCGGGTCCACAATTTGGCTTGGGTCACCAATTTGCTCGGGGTCACCAGTTTGATCGGGGTCACCACTTTGCTCGGGGTCACCAATTTGGCAAGTATTGTTGCCAGTTTAGCAGGTACTATTGGTGTCTTGATCATCAATGGGAAAAGGCTCCTTTGTTATTAAAACACTGGAAGTCCAATTGAATTTTTCTCTATTTTACAAAGTATTTACAAAGGTCTTATGTACAACTGTTACACAAGTTACATGTGAATTATATTTACCCAAGGAAAAATTTTAAGAAAAGTGCGTTTTTGTTTTCCTGATGACGTATTATGATACGCCACACGGGTTTGCGTTTTAATAAATTTGAAAATATTAGTAATACAAATAAACTGGTAACGTAACGTTTTTCTGTTTCTAAGAGTGTATAACTCATCAACCCAGCATTTTTAACATTGTTTATAAATAATTATGGGAAAAAATACTGGAAAAGACGTAACTTAAAATAATCAGCTTATTGCTTAGCTAAAGGGCGATGGTTGAAACAAATGTTATGAGAAAAATATTACACAAATAAAAACTTTAACTATGCATTTTTTATGCACCAAAATATAGTGGTGGAAAAAATAATAGAAACAGGAAGAAATTTCATCATTTTTTATTTTTTGCCATCAAATTCATTGGCGATAGCACCCTTTGTGCCTCCATCGACTCTTTAAGCCACTATAGGAATGTTGCAGCACTTAGCAAATTTTACCGCTTTTACCATAGCGAGTGTTCCACCGAAATTAGAAACCTCCTGCCTACACGGCAATTTTTTTCCCGCAACACAAGACTAGCCAACTCGGCTCACCCCTTCACCCTTCAGCCCTCTCCTTCGCGCACATTACGTTTTAGTAGTTCGTTTATAAATAGAACAACTCGATTGTGGAACTGTCTTCCACAGTCAGTGTTTCCGAACTCATATAACATCTCATAGTTCAAACGCAACGTTCATAGACATCTACTCACGCACCCTCCAGACCCCTAACCTATCCCTTCTCCTCTATCCTTCAAAGCAAGCTTACTACTCGAGACTGGCCATGACTTGAACGACATGACAAACTAGTAGTACAAAGGGTAATTCCTAAGCTTGACTTTACCACATAAAAAGAAAAAATCTATTCACAGGGATGTATTTTATAAAACCTATGCCTTTAATGGACCGACATTTTTGAACAAAAAAAAGGAAATTTTGAAAATGTTTCCAACTCGCCCAGGAAAATAAAATAAAAACAAAATTAAATTGTCCACAACTCTTCCTTTTTTTGTTTTTAAAGAAGCTCAATGGGGTTTAAATTTGGCGACTGTGAAGGAAGAGAAGAAAGGAAGAGACTTTATTCACATGAAACATAGTGTTGGCAAATTTTAAGGCGTTTCGGCAAATTTTAAGGCATTGTCCTGCAGGAATGCCCATTTTAGAGGCATATCTTCCTCTGCGTAGGGATGCATGACCATATTCAGTATTTCTACCATTTTATCTATCGCATACATCTTGCCTTTAATCCAAAATATGGGTACAACATCGTTTGCAGAAAAGGAAGCCCAAAGCATGACGCATCCTCCGCCGCTTTACCAGTTTTTGGGTATATTTTGACTTAAATTCACAATTAGAGTTTCACGAGAGTGAGACCGCTATTGTTTTGTCTCGCATCCCAGTGCAACAGTGATATTATAGTGTTGTGTCGCGATAATATCGCGTTAGGCGGGCCGCACACTTGTGCGACATTTATTATATTGAGATAAATTCCGCAATGCGGTAATTACTGCACTGAGATTTGAAACCGTATATTTATGCGACATTTACCGCAAGGTATGATGCTGTAAATATAAGCAAGTTTAACAAAATGCGTTCTAGTGAAGAAAAAATGCCTGTAATTTGGTATTTTTTAAAGAAACCTTTTAATTTTTTTTTAAATTCATTTTTGAATTTTTCAATAAACGCTTCCGATCAAGCCAAACCTCAAAATTGCAATGCAACACGCTGTAAATATTGCAATGAAGGAAGACGTTTCTATCTCTTTGCGATATCTCGTTCATGTTGCAGTGCAATATTTCGATTGGTCGCATTGATGTGCGGCAGCAACAGCACTATGCGTGCTTCTCAAATGGGATCATGCAATATTTGTTGCATTGCAGTAAATACCGCATTGCGGCATTTCTCTCATTGCAATAAATGTCGCACAAGTGCAGTGGCGGATCTAGAAATTCATTTTGGGGGGGGCCATCCTCATCCATTGGCGAATTTTTTAAGCTTTTGACGAAGGGTTGTAGAGCTTCACAAATATAAATAAAAACACAAAGATTTTGTTTTTAGTTATTGAAATAACTTAACTTAACTTTTATTTATTTAAATAATAAAATTAAGTCTTCTTGCTTTTTGTTTAGCAAATCTTTCGATAATATTATCAATATTCATATGGATATCATGGTGAATATTTAGCAGGGCTAGACCCGTAAGCCTGTCTTCACCCATGCAGGTCCTCAGCCATGTTTTAATACGACGTAATGTTGAAAAGGACCGTTCATCTGTCGCAACACTTGATGGAAGCGTAAGCAATATCTGTATCATTGTGCTGATGATAGGATACTGATCCTTGTTACAATAACTGAATGTCGCAACAGCAGTTTCGGGTATGGAACTTCCCTTTTCCTTCTCTCGGTTCCATTTTTGTCTCCAGGATTCATACTCCTTTTTCATTTTAAAGGATACAGCTCCCCTTACATCTTCAAGAAAATCCTTATATTGGATTGCCAATGACAATGCTTTATTGACATCTTCGCTGCTATCAGTTATACGGCTCGGAATGAATATGGCCAGATTAAAAGAATTTAAGGTATCTTTAGGTAAACGTTCTTTCAAATCTGCAATAACGTAGTCGGTATAACTCTTCCACGTTATCTGCCGGTGGATTAGATCGATGTTCTTGTCGGGCTTTTGAGGAATTGCGTGGAGTGGTAATTTGAATACCTCTTTCTTCTGTAATCATTTTCGTCTCGACGAATGGGTTTTTAAAGCATTCAGATGCTTTTTCTCGATGTGACTGTAGAATAGCCAACACATCTGGAAGAGCATCATTTGCACAAACCAAGTCTAACGACTCAGACTGCAGAAGAGTACTGAGTTGTTGTGTAGTTTCCAGGACATCGCATAGAACAATTACTGAAACCAAGAAGTCGCTGTTTTCAAGGACACTGCGAAGACAAAAAGCTTCCGATGATGTTGACTTGTCCTGCCAATTCTCGATTTTGTCAAGTGCGTTCATGATTCCTGGCAAATTTGTACGAAATTGCAAAACGCCATCGTGTCTTTCCGCTCATCTAGTTTCGCAAAGCCCTCTGAAAGCTATACCGAGTTCTTGTCGAAATAAGTGAGCCCGTTTGGCTGAAGCATTAGCGAACTGAGTCACTTTTTTCATTGTTCCCATAGCATTTCTGCAGGACGCCACACTGCAAGTCTTTGCAAGATAATTATTCAAAGAATGGTTGTAGCATGGGCATCTTTTGGCATTCGTTGCTTCAAGCTGGATTGTTGCAACAGCTCCCAGATTCTTTTGGTTTCCAGAAATCATTACGCTGCAGTTGTCCGTTCCGATCCCGACACATTTTGAGGTATCCAAAGTAAAAGACTTGACAATATCCAGCACTATATGACCTAGAGCCTCGCCAGAAAGTCGTTTCTCTCCGTGCTCAGCAACGTCCTCCTTGCGAATAGATTCGTAACAATCGACAAAAGATAAGAAATCTTCTCTGATTTGGCCCTCGTAAAAATACCGTAAAGAAAGGCTAAGTTGTTCGGTATGCGACGTATCAGTAGTCTCATCAAATATGATGCTATAAATTCCTGATTGAAGCAGCTAATCAATCAGAGCTGCTCTTGCACTTCATTTTTGCAACAGTCAATGATTTCATTTTGTTGGTCTTGCTAGTATACAAAGCATTAGATGATGCGTTTTTCAGATGTTCTTGTAAAACGGCATCTTCAGCAAGCATTCGAAGTTGAAGCAAAGCTCTGAAATTACCTTCATTCGTCGAAAAAGAAACATCCACATCGTCACAGCTCGCAATCCTACCATCATCTCTGTGGCCTCTAAGTGGGATATTCTGACGTCCACAAAAGATTATTGTTTCAACAATGCTGCGCAATTTGACTCTGTTTTCTTCAACTGTTTTTTTGTGTTGAGTAGTAATCATATTTACAACATCAGGATCTTTTGAGTGGTAGCGGCGAAGAAATTCCTGCCCGACCTCTACAGCATCTCTGTGATACTGATTTTTCAAGTGGCTTTCAAGATGACCTCGTATTCCAGTCAGTTTTGCAAATGATTTCAGTGGCGTTTTCACAAGATTACCCATAGGTGCGCTTGCCTGATGCCCGCCATATTCACCGGCCGCAAAAATGACGCAATACTTGCAATAGAGTCCTTGATCCTTGTCAGATAATACCAACCAATGATACTGATTCAAATGCTGATGACCCACGAATCTTTTTAACTGTTTGTCACACTTGGTGTGAACAGAATGTGGAAAAGTGGAACAATTTTTTTTTATTTTTTTTTTAAACAATAGTGATACTTGTTGGTTTGGGGGGGGCCATGGCCCCAATGGCCCCCCCCTGGATCCGCCACTGCACAAGTGTGCGGCCCGCCTTACTCCCGCGAGAGTCAGTGTTGCACTCTCGACCTCCTCCACCTGCCGCCACGACCTTTGCGACAATCTGTTTGTACCTTTAAGGGGCAAAATTAAAGTTGAATATGAAAAAAGATTTAAAAATTGTTGAATTATTATTAAAAAATGTAAGAAATTTATTTTAACCCCACCCCTAAATTTAAACAGAATAAAAAATACATTTGAAAAAGAATTTCTTTTCGCAGATGCAAAAAAAATTAAATTCAAAAAAAAATTAACACAAAATTAACATTTAAGAGAATTTGTATTCCCTCCTAATTAATGTTTACTCTGGACGACATACCCTTCTCTCTTGAGAATTCTCTTGAATCTACTCAGAGTGTTCACTTAGTTTTTATTCACACCACCCATTGTCTCCGCGAGAGTAGTGTGACTAGATTAGGGACGCTTCTCCCGATGAGACAATGGGATGTTTAGAAGGGTGCACTCGGGCTCTCGCCAGCGTGTTGGGGATTTACCGGGACCTTTAAACTCTGGAAGACCGGGGTCGTCCAGCTCGTAAATATATTACCGACGAAAATATAAAACTTAACTTTCTATAGAATCGGAAAGTCCGGCAACGATCCGGGAAAAAATTAACCGACTGGGAAATCCCGCGAGATCGAGCGAGAGCGCGACAGTCTCGCATTTGATAGTGTTGTCTCGGCGAGACTGGGAATTTTTTACTGTCGTCTTGTCTCGCATGCGACAGTGCGAGAGTTGCAAAACTAGTGTTGCATCTCGTGAAGCTCTAATACTATTATTTTTTCCACTACAGTATGCTTGTCTGATATACAGTTGATTGATTTACAAGGTTATTTATTGTTTACAATTTCGAAAGAAAAGTAAAAAAAAACATAACGTAACTGCAATCTAATTAGTAAAATTGTTTGGTCTTTAACACTCGCAAGCAGTCATCAATTTAGTAGATTTTTTTTAGTTTCGCAGGAAGAAACTAAAAAAATAATGCAATCTATATCTTCTATATAAATAAAGCAGAGCCCGCTGTCATTCCGTCTGTTTGTCCGGGATAAACGCAAAAAGTCCTGCACTGATTATATTAATTTTCTCCAAATATATCAAAAATAACCTAACTTAGATTATAGGCTATTTAAATTTCTAATATTTAGTCCCTAAAAGAAATTATTAATAACTTTTACTTCGTTGGCGAGGGGGTTGGTGGAGGAATATTTTTGTTTACAAGTGAAAAGTCGGTTGTGAGATTAGGTTTTATATTTTACCCAAGTCTCTATAGTACCAAAAAGTTGCTCATTATTTTAACCAATAACCAAAAATTGCTCAAATTTCTCTAAAGAAGAACAAGAATATGTTATTATTCATGAAAACTTAAATAATAATAGAATAGTGAAAAAGGTATAAACTAAAATAAATTATTATTCACTTTAGAATTTGGATGCGACAAATTCGAAATAGAAGTTTGATCGCTAATTTTACCTCAAATAGAGGACCATCTTTCGATCGGTAGATTATTAAAAAACCTTCAATAACATTTCCAATGGGATTTTCTCTAGACTATGTGAAGTGAAGAAGAAGATAAAGCGGAAAAACGAAAACTTAAATGTTTAAAATAATAGTGAAGATTTACAAAAATTGATAGTTTTGTTGTTTTAAAGAAAAAAGTGAAAAGATTTAAATTGATCAAAAGGAAGTTTTGATGTTTAAGAGTGAAAAGTGGAAAAAAGATAAGTGAAGTGGATTTAAAAAAAATTACGAAAAGGGCGAAAACGCAAGTTTTGTTCCTTTTTTGCATAATTTTCAGTACGTAATTAGTACATATACGGTTAAAAGTGAAAAGTGTAAAAAAGGAGCAGAAACAAGTGAAGCGGATTTATAAAAACCTATGAAAAGGGCGAAATCGCAAGTTTTGTTTTTTTTTGCATAATTTTCAGTACATAATTAGTACACATATACATATATATTTTCTTTTCGGTGCATATCAAAGCCTTCTATATTTACAAGCCATGCACAAAGAAATCTCACACTCACAATGAAAGCATCATGGGACTTCAATTTGGCTGTCAAACTGTATGGAGTGTGGTTATGTACTTTTTTCTGTAATAAGTTAATCGTCTTTGAACAAATAAAAGCAAACATTATGGACATTAATTGTAACATTTATTTAATACATCTTACAAAAATTGTGTTAATAATGTAAATAATAAGTGTAATTGCACTTGGAGTAAAATTGCGGAAGTTTAAGCATCTAGTTCGTCATTCCTTGTCCACCTTTTGTTTTTCAGTCAGCAAATGCTGCCCTGAAATTTAAATAAATATTTGGGAATGTCTAGCAAATTATTTATTTCAACTTATCTTCATTTTCCGTTTTCCTTTAAGACGTTGGCTTGGCTAATTTTTGGTCCATTTTCCATCTTTGAGCGTGTAGGGTCAAAGCGAACTTGTACTTTTGTCTTCTTTTCTTCGGCAACCCCTTCATGTGATACCAGAGAAAAATTTCGGATACTTAAATAACAATGAACGCACAAACGAAAATTTTGTCATAACGGCAAATTGACATTACGTTCGTTTTATCTTATAAAAACACTATTATTTTTAAGGAAAAATCACGGCATTTTCATTTATAAAAGACTCCGCGGCACGAAACACTTGTTTCCCTCGTTATTTTCGGCATTTTGTTCCTCCATGTCCAACATAATACCCGCAAATGAGTCCTATTAGTAACATATACATATTTAAATTGATAGTTTATGGCACTTATTTTGGTTTGAAATTTTGCACGTTTTTTATCTTGATAAAATAACTCTGATAACTCTTATTTTTAATAAAATATCAATGGATACCACGGCACGAAAACTTCTTTCCCTTTGATTTTAATGGGATTTTGACACTTCACGAATTTTGGTTGGGACTTCATACAACCACAAACACACACATGCAGCATGGCTTGTAAATATAGAAGGCTTTGGTGCATATTCATATTTCTTAGTATTAGTTTCTGTTTTTCCCCTCCCTATCTATGAAGATGTAGAACACATTAATTCAAAAGAAGATTCGTGGTTCTGCGAAAGGGCCATTCTGGCTCCTTAAAATGAAGAAGTAGCCCTCTTTAACAAAATAGTTTTAGACAAAATTCCTGGTGCTCTTACTACATATAGCTCAATAGACTCGGTCTGTGTACTGGACGATGCAGTACATTATCCTGTGGAGTTTTTAAATAGTATAACAGTCCCTGGTCTTCCTGCACATGAAATACGTCTTAAAGTGAATGTACCTCTGAAAAAATGTACCTCTGAAAACTGAACTGAAGATTTACAAAAATTGATAATTTTGTTGTTTTAAAGAAAAAAGAAAAAAGTGAAAAGATTTAAATTGATCAAAAGGAAGTTTTGATGGTTAAGAGTGAAAAGTGGAAAAAAGATAAACTTACGAAAAGGGCGAAAACGCAAGTTTTGTTCCTTTTTTGCATAATTTTCAGTACGTAATCGAGTCGTTACGCATACCGAAACATTGATTAAAGAAATCTATGAAGATGTAGAACACATTAATTCAAAAGATGATTCGTAGTTCTGCGAAAGGGCCATTCTGGCTCCTAAAAATGAAGAAGTAGCCCTCCTTAACAAAATAATTTTAGACAAAATTCCTGGTGCTCTAACTATATATAGCTCAATAGACTCGATCTGTGTACTGGACGATGCAGTACATTATCCTGTGGAGTTTTTAAATAGTATAACAGTCCCTGGTCTTCCTGCACATGAAATACATCTTAAAGTGAATGTACCCGTTCTTTTACTCCGTAATTTAAATCCACCAAAATTGTGCAATGGTACTAGATTGTCACCTATTGAAACCTAGGATACCTATAATTCCGAGTAATTATCCCTTTAAATTCAAACGCTTACAATTCCCTGTTACCTTATGTTTCGCGATGACGATTAATAAGTCTCAGGGCCAAACATTAGGAAAAGCGGGAATTGATTTAAGTAAAAATTGCTTTACTCATGGACAACTATACGTTGCATGCTCTCGAGTCAGCAACTCAACAAACTTAATAATTTATGCCCCAAACAATAAAACGCAAAACATTGTCTATAGAGAGGCATTAAAATAAAAGTGTTGTTATAAGAGCAATTTTGAAAAATTATTAAAAAATAATTTCGGTTAAGTCCGGTCCACGCCGGCTAAGTTCAGTTTGATATGCTTGCCCAGTTGTCTATTGTACGTCTTTCGATAGGAGTCGCTTAACATCAAATTTTAAAAAAAGTATTTTAATAGGTACCTATTCAAAATAAATTTTTGAAGATTTGTTCTTTTACCTCTTTATACTTTTTCCCTACCGTGGACTGTGCACACATAGTCTTTTTTTATTTAAAGACGTTGCAACGCACGCGGGTTTTTTGCTAGTCAAGCATAAAGCTCAATCATTTATTTATAAGAAAAAGGATAATAAAACTATGTAAATAATATAATGGTGGTCAGTCATCAGCGGAATAGGGGGAATAACATGTAGCATAACATGCACGTGCCGTAACTATTTCGGACTGATGGAAGTGCGATCATAACCTCCTAGCGGTGGCCACTGGTAACTATTCTATGAGAGAGGATAGGCTAATATGATCGGGCTAGTCCCTTCCAAGTAAGGTTGGCGTGAGGCTAATAACCTCACCCGTAAAAAACAATTATTACGGAACGAGCAACATGCCTCGGATACTGGAATAAACGACGACGACCACGGCAACGAAAAAGGCAAAACGATTTACGAATTTTTTCATGGAACGTTCGAACTCTGTACAGAACTCGAGCTTCAAAACATCTAGCCGATACCCTGTCAAAGTATAAAGCTGAGGTGGACAGGGAATGGTGTTTTGCAAAAACCTGAGTATGACGTATATTACAGCTGTCATACAAAACACCATGTTCTAGGAGTAGGTTTTATCGTTAGCAAAAGAATGAAGCCTACCATTATCGGCTTTAAAGCAATAAACGAAAGGCTATGCTCCCTTCGTGTGCGAGGTAAATTTAAGAACATCAGCCTCATAAACGTTCACGCACCTACAGAAGAGTCCCCGGATGATGATAAAGAAGAATTCTTCGAATTAGTTGAACGGGAACTTAATGCCTGCCCCAGGTATAATGTAAAAATCATACTGGGAGTGGGAGATCTGAACGCCAAAGTAGGCAGGGAGCCCATATACAGGCAATATGTCGGCAACCACAGCTTGCATGAAAACACTAATGACAATGGACAGCGAGTTGTAGAGATGGCAGCAAGTAAGAACTTGGTCGTTGCAAGTACTAGATTTGCGCGTAAAGATATCCATAAAGCCGCCTGGGTATCTCCTGATGGAGCCACTCGCAACCAAATAGATCATGTGTTGATAGACCGCCGCCACCTTTCGGGTCTGATGACGATAAGTCCTGGGGATGAGATGCCGGGCGTCGACGAGAACTGGACCCGCCTTAAAAATACTGTCATTAGTACTGCTGATTCCATCTTAGGCAGAAGTCCTAAAGATCGGAACGACTGGTTCGATAATGAATGCAAACTGGCAACTGAACGTAAGAATGCTGCGTACCGAGCCATGCAGCAGTCTCAGAGAACACGGGCACGCGAAGAGAACTATAAAGAGCTCAGAAAAGAAGAAAAGAGAATTCACAGACGAAAAACGGAAGCCTGGGAAAAAAATCTCGTCTGTGAGCTAGAACAGTACAGAGAACGACGGCCGCACCAGGCGCGGGAGTTCTACCAAAGAGTCCGCAGTATGACGCAATTCACACCACGTTGCACATACTGCAAGGACAAAGAAGGGAATCTGATCACCGATCCTAAAGGTATCTTGGAGTGATGGGAAGAGCACTTTCATGAATTGCTAAATGGCGAGCTAACTGAGGATTCGGAGGCTCCACCAATATCTGATGACAATGCTATGCTGCCGCCACCAAGCATAGAAGAAGTTAGCAGAGCCATCAGCCGGCTCAAAAACAACAAGGCCTCGGGTGCAGACGGCATCGCAGCGGAGCTGGTTAAATATGGAGGGCCTACATTACACCAGGCGATTCATGAATTAATTGTGCAAGTATGGGAGCAGGAAGTGATGCCAGAAGACTGGAGAAAAGGCATCCTCTGTCCGGTACACAAAAAAGGAGATATCACAGCTTGCACTAATTATCGCGGTATAACGTTGTTGAGTACCGTGTATAAGATATTCTCCGCTATCCTACAAAACAGGATGGCCCCATACGCCAGACACATCATAGGCCATTACCAGTGTGGCTTCAGCCCAGGCAAATCAACGACTGATCAGATTTTCACCTTGAGGCAGGCTATGGAAAAATGTCTAGAGTTTCAAAACTCAATTCAACACCTCTTCATAGACTTTAAAGCCGCCTATGATAGCATAGCCAGGGTAGAACTCTACAAAGCCATGAGAGAATTCGGCATCCCCAACAAACTGACAAGACTATGTAGGCTGACCATGATCAATGTGTCAAGCCAAGTAAAGGTATCCGGAACACTGTCCAGACCAATCAACATCTATAATGGACTCCGACAAGGGGACGGTCTGGCCTGCCTCCTTTTCAACCTGGCGTTGGAGAAAGTGATCCGAGATTCGGGCGTGACATCAAGGGGTACAATCCTCCACAAGTCCACCCAATTACTGGCTTACGCAGACGACAGTGAACTCATTGGAAAAACAACAACAGCTGTACAAGAAGCTTTCACTCAGATTGAGCAAGCGGCAGGAAATCTGGGACTGCACATTAACGAAAGCAAAACAAAGTACATGGTGGCCTCGTCTGGAAGAACACCTAACATTGGTCCCACAATCAAGGTAGCGGAACACGAGTTTGACGTGGTAAAATCATTTACCTACCTTGGGTCAATAGTAGCAGCCGACAATAGCGTGGAACCAGAAATACGCGCACGACTGCTAAAAGCCCACAAAGCCTACTATAGTCTGTCAAGGCTCTTCAAATCCAAATATCTAACCATAACGTCTAAACTTTTACTATATAAGACGATGGTCTTACCTGTTCTCACATATGCATCCGAAACGTGGGTGCTTAGCAAAAAGCACTCAAACCTCTTGGGCGTGTTTGAGAGGAAAATACTTCGGAGGATTGTTGGCCCCCTATGTGAGGACGGACGATTCCGGAGACTCTACAATGACGAGATCTACGAGCGCTATCGCGACATAGATGTTGTGAAGAAAATAAAGCTCGGTAGGCTCCGGTGGGCAGGGCATCTAGCTCGTATGAGTGAAGATGAGCCTGCTCGGAAAGTTCTCTGCGGTAAGACCTATGGGGTGCGACAGCGAGGGAGGCCCAACCTTCGCTGGAAGGATGGCGTGGACCAGGACGCTCAGAGTTTAGGAATGCCAAACTGGATGACATCGGCTCAGAATCGGGACCGGTGGAGAGAACAGTTGCGCGAGGCCAGGACCGGATCCCGGTTGTAGAGCCTTTAAAGAAGAAGAAGAAGAAATAATATAATAAAATTTTAAAAAAATGTAATAAGATCTTGCGTAAATATTTCTTCGTCTATTTTCAATTAAAAATTGTTAGCTGTCATTGAAATGTGTGAATTGGGATTTTGGCACACTTTAGACCATCGAAGTGCCTTGGGAAATGAGAAAAATTCGAAATGGTATTTTGGCAAACGGCCTAAGCCTATTTATAAATTAATGAAGTAACTTTTTTAATTCTTAAAAAAGCATACCTTACTCTATGGAAAAATAAATTTCCCTTTAAATAAAAGATAACACAGGCCTGCAAGGTTTTTTTCTTTTCAGTCCAATAGTCATATCCCAAGTATTTTTTCGCGCTGAATCCGAATCCGTTGGCCAAATTGCCCTATCACGTCAGGATTTTGAGCAATCCTAACCTAAAAGTGCCAAAAAGCGTGTTTTTTGCACTTTTGCGCGTTAAATATCTCAAAACTGTGGAATGATAGGGCAAATCTGACAACGGGATCGTTTTCAGCATGCCAAAATCTACAGAAAACCATGTCGAAAGAGTGAAATTTGAAAAAAACTTCTTTTGTAATACTGAAAAGAAAAACTTCTTGTCGCGAAATCGACGATTTTTATTAACACATGATATCATCGTTGCACCGAAGTTTATCTTTTCAGTATTATACAAAAAAAGTTTTTTCAAATTTCACTCTTTCGACATGGTTTTCTGTAGATTTTGGCATGCTGAAAACGATCCCGTTGTCAGATTTGCCCTATCATTCCATAGTTTTGAGATATTTAACGCGCAAAAGTGCAAAAAACACGCTTTTTGGCACTTTTAGGTTAGGATTGCTCAAAATCCTGACGTGATAGGGCAATTTGGCCAACGGATTCGGATTCAGCGCGAAAAAATACTTAGGATACAACTATAAAATTGAAAAGAAAAAAAAATGACCCGTTTTTGCAGGCCTGTGTAATACATACAAGTTTATGTTATAAAATGAAAATATATTCAACTTAAATTGGGCTGGCATCAGGCATACCCGGATATATGTAGCTACAACTTTTTGAACAGAAATTTTTGGCGTGAAAACTAACCCATGCACAAATGGGTCTTCTTATCTTCTTCGTTGTTGGGTCTGATGTTGACATACAGTGTAGGACTAAAGTCTTCATACTGTGATGATTTATGCGCCACCTGTTTGTTAGAAGTTTAATCAACGACTTTTTTAGGTTTTGAATTTACGATTTATCTACTACGCTAACATGGTGCCATCTGTTAGACTCTAGATGTACTAAAAGGGAAAGAATATTCCACTACGAACTAGAAAATGGGCGAAGGTTCTAGAAGTTAGATAAAGAGGGAGCTTGGATATATAAAAGGGACTTGCAACGTTTGCGTTTGGGGAAGTCAGTTTAGATTTGAAAAGCCACGAAAGTGTTTTAAAGTAATAAAAATGACTTAAAGTGAAAAGTGGTGATTTAAAACTGAATTAAAAAGCGATAAATAGAATTTAATAGTGTAAGATTGCAAGTGATAAAAATGAGCTTTAAGAATTTGTTGTAATAAATAAGTTTTGGGTGAATATTTGAAAAGTGTATTCCTTAATTAATCCTACGAATCCGTTAAGCTGTAAAAACGTAACATACTGTATAAACCCAGTTCATCGCCTTGGACAACCTAATTAATATCAACCAACTCATCCAATATGACGAAACTTGTGGTGATTGAGCAAACCAATATCTTGCTCTAATTTAAGTTCAATTGGATTTGCGAAAGAGCTACAAGTGAAAAACCTCACCCAGCACTGGCATCAGCATTTTCACCACCGCCTCAAGCACCAACAAGCTGCAAGAAAGAACGAAAGTTCACCAGTCCAAAATAGATTCCACAACGGTGACGACGGGACGTTTAATATTTTAATAAATTAGTAACAAAACGACGGGACGTTTAATATTTCAATAAATTAGTACCAAACCATTAATCAGTGATTGTTTTTATTCCAATTCCCAATTAACTTGCTTTTAAACATTTTGGTCCTTCGAGCCGGATCTTGCGATACGTTTATCAAGATCCGAAAATTAACATTGAAAGTTGACAGTGAAGGTGATAGTGAAGTGGCAGTAATCGTGAAGTTACAACCAACATCAACTTCATCACCATAACATCAGAATCACCAGAGGAACATCGAGGAACATCGACCACCACAACCAATTTAAGCAGAACCTGATTTAATAAGGAATTAAGGTTAGTAAACATTTTTTTGTTGATCGATCCCGGAACTTTTGCCTACCACAATACCACCCAACTCCCGTGAACTTGCTACAACACACGAGTGCCCCAGTTCTTTAATTACAAAACAAAGTAAAATAAAAATTTCCATCACTCAGTGCCGTAAGCTAAGAAATTCCATAAATCGCAATGGAAGGTGATTCGGAAACCCGTAATTTGACTCCCACTGTCGACGAATTAATTTCTGATCAAGCTATTAATCAGACAGAGCTTGAACGATTTATAAAAAATTATAAAAAAACGTCGAAAGACAGATTAAAGGAAGGATACATATCACTGAGCGTAAACTTCTATTAAATGCACAGTGGCAAATTATAGAAAAAACCCATCGCATGTTGTTGAAGCTATACAGCAGCGAGCATAAAAACATTAAATACTTCAAAGACGATGTCTTTAGTGAATTAGAAGAAACCTACTGCCAAGCCTGTGGGTTAATGACTGATCAACTGCAGGCATTAAAGCCACCACCAAAAGCACCAGTTCCATCACCCGTTCCGTCAACACCATTTCCCCTTGCACCAGCGACTCGGTCAGAAAACACCGAGATCAAGTTACCAAGAATTAATATACCTACCTTTTCCGGAAATTACGTGAACTGGCCTTCTTTTCACGATTTGTTTATCTCGCTGATTCACGAAAATAAGCAATTGAGTAATGTTCACAAATTGCATTATTTGAGAAATAGTGTCAGTGGCGAAGCTGAAAATCTTATTAAACATCTTCAGCTCACGGACTCCAACTACACTTCAGCATGGGAACTACTGAAGGGGCGATATCACAATCATCGCATCCTTGTTACCGCCCAACTGAACCTGTTAATATCCATGCCTACCCACAGTCAAGAGACTGCTCAGCAATTAAGAAGAATGCTGGACAAATTAAATGAAGTGCTAGAAGCACTAAAAGGTCTTAAGGTCATAACCACAAATTGGGACCCATTAGTAATACACCTTCTTACCCAAAAACTGAATCGTGAAACAATCACACATTGGGAAACAAATTTAAGCACCCGCAATGATGCAACCGCTTTACCCACCATCAACGAATTTAAGAATTTCATCGAAAGACGATTTCGTACCTTAGAATCCATTGGGGGCGCAAAAAATATTACTCGTGAAACCCCATTCAACAGTAAACCAGAAAGCACCAAGGTGCATTTAGCCCAACCACATCAATTAACAAACCCTACACATTCAAGAGGATCTGCAGTTAAGTGCCCCTGCAACAAATTTCACCTGTTTCGTGAATGCCCACAGTTTATAAAAATGAACCCCAACCAGCGTCTTAATTACACTCAACGCAAGGGTCTATGCTGCAACTGTTTTGGGAATACACACATTACAAGTCACTGCCCAAAAACCTCCTCATGCCATAAATGCCAAAAGAAACACAACACTTTCTTACATCTTGATAAGATTAATGCCTCATCTCGAAACAATACTCCACAAACTGATCCAGATCACTTGGCCACGACACCTGTGCACACCTACCTAGCAAAGAAACCAACACACACCAGTACGCTCCTCGCCACAGCTCTTATTAAGGTACACAGCACTGAAGCTGGTACTATCACCCTTAGAGCCTTGGTAGATCCAGGATCAGAAGTATCATTTATTACAGAAAGAAGTGCTCAACTACTTAAATTAAAAAGAAAAACAACAGATTTAGGAATCACCTGTGTCGGAAATGTCGAATTGGATACCATTCGCGGAGTTACCAACCTCAATTTCGGAGCACATTTTAAAGATGATCAAAACATTGAACTTCAAGCCTTCGTGATTAACCAAATCACAGGAAAACTACCATCATATTCAACTAACCCTCAAAGGTGGACTCATCTTGAAGGGTTACAGCTAGCCGATCCCTTCTACTTCAACACAGGGGACATTGATATACTGCTAGGGGTAGATGCATATGTAAAAATTATAGAAGGCGGAGTTATCAAAGGGGCACCTAATAGTCCTATAGCCCAATGTACCTCCCTGGGTTGGATCCTTTGTGGACCAACTACTAGTACACCAGAAACTCGAACTACCATAAGTCTAGTGTGCACGAATAAACCCACAATTGATGAATTGTTAAAGAAATTCTGGGAAGTCGACGAAATTCCCAATAAACAACATCATACAAAAGAAGAAGTAATGTGTGAAAACCACTTTCAAACCACTCATAAACGACTCTCAAGTGGAAGATATGAGCTAAACCTTCCATTTAAATCACATCCAACTGCACCCGTATTAGGCGAGTCTCGAGCAATTGCTCTGAAAAGATTTCTCAGTGTAGAAAAGAAACTTCTCAGAAACCCAACATTAAAAGTAGAGTATAAAAAGTTTATGGATGAGTATATCTTAACTTAGGACATATGGAGATCGTCGATGAAGACGACCCAGTCGATTACATGCCCAACTATCTACCTCACCATAGTGTAGTAAAAGAAGAAAGCACTACTACTAAGGTAAGAGTAGTCTTCGATGCCTCAGCTAAGACTACGAATTACACCTCTCTTAATGACCACATGATTGCCGGACCAACCATACAAGATGACCTAGCCGATATACTACTACGCTTTCGAATCCACAAATATGCATTTACCGCCGACATCGAAAAAATGTACAGACAAATCATGATTGCTAGAGAAGATACTGATTATCAACGCATACTGTGGAGAGAAGACCCATCTGAACCTATAAAGGAGTACCGATTACTTACGGTTACATACGGGACATCAAGTGCGCCATTCCTAGCGATTCGCACACTACACCAATTAGCCCATGATGAAGAACATGATTACCCCTTAGCTTGCAAAACCATCCTCAGGGATTTTTACGTTGATGATCTTATGTCTGGAGCATTCACCGAGGACGAGGCCATAAATCTCCAACAAAAACTACGACACGTTTTGAAGAAAAGAGGATTTCATCTTCGTAAGTGGACAAGCAACTCAAATGCCATTTTGGAAGGTGTTCCCAATGAAGATCGTGAAATAAAGACCAACATGGAACTTAATATAAACAACACGATAAAAACATTAGGGATACATTGGAACCCGTCAAGCGATTGTTTTCAATTTAAAATTAAACCACTAACAAATGATCCCAAGACAAAAAGGGACCTGCTTTCAGAAATAGCAAGGCTTTTTGATCCGCTGGGATGGTTGGCACCCATCGTAGTAACCACGAAAATCATGATGCAACAGCTATGGCTGATAAAGACAGAATGGGACCAGCAATTACCCAATACAATAGCACGCCAGTGGCAAGAATTCCGTGCAGACTTGCCACTAATAGAAAAAATAAATATACCGCGATGGTTATACATCAAGCCAGAAGGCGAATTCCAAATACACGGATTCTGTGACGCATCAGTCCAAGCGTACGCAGCAATTCTATACATGCGCACACCTCATTGTAATGAGTATAAAACAACGTTAATGCTAGCCAAAACTAGAGTCGCTCCTACTAAACAACTAAGCTTACCCCGATTAGAACTGTGTGCTGCATCCCTCCTCGCGAAACTTGTAAAACAAGTTCTCTGTAAAATTCTAATGAAACCAACCACCGTCTATCTATGGAGTGATTCTACCATAACGCTCTCTTGGATCCAAGGGCATCCTTCAAAATGGACAACTTTTGTAGGCAACCGTGTAAGTGCCATTCAAACTGACACCGATGGATGTTTTTGGAGATACGTTCCTACTAAGGACAACCCAGCCGACTGTGCAAGCAGAGGAGTAAAGCCTGTACAGTTGAAGGATCATAAAATCTGGTGGAACGGTCCATTATGGCTTAAGGAAGAACCTCAGAAATGGCCTGAAAACATAATAAAAGAGACCAAACTAGAGACAAAAAAAATCAGAGTTCATGTAGCCAAGATCACCACACAAACATCAGAAGATGAGATCAACGACCTCCTGACTAGGTTTTCCATATGGAGGAAACTACTGAGAATAATAGCACTATGTACCCGATTTTATAATAACTGTAGGAAACCACAACAGAAAACTACAGGATATGTAAGAAATGAAGAAATAAGAGCAGCTAAACGACTAGTGATCAAGTTAGCTCAAATTCAAGCATTTCCTAACGAAATTCATGCATTGAAAAACATGCTCCCATTAGACAAAAAGAGTACCATCCAAAACCTAAATCCATTCCTCGACAATCAGAACATTATGAGAGTAGGCGGGCGACTAAAAAATTCAGATGTACCGTACAGTGAGAAACATCCTATTATCCTTGGAGCGACCGGACATGTTACGAACCTCATCATAGACGATGCACATAAGTTATCGCTACATGGAGGTGTACAATTGACACTTGCCACCATCCGAATGGAATATTGGATTATACACGCGCGAAGATGTGTGCGACAAAAAATCCATAAATGCCTTACGTGCTGGAGATATAAGGCAACAACACCGCAACAGCTAATGGGAAATCTACCAGAAGCTAGAGTGACCAGAAGTAGACCATTTCAAAATGTAGGTATAGATTTTTGTGGTCCAATCGTACTCAAAGAATCAAAATGCCGAGGAAGAGTAAAGACGTCCAAGGGTTACATATCTGTGTTTATATGCCTATGCACAAAGGCCATTCACCTCGAAGCCGTCAGTGAACTATCAACGAACGCATTTTTGGCAGCATTCAGAAGATTCGTAGCCAGACGGGGACTTAGCACGCACATCTTTAGTGATTGCGGCACTAACTTTATTGGTGCCAACCGTCAGCTTGGTGCAATCAACCTACAACGAGAATGGGGATTAACAGAAGAGACTTATGGTATAATAGAACAAATGGGTGTCAAATGTCATTTTATACCACCAGGTGCTCCACATTTCGGAGGGCTCTGGGAAAGCGGCGTACCAGCCACAAAACACCACTTAAAACGAGTCATGGCAGACTCGTTACTCACATTCGAAGAAATAACAACCTTGTTGACCCAAATTGAAGCATGTTTGAACTCCCGACCACTATGCCCACTGTCAGATGACCCCGACGACACCGAAGCACTCACTCCAGGACATTTCCTCATTGGCAGTGCTCTAATTGCTCCCCCAGAAGAAAATGTTTCTGATAAGCACATCAGTAGGATAAATCGTTGGAAACATATACAACATGTGCACCAAAGCTTCTGGAGAAAATGGCAGAAGGAATACCTCCATAGACTCCAACAACGACCTAAATGGCTAAAACCAAACCCTAATATAACAGTAGGCAATCTAGTAATAATAAAAGATGAAAGACTCCCACCAACTTGCTGGGCGCTTGGCAGAGTAATCGAAGTGCACCCTGGGTCAGATGGACTAGTGCGAGTAGTTACGATCAAGTCAAGAAACTCTATACTCAAACGACCAATTTCAAAAATATGCTTACTACCAATCGAAGAAAACCGACAGCAAGTCCCAAATTCCTCCAATCACCCAATTAACTAAGATAAAGAAAATAAGAAGGTAACTTTAGCACAAGTAAGAAACTCTACATATAAGTTGTATACAAAAAAAAAAAAAAAAAACAAAAAAAAAAATTATAAATAAGTAAATAAAAAAAAAAAAAAAATCCCCAAAAGCCCAACAACCAGTCAATAATTAACCATGTTTTACAGCGTCATGAATCATATCTGCATCATATTACTTATGGGCTACTTCCCAATAGCAGTGCACGGTATTATCGCCTACGACTGCGGCCACAACAACGTAAATATCTCTACATTATCACTAATTGAGGTCGAAGAATGCCATATAGAAAAACCATCAACAAAAGTAGAACTTGAAGAGATCCAATTACTCCAATTGAGCGAAGTTACATATGTACATACCTACCAATGTAAAGTAAGCATTATCCAGTCTGTATATACCTGTGGCATGTTTAGTCACATTTCGTTGGTACCGGGAGGATTATCAACCTTCATCAGTGACATATCGAACGAGGAATGTATGACCCTACACCAAAAAGGGGAATTTAGATTAACTAACCACCGATTAATCGGGGAAATAAAACCCAATTCGTCCTCAAGCTACTCGGAGGTGGTCGTGGGAGAAGTAGATGAAAACGGTGCATGTAGAGGACAACACTACACAACTAGCGGACATTCCTGGTCAAACGCTTTAGTTATACAAGCCATAACCATAACCATTACCGACAATCTTAGTACAGCTAGACTAGATGAGAACAAGATCACAATAAGAGGCAATATTGTGTGCCCCTATCTCAATACGAAGTGCACCGATCCTGAAAACGGAATTACATTTTGGAAATTAGTGCTTGATGAACGATGTGAAGATTACAAATACGATGTGCTATGGGAAGGCCAAGCAAGTAAGGTCCTTAGCCTACATAACAGCACCACCATATATCCAACAGTCATATATACTGTAAACACAGAAGACAACATCTTCGCACTGGAAATAAGAAGAGAAATACCAATCTGTCAAGCCAAAGGATACCAAACGGAACATCCCCGTCTAGTAATTGTACCAAAGGTAACAAATCAGTTCCTATTCACCAAAAAATCAGTAGCGTCCAATAATTTAGATATCATAACGTATGTAAACTCTAAATTCGTATACGCAGAAAGGCACATGAGACAACAAATAGAACAACTGTACCTTAATCTAATAACACGTCGATGTGAACTAGAACGGGAAGTATTGCAGACGCTATTAACGATAGCACCTCACTATCCTGATGAATTCGCTTGGAGGTACATTAAAGAACGAGGATACACGGCGGTACCTCGCGGCGAAGCCATATACATAATTAAATGTCAACCAGTCGAAGTCGCTGTACGTGCCAGTGAGAAGTGTTTTAATGAACTGCCGATTAGCTACATGAATAAGACATTCTTTATGACCCCGAAAACGCATCTCATACAAGAATTTGGAACAGAAGTTGCTTGTTCTCCACTCTTGAATCCAGCTTACTACATTTTAGGGGATTGGTATGGACTCAATCCCACAATACATAAGATAAGAAGCCCAGGGAAATTACACCCATCACTAACCACCAACTGGAAGTATGAAGAGCCAGGTGACTTAATGAAGGCAGGTATATATACGACCAATGCACTAAATGAACTCCGACGCCAAGCAATGTATGCATCAGAAAGACAAGCGATTACAAATATTGTTACGAAGAGACTGCTGGGAGAAGACGTTGGTCATCAAGATATGGATGTTCTTAAACTAATCACACCAGGTGCAATGCACAGAGTAATGGAAACCGTGCAGCTTAAGATATGGACTACCCTCAGTGAAGTTGGAAAAATATATCTAATTGTGATTGGAATATGCAGTATCATAAAAGGAGTTAAATTCATATGTGACACTATTATAAACGGCCGCCGACTACATAATCTCTTTGGGTGGAACTGGAGAATCATCGCTGCAACATGGGACACACTCACAAATCTCGTCGTACACAATCATCTCCAGAGCAGGACACATCCCGTAAATGATCCGACTTCCGAATTAATAGCAGTCGTCGCTCAAAATCCTAATAACCCTTCACCCGAACCAGAAAATCCCAATATCGCACACCTTACTCTCCTTAACGAAAGGAAATCCCTCTATCCCTCCATATCTAACCCGGTCAACAATTAAAATGTTTACTAGATCCCGTCAGAACCATCACCTGGTACCGAAATCCAGCAGCTGTTGAAATCAAGAGTGTCTATCATTGAATCCGGCGGTTGTAATGTGAATGCGAATTTGGCAAATCTTTATTATTGAAAACTTTCGAAGTGAATGTGAATGATTCACGTGATTATTGAGAACGTGCGATTGTGAGTTCTCAAACAAATTTTGACGTTTCAAATTCGCGGCAAGATAGGTGCGGATTAACTGGTTGTGCAAAAAGATGTAAGTAAAAAAATGTAAAAATTAGATTTTTCTAAAAGCCAGAACTAAATTTTAGGAAAAAAACTACAAATAGGGAACAATTCAGTCGGCTTGTGGAGAAAATGAAGGAAAACGCCGACATTGCTAAAAATTTAACAAAAAGATCGCCGGAATTAACAAGAGATTTTTGGCGCCAATTGAAAATAGAATTGGATAGCTTGGGGCCCCCTATAAAAGATGTGGCCGAATGGAAGAAGGTATAGATATATTTAAGTAAAACATCTGAAATTAGTTAAACATACATAATGCGTGTGTACTTATCAGGTTTGGAGCGACTTTAAATCCTCAACCAAGAAGAAAATAGCTGCAAATAAAAGAGAACAGTGCATGGGCGTAGCCAGGAATTTTTTTAGGTCTTTTTTCGAGGACAATTTCTCAAAAATCAATGAAAAAACGAGGACATTTTTTTGAAAAAAAAGTAGGACATATTTATTGACAAGAATATTGAGAGATACTTTAAAAGTATCATTTTTTGGTTTCTCAAAATAGAGAAACATCGTTAGTATATGAAATGAATCAAATTGATTTTATAAATTTTTACCATTGATTTCGCGTTTTATAAAACCAATTTTCTGGGATTTTCAGCAAATTTCCTGAGGACTTCATCTTCTATTTCGGATTTTCTTTCCTTTACCATTTTCCGATGCACACTGAGCATGCATAGACCTGAAAAAAATAAAAACATCGTTATCATATGAAATGAATCAAATTAATTTTCTAAAACTTTACCATTTAGTCGATTTTCGCCCATGGTTGATCTTAGCCAGGTTTTAACACGCCGCAAAGTGCTGAACGACCTTTCTACGGTGCAAGTCGTGCAAGGTAGTGCCAATAATATTTCCAATGCATGTGATACAGTAGGAAAAAAGGTGTCCGCTTCCGTGATTACGTCGCACACTTGCAAATTTTTCATCGCTTCTTCACTAAGCTGTTTGTCTTTCCAAGTGTTATACCATAATTCAATTTCTGCACTTAGATCCAATTCATAAAATTCTGAAAATGGCTTGATGTCTTCTTTCAAATCGCCAATACTTTTTTTCAACATAATGTATGGATGCAATGTGAGTAGTGAAAATGCAGGCAAATTGAATGGCGCGAATCGATTTGCAAGCGATGATATCAACGAATCCAAATACGGAATTAGCAACGATATTTTCCAATAATCATTTGGATTCGATGCAGGTTGATTTGAACGATGCTGCTGTCGTTGGGTTAGTCTGGGCATATCCAATTCAATATCAATCGAGTTCGCTATTTCTTTTGCCTCGTCTAGAATTTCATCAATCACGGTATCTACAGCGGTTCGATGGCTAGAGATAACAGTTGATATTCTATCAAGATGGTCTTTGCATTTGAGCAGGTCAAGACTTTTAGATTGAAGACCATTCACGACAGGCTCAAGAATATCCGAATATTTGGCAATTATCGAAGTGCATATGATAAATACAGGTTTCGTTGCTGCAGAGTGTAGCTGAAATGCAGCTGATCGCGTTTTTGCATTGCCTTCGGTGGATAAAGTCAGTAATGCGTTCACGATCTCAACGAAATTGGCTTTAAAAACAGCAATGCTCTTGTGTTTTTGAGACCAACGAGTTTCACAAAGGGCGGGTATGTTCGGAGCACACTTTCGCCGTAGCACTGATTCTCGGAAAAATCTTATTATGTCTTTGATGGTGCCAATAGTGTTTCGTACTTCCGGGACCGTGTTCAAATCATTAACAACAAGGTTCAATCTGTGGCTTGCGCAGTGGAAAAACAATGCTTTTTTGTATTTTTTTCGGATATGTGCTTGAACGCCTCCTTCTTTTCCGGCCATAGCACTGCAGCCATCGTACCCTTGCCCAACGTATTTGTTCGGTTCAAGTTCACAGCTCACGAATGCGCGATCAATTTCATCTGCAATTGTTGGAGCGTCCATCGCATTTAGTTCAGAGAAACCCATGAATTCTTCTCGTATTTTTGCTTGGCTTTTGTCGTAAAATCGAGTACCCAATGACAGTTGCTCTTTTCCTGATATATCTGCTGTTTCATCAGCCAAAATGCTGTATGCTGATGCCTTTTTAGCGTCAGCAATTATCATATCTTTCACTACCTCGCCACATAATGCAATTATCTCGTTTGTTATTTCTGGTGAGGTGTATTTCGCATTTTTTGGTCCTTCTTCAAAGTGTTTTTTAAGAGATTCATCGCCGGCCTCAATTCTCAAGCGAATAAGATCCATGAACATTCCTAAAAATATTACAGAATTTTATCAAAAGACGAAAATATTATAAATTTCAATCTGAAATATTTTACCGGAATCGGCATCTTTTCCTCTTAATGGTGAATCGGTTGTTCCACAGAAAATTATGTTTGATATGATCGAACTGATTATTTTCTTGTTTTCTTCAATTAACTTCTGATGTCCTGTTACCATCTGTAGGTCCACTGGTTTGGCAGTTGTTAATTCAATAGCAGCTTTCATTGAAGTTTGATGCCATTTGCTTCTTGCGTGATTTCTGCTCAATTCGTGCATATCTTTGTATTTGGTGAATGGCTTAACAACGAATGCGCCTAAAAAGCCTTGCACTGTAGTTTTATGAAATAGAACGCAATGTAAGCAAAGAGCGCCCTTTTCTTTCTTTGAATAAACAAGCCAAGGTTTATAAACTTGTAACCAATTGTGAAGAAATTTTCGTTTTGAATCATCGGAGTCTGCTGCAAAATCGTAGTCTTGTGGGGGTACCCAACATCTTTTTAATAACTTCAGTTGTGTCAATGGTTGAATCATCCATTGGAATTGAATCTTCTTCGTGGGTTTCGCTTGTTTTGCTAGTTGTTTCGTGCATTTCAGTGAAATCGGTATGCTCATCGTAATTTTCCGTTTCCATTGCATCAGTAGGTTCATTTATCTGCATTGCACTCGCACTTAGATTTGACACTTCAGCTTCACTTTGACTTGATGTGACAGCATCACTTTGGCTTGACGTGCCAGCTTCACTTTGTCTTGACGTACCAGCTTCACTTTGTCTTGACGTGCCAGCTTCACTTTGGCTCGACAGTGGAGGAGCAACCGGTTCTATACAAATATACGCACATTTCAAAAGTATATATCGCAAAACACTTTGAACTAATTCATCAACAAAAAACTGATCCCTCGGAGCCAAGTATGCAAGAGTTGAAATCAATGATAAACCAAATTACAATAGTCCAATATATATTTCGGCTTAAATGAAGCCCTCTTCAGAATCTACATAAACTATCATTCTCAGTAAAAATATGAAAATAATAAAAAGAAAAAACAAAAATACACAATTAAGAAAAACTCACAGATATTAAGAAATTCATATTTTCCACATGAAGGTCGTTCATGATAAAACGCAGTATAGCGCGTGTCAAATATATTCGTCACAAAAACAACACGTCAAAGGCCATGATTCACCTTCAGAATCTTCCTGACTTTCTCCAAAAAAGGAAAAATATGAATATATACAATTCTTTGAAAAAAGGCGTAAAATTTAGAAAGACGATAAATACGTCATCATTCAAAGAGCCTTGTAACGGAACTAACATTTATCACTGCCCACAATTACTATCGAAACCTTATCATGTAAGCAAACCAAAAAATCAACAACCTCAAAATAAAAAGAAAACTAGTTCATGTTAAGCCCATTCCCAAACTAGTTGGGATGTGGGTTCGACCCTTTTGGTCCACACGATCAACTTCCCAGTATGATGGATGTTGAATATTATGATTGGATATTTTAATAATAAATGAACAATAGGCAATATAGAATATATATATAATACCGAGAATTTGTCACAATTGTTTATCAATATTTTCGCTAAAATGTCAAACTAAATGTGCGCACTTACAAGATTAAGATGACGAAAATGTATATAAAATTTATGTATTAATGTTTTTCGGCACCTCAATGAAGTCGATATAGTTTTTAGTTCGCGCGGTATCGTGCAGGTACAAAAATTACTTAAGTCATTTAAACCAAAAAACCGCTGGACCGAATATTATAAAAATCTTTTCAGATTATATTGTCGCTAATACGCTTCGAACGGCACCTCAAGTAAGTCAATATCTTTCGTGGTTCGGGCCATATCGTGCAGGTACAAAAATCACTTACGCCGCTTAAACAAAAAAACGGCTCGACCGAATTTTATGAAAATCTTTTCAGATCATATTTTGGTTAATACTCTTCGAACGGGACGTCAACTAAGTCGATATCTTTTATAGTTCGCGCGATATCGTGCAGGTACAAAAATCACTTAAGTCATTTAAACCAAAAAACCGCTGGACCGAATATTATAAAAATCTTTTCAGATTATATTGTCGCTAATACGCTTCGAACGGCACCTCAAGTAAGTCAATATCTTTCGTGGTTCGGGCGATATCGTGCAGGTACAAAAATCACTTACGTCGCTTAAACAAAAAAACGGCGGGACCGAATTTCATGAAAATCTTTTCAGATCATATTTCGGTTAATACGCTTCGAACGACACCTCAACGAAGTCGATATCAGTTTTGGTTCGCGCGATATCGTGCAGGAAAAAATGACCACATCCGTACGCACATACACACACACACACACACACATACTTCCTCCCAATTTTTTGCTTAAAATGCTCCTGGGACCTTGAAAGATGAAAATACGTTGAAATTTTCGATTTCGATTTTCGGACCGATTACAATAACTTCCTATACTGGGAAGTTAATAATGGATCTAAAACATTCCCAAATATTTATCGTAAATTAAATTCAAATTCTTGGTATCATCCTGTTTATTAATCGTATTATTGGTCCTCTTAATAAAAATCATTTCAGAAATACTTCTTTTAAAATATCTATCTTCTTTATCTAAAACTTTAACATTACGCCAATCAAAATCATGTCCTTTGTCAAGAAATATATATTGGACTATTGTAATTTGGTTTATCATTGATTTCAACTCTTGCATACTTGGCTCCGAGGGATCAGTTTTTTGTTGATGAATTTGAAATTTATGGAACGGAGCAATTAAGAGATTTATTACTATACTTTGAACTAATTTTGGAAAAACAAAATATAATAAACAGAAACTTACTAAAAAATGATTGCACTCCTCCTGCACGTAGTTTATGATATTTGCCTTTAGCATGTTCTGTAATAGCTCCGTCTCCTTTGTTGTCGGTTCGGAAAGTAGTTTTGCAATATGTGCAATACGCCGAATGCTCACTTGCCTTTTTAACCCATGGATATTTTTTTGTCCACAATTTACCCCATGAGGTTTTCTTTTTTTCTTTATCCATTACAAAAAAACCAAAAATTGATGTTCACAAAGCGAAGAAAAATTGATGTCACAAGCAGAGTTGCCAGAATGAACTATCAGCACGCTCGGGAAAAAAAAGCTGCCCCCTCCTTTCGGCTCGAAGGAGGACGGAGGGAGCCTAGGAGAAATAGAAGAATTTGTTTTCGAGTCGGTTTTCCTGTTTTCTTATCTGACCCCTTTGTGTTTTCGGTCATTCGCAGAATTTTTCGAGGACATTTGGCTTAGGTTGGGGCATTTGCCCCTACCTGCCCCAACCTGGCTACGCCCATGGAACAGTGTTCTACTGGGGGAGGACCTAATAGAGGAATTATATTCACACCTCTAGAAGAAGAGGTTATACAATTAATCAACTTAAGAGATTCTGCGGAGGGCTTACCAGGAGCGCGTTCAAAAACCTTACTATGGTTAACCATGGTTAACTATGGTAAACTTTTGTCGTTCAAAAACTCCGTGGTTAACTACAACTAGGGTTTGTGAAGTCTCGAGGTTTTTAAAGTCTCGGGTCCCGAGACGTCTCGAGCTAAATATCCCGGGAATTTCGAGACATTCGAGACATTTTAGATTTTCAAAGGGAATTTAAAGAAAATCAAAATTTGGAACATACATTTTATAATTAAACAAAATTCTTTTTCCTGTATACATATATCACGCAAAATAATTCAAGATTCTAACTAAGTAAGGTACATAAACGAAAATAAAATAAAAATTGTTATCCAAAACTACAGTAACATAATGAGTAATTAATTATTAAGAATATTAAGAACAGTTAAAATTAAATTTGGCACGCAAAATCACTATATTATTATTAAGTTTTGTTCACTATCCTACCTACTTAAAACCTATTTTTTTTATTAATAAAAAAGGCTTTTAAAAAAATAATGGCGTTAAGGGATTTGTCGGACAGGCGACTTCTGAGTTTAATCACGACGTTTCCCGACATCGAAAAAACCCTCTCATTTTCGGTCGAGGTAGGCTTAACCGAAAGTAGAGCTTGATACAAGCTTTCCATGTTTGGAGATCTTTGGCCTGTAGTTTCATAGAGTTGAAATTCCTTTTTAATAATGCTCTTCGAAAGCTCCTTGGTTTGAGTTTCTTTAGTCAAAATGCCTTTAATTGCATTTTCTAATTGGTTCTCAAATGTGTCCAACTCTGGTTGTTTGATAAATGTTGCTTCGGAATTTGAATCAACGTCAGTTTCAGCAGTAGCTGTTGCACTGGCACTGGCGGGGAAAAGTCTGTTAAATATTTCCTCTGCGAAACTGATCATGTTAGTTTTGCTGCTGTTTAAGAAGTAGTCACTTTTGTTTTGTTCGGAACTGTTTAAATAATTAATCAGTGATATAAGATGTGTGTTTCGTCGGCCTGCGATTTTGAGTTTAAGTGCGTTAAATAGTGTCTGACCCAAAGGGTCGTTCATACTCGCCAAATTGTTGAGCAGTATGTTGACTATCGCCTCTCCTGTTAACAAATTGGCATCCTGTCTGCTCAATGCTTCGACCGCGAGTTTTGTGGGTTTCAAAATTTTTTCCAGTTTTTCTAATACTGCAATATTTTCTTCTTTCCACTTGCTGGATAATTCCAAATCAATGAGCGCCTTTTTGATAGCATTTTTTAGCTTCAAAAAACGCTCGATCATGGTCAGCATAGAGTTCCATCTGGTTTGAACATCATAAAGTAGGCTCAATTCCAATCCAAATTCAGCTTTTACATGTTTTTGGAGAGTTATATTCTTCAAAGGACTTTTTTTAAACATTTTTATAATGATGCGAGTTTCTTTTAACACTTTATTTATGTCATCTTTAGGTTGCATGAGACGGTTGCCAACAGCATCAACTACCGCTTCTCCATCATCATCAGACATGTCTTCATAATCTTCATCTGCTGATTCGTCATTATTGCTGGACTCATTCGACACGTTATCTTGGACTGTATCTTCAGACGTTTTCTTGCAAAAGGTCTCTAATACGGCAAGATGAATGGAATGGTTAAGACAAAGAACCATTTCGCAGGGACTTTCGCGTCCAAACTTTTTCATAACGTTGGGTCCATCACTCGTAACAGCAACGACGTGGTGTTCGAAATCCACACCAAAGTATTTTATGCGCTGTTCTACTATTTCTCTGATTTCGGTTGCACCGCATTTTCCTGGTATGAATATCAAACCTAAGTTGTAACATTTTCCCAACGCAGTATACACACAAACATTGAAATAGCGTCTGTTTCGGAGACTGGTCCACTCATCAACGCTGAGACTAAGCCTTTTTCCTGACGAACAGATCTCTTTCAGCTCTCGTATCATTTCCTTTTCTTTCTGGTTGTAAAATTCCAAAATTAAATTCATGACTGTGTTTTGGTCTCTAGATAGCTTGTACCCTTTTGCGGCTAGTGATTCCCGTATGAAATCACTATTGGTAATGGCTCTTATAGTTAATCCATCCTTGGCTGCAAGTGTGGCAACAATTTCACCCAAAGATTTTCTCGGCTGGATTTCAAAATTTAATTTTTGTTGAGTGTCAACTTTGATTTTCTTTGGCGCAGATACACTTTTGGCGATACTGGTCGATGCCTCAGATGTTTCCGTTTCAGTTGGTGATAGTTCTGGTTCATCAAATTGTATCTTATGAATGCGCTGTAAATGTCTCAAAAGCCCAGTTGTATTTGATCCTTTGCATCCTATTTTCTTCGGACATTTCAGGCATTGCGCATCAGATGAATCTTTATTTTTTTTGTAATATTTCCAGACCTTTGAACTTGCTCCATCCATTTCGAATCAAGTCACGATACTTTTCTTTTAAAATACATACATATATGTAGGTACCTAAAACAAACAAGTAATTTTTCATAAAATAAAATAAAACTTGGCAAAACGAGCGTAGGGTACCGACTTTAATATATTATATAGCGCCTGGCACGAATCTTTAGGGCTGGGCCGGGTAGGTCAGCGCTAAATACTCGTGCCGGGCAGTGTATAGTGCTCTAAATAATAACTGATTACTGAATCTAAAAAATTCCCATAGGGGAAAATCCCGCTCTTGTACATATTATTTTCTGTATTTTAGGTATTAAGTTGCTCTTTTGTACAATAAAGAGATTTTAAATTCATACAAACTAGCAAATCCAAATCGGTAGGTATGTAAATGTACCCTGCAAACATTTCGATTCGAAAACGATTTGCCAAAAGCGAAAGCTTGCTTCGATATCGAACTCGTTAACGAATTCGAAGGCGATAAAAGCGGAGCAAGAGATCGAATCCCTTTCTCGTACCGATAACGAATCGCATACTCGTGCCCATAAATCTTATATCTAATCTTTAATGGCTTACCTTGACCTGCTTTTGTAGTTATATGTCGTAATAACTGACGCTCAGAAACACCGACTGATCCGAACTTGTTAACAGTAAAGCTCGATTGCCGGCGGCAACTCGTATACAAATACACTAGAACGCCGACGAAGTTAAAGAAACTCTTTCGATGTAGTCAACTTTCTCCTCCAATGCTTTTCAGAATTTCCCCTCTGCGCATAGATATGCGCAGGGTCAGAAATAGGACTACCACTAAGAGCCCCCATACACGGTCGGGTTTGATGAAAATCTGGATGTACATGTACATCCAATTTGACCGTGTATGGGGGCCTTAAGTGTGAAGTCGTTTAGTTTACTACAATGAAATGTTGACTGCATCGGGGTTCTACTGTATCGAAGGACACCGCGCCGCCGGCCTCTACGTAGGAATCGCGCGCGCAACATACTGCAAAGAGAAGTGTGACTCCCCATGGTACATCTGCAATTCATTATTATTTCTCGATGTCTCGAATGTCTCGAGCTATATTTCCCGACATCGAGACAAGTTGAAGTCCCGGGACTTCCCGGGACGGGAATTCCCGGGACACAAACTCTAACTACAACATAACCACGAGCATAACTTTTTGGCGTTCAAAAACTCCCGTGGTTAACCATAGTGTAGTTAAATTTTAACCATGCTCGAGAGCATGGTTAGCGATAGTTAAGAAGAAGAAGAATAAAAACAATTTTTTGACATTTGTTTTAATGTTAATAATGAACAAATCAAAGTGGGATTTGTGAGATTATTTTAAATAAATAATTATTGGAAATAATTAAGGCAAAAGCCGACACTATTTTATGGAGAATTTTTTAAATTTTCTTTACCATGTAGTTAACCACGGTGCGTTCAAAAACCTCCATGGTTAAACATAAACTTTCGTGGTTAAGTGAAGTGATGTAGCATAACCACAGCTTACCTCGTGGTTTACTATAGTAAGGTTTTTGAACGCGCTCCAGGTGCAAAAAGTTTTGGTCATACTCCACCACTGAACATGGATGTCGATGAAATTATGAAAGATATATTAACAGAAGATTTTCCTAATAATGACGGAAAAGAAAATGAAGGAAACAATATTCCAATTAATAATGAACAAAATCAACTTCCAAATAATGCCGAACAAGTACCAAAGAAATGTGCACTTGGTAAACAATCAGTGAATAAACAGATTGATACTTCAGAACTTTTGAAAAAGCAAGTAGACATTCAAGAAAATTTATATAAAGAAATTTCACGTGCAATGCAAAATAAGTTTTTTTGCGAAACCACAGAAAGTAATGTAAGGCAAATAAGAAAATGTCTTGAGAAGTTGTGTGAAGAAACTAAAAATCAAAATAAAACAATGAACCTTCATCTTCAAGAAAATGTGCGTCATAATAAAGAAATGGAAAGATTACTACATGAAAAAGTAAAATTAAAAGCACAATATTACTTCAAATAGAGTTACAAAACATTAACAGTAACCTACAATGAGTGAGATTAAAAAAAACCTTACTTGCCATGCCCAGTGGAATACCGATTACGGGCACTCTGAAAGAAGTTTTATGTTTGTTTAAGAAAAACACAGAATTGTTGTTTATTTAATAAATTTTATTGAAAGTTTCTTAAAATAGTGTTTCTTATTTCTTTTGCTATATTTGTATATGCATTATAAACTTGTGGTGGATGACCTATTTCATTTCCATTTTCAGTCTGTTCCTCCTCCAGCAATTCATCACCAACTTTGTAATAAATACAAATGTTGTGAAGAGCACAACATACATTAATTATCTGTACAACTTTTTGTGGAGAGTAATGTAATTGTCTGGCCCCTAAGAGACAACGGAATCTATTTTTTAAAACCCCGATTGTGTGTTCAATTCTGATACGACCTTTACTATGATATTTATTGAATTTGCTCTCTGGACTTTCTGGGGTTGACGCTCGGAAAGGTGTTATGAGCCAAGGTTGCAGTGGATAACCTGCGTCACCTAAAAGTTATTTTGAATTAAATACTTAGTAATTTTAAAAACCTGAAAGTTTCTACCAAGAATCCTTGTATTGCAATCTCCATTTTCGTAATTGTTTTGGAAAAATTTTGCAGCTTCACTTGCATTCCATACAAATGAATCGTGGCTTGCTCCGGGGTATTTTGCATCAACAAACTTGATTCTTTGCTTATGATCACAAATCTTTAACAAGAAATCATAAAAAATCGTTCATATATACTAATTACAACTTACAATCATTGTATTTAAACTATAAAATCCTTTCCTATTATAAAATAGGTGTGCATCTCTTGTAGGAGGAAGGATTCTTACATGGGTCCCGTCTACGCACATAACTACACCAGGAATTTTACTTTTTTCAAAGAAATATAATTTAGCTTCCATTTTCTCACTTTCACGCATTTTAAGATTAATCCATTGAGGACAGAGTTTTGATTCAAGTATATTTAGTACTTCTGATAATGTCATGGAGAAACTCGACTGTGAAACTCCAACGTTGAAATCATTTCCAACTCCTCGTTGATATCCTCCTTCCGCGAAAAATCTTAGGACACCCGCTAATTTACATTCCAGAGGTATTGATGTTGCTCTTGTTACTGGTCCTAGCTCATTTCGAAGCACGTCCAAAATGTATTTAAATGCAGGTTTGTTTAATCTAAAATGCCTCTTAAACCTAAAAATTTACAAAAATAACAAACTTGTTTGTATTGAAACTAAATCTCGCTCACTCCTCATCCATTAGCTGCAAGGGACTAGAACTATTCCTTACCAACCTTCTTTGAATTCTTAGCGATTTCTTTTCATTTTCTTCGTATAATAAATACAAAGCAATGCTATCCATTTTCGTTTTTTATAATTTCCATACAAAAATGTTGAAAGATAATTTGACAGATGATACACAGAATACAAATTCGCGAATCGGTAAGGTAGTTCACCGCCGGATTAAATGATAGGCCCGATCAGTGAAAGTGAATCGCCATAGTGAAGTGAATTCGAAATCCGCCGGATTCAATGATAGGCACTAAGGAGATTTCAAGGGGGGCAGAATGTATAAACCCAGTTCATCGCCTTGGACAACCTAATTAATATCAACCAACTCATCCGGGATGACGAAACTTGTGGTGATTGAGCAAACCAATATCTTGCTCTAATTTAAGTTCAATTGGATTTGCGAAAGAGCTACAAGTGAAAAACCTCACCCAGCACTGGCATCAGCATTTTCACCACCGCCTCAAGCACCAACAAGCTGCAAGAAAGAACGAAAGTTCACCAGTCCAAAATAGATTCCACAACGGTGACGACGGGACGTTTAATATTTTAATAAATTAGTAACAAAACGACGGGACGTTTAATATTTCAATAAATTAGTACCAAACCATTAATCAGTGATTGTTTTTATTCCAATTCCCAATTAACTTGCTTTTAAACACATACATTTCTTGTATGTAGACTTTTGTCATGTTATCTTTTTTTATTTCGTATATTTTTCTGATATAGGAGTGAAATAGTTTGTGTTTATTTTTCGTTATACAACTATAACCGAACTGCATCACCCATTTTTCTCTAATATTAATATGTATGTAGACTTTAGTCCCTCACTGCTGTATGTAGACTTTAGTTCTACACTGTATATGTTTGTTAAGTCGGCTCCACACGATGCGGTGAGCGTTCATGCGAATTGTAGTTTCCAACGTTTTATTTAATACCCAATAGCCCCAACGTGTCCAAACATCAACGTTGGACGCTCGTAGTTCGAGCATCGGCCCCACGATGCGTCCTACCATCAAGCGTCTAACGTTGGTGTTCATAGAGGTAAATAAAGTTACTCTTGGTGAAGGGAATACCCATGTACGCCGAGAGCATAATAAAATAACGGTTTTTTAGTGTTGATGTTATGATCCGTGTATGCTAGCCCATTCAGTATTCGTCATTAGGATGCCGGCCACATAACGGATTCCAGTCAAGCGCCTGTTAGGCTAGATTCTCGTTTGCATCTCGCAAGGTGTGGCAATTCCATTCCCTTTGCATGATTTCGTCATCTATCTTTTTTGGCCAGCACGTCGCAATAGTTCTTCATTTGTAATTCTATATTGCCAGAGGATTTTTGATGAAAACTTGAAGGCGCTTTGTGATTAATTGGGTGACTTTCCATGTTTCGCAAACATTCAAAAGCATTGCCTTAATATTGAAGCTGTAGGTTTGGTAATTTGTGATGTCTGGAACTAAATCAACAAATTTTAACTCACACTTTCAACTCCTTCTTCAAGGTACCAAAGTTTCCCTCGACTTGGAAGCATGTTTTAATCATTCCCATTCACAGGTGCCCTTCTTCTACCAGTCCCTCCGATCAGGCCTATCAGTATTCTTCCATTTCTCGCAACTCACAGTGAAAAGCTGACGGCTACTCAAACAATGGCGTATTTTTTTTTTTTTTTTTTTTTTTTTTTTATGTGAAAGACTAGAGTCACAGGAAAGGCCCTTTATACTGTTGACAATCTATTTTCTTCTTATAGAGTGCAATGTCGAACAGCAGCTCTAGTCGGGGAGGAAGGAACTGCCACAACCTTCCCTCGATATTGTTTTTAGTCCACCTACTCCCAACCATTACTATCGCGACTTTGAAATCGGGGCATCGAGAAACAACTCGCTGGAGTGTTATGCCTCCTGAAACGAGTTGAATCTCATCAACCAACCGATGACATGCGCTTTGGTGGAGCGGGGAAGGGCTAAGGAAGGATATGACAGAAGGAATCAGGAATGTAAAGAGGGGAGAAGAAAGAAGGAAAGTTATGTAGGCGGGAAATTGGGAAAGGCTAGGACCGTGGCACCACCGGGAATCGAACCCGGGACCTCTGGGGATAGTAGTCAGGCGCCTTACCCCTAGACTACCGAGGCTGCCTATTGTATTGTGAGCGTCTCAAACTTATAAATGTAAATATGGCAATCTGGCTTTCATAAACAGCACAGCATTCAATCACGCCCTCATCTTGGGATGGTACTTAATAGCAGCGCGGCATGCTGCGATCACATTAGTATCATTGTTAGTAAAACCTACGGACTCCTGTCTAAACTTTGTTATCATTGTGGCTTGTTGAAAAGGGCTGTGCGTATGAATTTGCTTAAAGCCTTACTAATATCTCTTCTAATGTATGGTTTTTCCACCTATCCTCTCGATTCTTTATGCGGCCATATACTTGAAATAGCGTTTAACGACTGTTAATGCCGTTCTGGACACATTTAACCCTACTCGAACTCTGTATTGGGCTCCTTTTTAAAGGCTCGGATTACATTGAGCGAGTTTACAAGCCGGCTAGTAGAATTCACTAGCTGCTAATAAACTAGCCCATATTCAGTAGCTAACTATCAGATTGTAAACAATCTTCCGAGGAGGTTGAATGCCGGGCCTCTTTACTAGCTACTCTGTGGCGTGTGGGCTTGTTAGCTAGTCAACTAGCTGTGTGTCATCATGCTAGTGAACTAGCTGTGAGTATATTAGTTTCATTGACTACAAAATAAACGGAATTAGTTCGCGCTAGCTTGTTGACCACTGAGCGAATGGAAAGTTGTGAGTGTCATCGTTACTATTGTACTAGCTGACTAGCCGGCTTCTAAATTCGCCGGCTAGAAGTTTGTAAACTCGGTCAATGTAATTGAGCGGTCGTGAGTATAGACTTCTGCGACTGTTTCACGATATCCTAAAGGAGCGCATAACCGGTTTGTGCAGCTTTCGCAATGCCTCAGAAATAATAATTTAATAATTCCGCGTTTCCGCACATTAATTGGTCATCGTTCTTTCTTTATCTTGGCAGCACGACTTTAAAGCTCTCTCCAGGGAATGCATTTTCATAGTGGCCCGCAATACCATTTGGGTTGGCCACCCCTGCTCTAGCCCATACCGAGCACTGACATATAGAATGGACTTCTCATGAGGAATTTTTCATGGCACCAATTTGTTCCATAGGCTACAAACCTTTTTTCACTCCATGTAAACACCGGAATCACTTTTGAAATTTACATTTTTTTAAATACGTACTTAAAACATTAAAACAACACAAATATTTTGTTTAAAAAAATTAATAAACACTATTTTCACTTTTTCACCTTTTAAAATGCCTTTTTTTCATTAATTTGCAAATGTTATGTGTATCTGATTTAAGTTCTTAACGCCTGTTTTAGCAACTGACATTCTGTATGTCAAAATCCGGGGGTCTATGGGGAAAAGAGCAAAAGATATAAACATCACTATACCCGTCTATTTTTTTCTAATTGATTTAACCTGATTTTATTTCTGTCAGTCTGTTTTTACTTCTGAGTGCTTCTGTCAGTTTGGGGGCTTATGGATGAGCGAGTCGACTATACCTTTTTGGTGCCATCGGTTTGTATGGGAATAATTGCTGATGAGCAGTCCATTATTATATGTCAGTGATACCGAGCTGCAACTTGAAGAAAGTTCCAATTGCATGTGGTAACTTGACGTTTTCAACAAATGCATAATTTGTGGAAGAATCTGAGCAATACAAATTTTTAAAATAAAATTGTTTTAAATCAAAATTAAAACAAGATTTCAAAAAGTGGAGTAAAATTTTAAAAATGGCCACTTAATTCGAAAAACAAGTAATGTGGAGTATATCTATTACAATTGGAGTAAAGTGACTGTACTCAGTGGCGTAGGAACGGGGGGTTTTGGGGACGATCCCCCCCGAAATGCCGTTGTATGAAGAAAATTCAACTTGATCTTTATAATAACATTTTGTAATTTTGATGGTACATTCAGCACGAAGAAAATACAATAGAAATATCACCTTTTTACAAAATTTTATTTAACTTAAAATGATTCTCGATAAAATGGGTCTTTCTAATCACTGTGTCTCCTTCTAGGATTCACAGTTTAGTCCATCCATCCAATGGCGCTACAGCCCAAATTGAGGCTTGGCCTCCTCTAGGACATTTCTCCAAGTTTGACGGTCCCTTGCAGCATGTCTCCAGTTCCGGATGTTGAGCATTTACTCTGCGTCAGCCGTCACAGAGTCTATCCATCTCCTCCTGGGTCTACCTACTGGCCTACTTCTCGAAATTTCTGATGCCATAAGCCGTTTTGGGATACGATTGTCCTCCATTCTGATTACGTGGCCGGCTAGTCTCAGCCTGTTGAGTTTTGTTAAAGTTGAGAGTTGTGGGTCGTCAAAAATTTCATACAACTCGTTGTTGTATCTTCTTCGCCATATTCCATCCTCTCTGATTGGGCCCATTATGCATCTGAGAATTTTCCTCTCAAACCTGTTGACTCGTTCCTCTATGTCCTGGGTCATAGTCCAAGTCTCGCTACCATAGCACAATACTGGTCGTATTACTGTTTTGTAGAGTGAGAGTTTCGTTTTCCTGTGTACAAATCTTGAGTGCAGGATTTGTTTTTGGGCATAAAAGGCTCTATTAGCCAGTAGTATTCGTCTGGTTATCTCTTCTTTTTCTTCCTTTCTTTTTGTGATAGTAGACCCAAGGTAGACTGTTTTATCGACTACTTCTAGGTTATGTTCGTCGATGGTTATATTTCTTCCCATTCTAAATCTTCCTGCTCTGGATTGTTGCATCACCTTCGTTTTTTCTTCGTTAATCTTCAGGCCTATGTCCCTTGCCGCCTCTTTTAATTCTACATAGACTTCTTTTGCTGCCAAAAAGGACCTTCCCACGATGTTTACGTCATCCGCATATCCAAGTAATTGTACCGACTGGGTAGCTATTGATGCACTTCTCTGGACTGACGTTTTCCTTATCACCCATTCTAGGGCCAGGTTGAAAAGCATGGGGCCAGCCCATCTCCTTGTCTAAGCCCTTGACGTACTTCGAACTCCTCTGTTACAACATTTTGGATCTTCACTTTCGCCAGTGAGCTATTTGTGGCGCATTTGATCAGTTGTACCAACTTTGAGGGGACTCCTATTTCCGATAGGATTTCGTATAGCCTCTCTCTGTTTATTGAGTCATAAGCCTGTTGAAAGTCGACAAATATCTGGTATACATCTACATTCCTTTCCCAGGTTTTCTCCAGAATTTGCCTTAAGGTCAGCAGTTGGTCCGATGTTGACCTGTTTGTCCTAAAACCAACTTGATATTCTCCTATAAGGCCTTTCGCTACAGGTTCTACTTTTTGTTTCACAAGTACATATTGTGAAGATTTTGTAGCTGGTGCTGAGGAGTGAGATGCCTCTGTAGTTTTTGCAGTTTAATTTATCTCCTTTCTTGTATATTGGACATACAATCGCTTTCTTCCAGTCCTCTGGTATAACTTCTTCCTCCCAGATGGTGCATATTAGTTCGTGTAAGGTTTGTAATAGTTGGGGTCCTCTTCAGTGGCGGTTCCTCTTTGGAAGCAAAGGAAGCACTGCTTCCTTTGACCAAATAGGCAACTTCCTAAAAAAATAAATTTAAATATATCAAGATTAATCACAAGAAAAATCTTAATATATTTCCTGCTCTGGAAACACTAAAGCCACGGTCATGATATGAGCGGTGAGCGGCAGAGTGACAATACTAAAGTGCCGCTCTCTGCTAATTCGAAATTTTAAACTTTTCTGGTGCCGCTCTTTTCGTGGCCGAAGCCTTACACAACATGGGGAAGCTGTAATATCTCCAGCTTATTTGGCCCAGAAAATCGATGTGAAACCTCCAACACATTCATTTTATTTGAAATACAGTAAAACCTCGTTAACACGAACTCGGAAATTTCAGGCATAGAGTTCGTGTTATGTGGGAGTTCGTGTTAACCGACTAAGGCAGAAAATACCTTCATTTGTCTAAGTGTCATATCATGATTTATTATATTAACATTGAATAATTTTTTATTATAAATTTTCTAACTGGACATTATTGTTCTGAAATATAATCCGATTTTGACAGTATGTTGTAATTTTTTTAGAAAATACATTTCGATGTTGTTTTGACGATAAGTTGGTCGGAGTTTGTGTGCACATTCAAAATTGATTGTTTCGAGCCCATCTGAAAATGCCTGTGAAACGTTGTTTGTTGCCGCAGAGCGCAGAAAAATATCGAGCGCATCTCTGACTTCCTTATAGGTTGGCGGGTTGATTTCTTCGACATCGCTTTCATCACTGGAATCGTGTTCATCTGGGATCGGGGCTACTCCTGGGGGCTATACTCTTGGGGCCAGTTCGTGTATGTCGAAAACGAAAATGTTTTTTCGTCTCGGGTTCGCGTAAGTCGAAAAATTGAAAATTTTCGTCTGAAGCCGACGAAAGGTCTTGGATCCAGGGTTCTCGACATTTAAACCCGTGGCAAGATCGTCATCGACACTGACGTACTCGTTGAAATCAACTGAGATCTAAACATAATGATTTTCTAATCTCTTAAGCGAGTGTTTTCCTTTATTTGTAATGTATTCATTGACCGAAAAAGGATCAAAATATACAAAATACATGTTTCGAGAATTTTTCTAGTTCGTATTATCCGATAATTAACCGTGAAGGGACGGAAAAGTTGTTCGAAGTTCGAATTAACGAGGATTCGCCTTAACCGAACATAATTACATTGAAGCTTACGTGACTATTGTCGAGAACAAATTTTTGTTCGCCTTAAACCGAAATTCGTGTTAACAGAGTTCGTGTTAACGAGGGTTTACTGTAACACTCACGCAAAGGTTTGCGTTGATACAGTACCCTCAGAAGCTGAGCTAAACACAGCTTCTTCGGAACTCAACAGCGGGATAAAATAAGATAAATTTTCGGTATACACCATATTCTCTTCGTTTTCTGCTAATTCTGTTCTGGCTTCGAGCAATATTACATTTTCTCTTAAAATTTTGCTTCGAGATTTCGTTTTTGACTCTTCTTAAAATATGAATTTTCGTTTGTATATTGAGTCAAGAAAAAAGAGATCTAGGATAGGTGAAGTTTCTCTTTAAATATTGTTGATTCTAATTGGAAAACAGAGGGTTGTGTTGATAGAGGTCCCGCCAAAAGAGTTGATGCCGAGAAAGTCGCGTTTTCCATGCGCAGTAGAATCCCCGCATGCCGTTCTCGTCCCTTAGCCTAGTCGCAACAAATTTCGAAGGGGAAATTTGAAAATACATAAGCGCATTTCTTATCAATATGTGCGCAATTTTTATTTGTGTGCAGCTTTAATTTCCCCAGCTGCGCGCTCCGGCATCAACTCTTTTGGCGGGACCTCTAATATTGTAGCTTCCATTATATTTTTTATGATTCTCTTTAAAGATGATTTAAAGGGATAGAGAATATTTTTATGAATTTTATGAGCACGGGCTGCCTGAGAGTTTTTTTTGCAAGAAGAATGTATTGATTGTAAGCGTGGGTGTAGGGGGTGTATGCGAGGTATGCAGGGTGTTATCAGTACTACTTTTTTTTGACCCAAAATTATGGATTTGTATGAAAAATTAAATGAGATGAAAGTAGTATTTGCAGTTTTTCAATGGCTTTTTCTTTGGAGGCTTTAATTATCCACGGAATCTGAAAAAAGGCGCAAAACGCCCACTACCAGCGAAAATATTTCGAAAAAAATAACGAAAAAATGCGATTAGATTTTTTTTACTTTTTGGAAGTTTAAACAAATTTTCTTGAAAATATAACTTTGGAACCAAAACACTAAAATTTAGCTAGCAGTTTTTTAAGTTTTTTTTTTTTGAGGTTGTGTACAGATAAAAACATATTGTAATCGCTGATAGCCAATATCATAACGAACGCCTCTATTTGTTTTGCTTTTTTCGGACCTACACATGCCGAGATATACGCATCTATAATTAGAAAGAACGACCAAAATTATAAAATTTTTACAAAATGGTCGATAACTTGGTTGCTAGAGCTAAAAATTAGCCATTTCGTATAGTATTCGATGTAATTAACATGCTCCAAACGAAATTTTTTAGACTGCAAACAATTCCTTATGTTTTGCTTATCTGACGCTTTTTTACATTTCGAAACGTAGGTTGTTCCCATATACTGGCTGGAGCAATAAAAATTTTACATTAAAAATTATTTTTTACTTTTTAGTTCATTTTAAATTAAAAGCGTATTTTTTGGTTTTTTTTAAACTATATATTTTATTTAGTTAAAGGCTTAGATACTTTTATCGTTCACCTTGTGCATTGCTTCCCTTATCCTGAACCTTACGAACCGCCACTGGTCCTCTTTCCTTTAGCAGCTCAGCTGCTATTCCATCGGCGCCGGGCGATTTGTTGCTGTTTTGCCTTTTTACAGCTTCCCGCACCTCATCCAGTGTTGGTGGTTCTATTGAGATGTTATCTTGGGGAATTACAAATGCCTCTGTCTCTGAATTTTCGTTTAATATGGAGATAGGGTTCAATAGGTTCTGAAAATACTCTCTCCACCTTTCCTTTATCCTATCAGGATCTGCCTTCCCATCTATGTCCTTGCAGATGTCCGTTCTTGGCTGAAAATTGGTGATCTGGCGAGTGAGTCTGGACTGTGCCTCGGTGAAGTGCGGGCGTGTGTTGTCGCCAGTCCTATTATACCGCAAAAAAATAAAAATAAACCGCAACAATAAATATAATCACAAAAACAACACAAAGAAAAAAAACATATAACACAAAAAAACTTAATACAACCAAATTAATCAACCACCAAAATAATAATAACATAAACCAAAAAACAAACAATAACATAAAAAATTAATAATAACACAAAAAAACTAAGCGAAGGCCACCAACAACAACAACAATAACCGAAGGACAACACGTAAGTCTCTTCCACCCGCTTCCCGCGCTTCCTGCCGGTCGCTCCGGCGCTGCAGTCTTAATCGGTCAGCTGATAGGAGTCGTCTTGTTTTAGCAGGCATAACACTGCAACAAGACTACTCCCGTTAGCTCCGATGGATGCATCGCCGGTGCGGCCGGCTACAAATGAGGTCATGGACCTCACGCAAAACAGTCCCCAATGTGACAATGATTTTATAATCAATTTTTGTAACATTCGGGGACTGAATACGAACTTCCTGGCCGTTACGTGCGAGTTACTGTTCCATACCGCTGCTATTTTCGCACTGAGTGAAACCCAAGTGTTACCAGATCTTGATTTAGATCGATTTCAGGTGACAGCACTGACATATAATAATGGACTGCTCATCAGCAATTATTCCCATACAAACCGATGGCACCAAAAAGGTATAGTCGCTCGCTCATCCATAAGCCCCCAAACTGACAGAAGCACTCAGAAATAAAATCAATTAGAAAAAAATAGACGGGTATAGTGATGTTTATATCTTTTGCGTTAAATCAATTAGAAAAAAATAGACGGGTATAGTGATGTTTATATCTTTTGCTCTTTTCCCCATAAGCCCCCGGATTTTGACATACAGAATGTCAGTTGCTAAGACAGGCGTTAAGAACTTAAATCAGATACACATAAAATTTGCAAATTAATGAAAAAAAGGCATTTTAAAAGGTGAAAAAGTGAAAATAGTGTTTATTAATTTTTTTAAACAAAATATTTGTGTTGTTTTAATGTTTTAAGTACGTATTTAAAAAAATATAAATTTCAAAAGTGATTCCGGTGTTTACATGGAGTGAAAAAAGGTTTTTAGCCTATGGAACAAATTGGTGCCATGAAAAATTTCTCATAAGCAGTCCATTCTATATGTCAGTGGGTGACAGGGTATAACTTAGTGCACAACTTTTCCGCCCATAGGGGATTAGCCATATATATATTAGGAATGACGTGTCCTTTCAGAAGGTGTACAGTAGTACATCCTCTGATTTTGATCATCTTTGGATTAAAATAATTATCCATAGCCACGTCATATTTTTCTGTTTTTTATATAGGAGTCCTAATATTAGTAATGAGGCCACCACCTCAGCCTTCGATGCTATTTCCGAACAGATTTCCGGATTTTTATTTTCCCACCCGGAAAGCGAAATCATTGTTGCGGGTGATTTCAACGTTCACAATGTACATTGGCTAAATTACACAAATGGCACCAGTGTTCCTGGCAAAGACGCCGAGCTCTTTGCGAGCCTCAACAACTTGCACCAAATTGTCAAATGTCCGACGAGAGTCCCTGATATTCCAGATCAAGGAGCCCATCTCCTTGACATGTTTCTTACTTCCCATCCGACGCGGTACTCCATCAAGGTTAGCTCACCCCTTGGCAACTCGGACCATAAACTAATTAGCGCTTATTTCCCATATCCATCCTCGACCACAACCACCACAGCTCCTAAAAGAACTGTGTGGCACTATGGCAAAGCCAACTGGTTGGGTCTTATTCGCTTCTTCCAGACCACTGACTGGGATTTGTGTTTCCATAATGAAAATGCGAACTATGCGGCCCTCTGTGTCACCAAAATTATTCGAGCGGGTATGCGCTTGTTCATCCCTCACTCTACCAAATCTGTGAAGCCTAGGCCGAACAAATGGTTCAATGGGGAATGTATGAACGCAATCAAAGCTAAAGAAGCCGCCTATAGAGCATACAGACGTTCGCCTAATGAGCCACTTCGTCGTGAGTACATCAAACTGAGAAACTCCTGTAACTCCATCATCAGGAAAGTCAAATCATCATTTGATGATAGATTGAGAAGTAAGATTCTTAACTCCACTACAGGCAGCAAAAACTTCTGGTCCTTGGTAACTGCCATCAAGAAGAATTTTACTTCCTCCTCAACACCTCCTTTTATTTACAACAAGGAAGTGATAACAGAAAGCAAACCCAAGGCCGACCTATTAGGTTCTCTGTTCGCCGCAAATTCTTCTTTACCCGATGCTGCTATGTCACTCCCCACTCTCAAGAATACCATCCACTCTATGGACGGAGTCCACTTCAGGACTCGCGAGGTGTTTAGGTGTCTCAAGGAACTCGACGCCAATAAATCCACTGGTCCCGACAAAATCCCCCCTATGGTACTTAAAAAATGTGCCTCACCTTTGGCTAAACCTCTGCGCAAACTTTTTGCCCTGTCTTACTTCTCCGGAGTGTATCCCGACTCTTGGAAACTAGCTCATGTTCAGCCAATCCCAAAAAAAGGTGAAGCCAGCGACCCCTTAAACTACCGCCCAATAGCAATTACTTCTGTTCTCTCCAAAATCATGGAGACAATAATCAATAAAAAGCTGATGAAATATCTAGAATCCAACCAAATTATACACGACAGGCAATACGGCTTCAGATCTAAACGGTCTGCGATCTGCTTGTGTGTTTAACTGAGCGTATCAACCAAAGCATTCACAGCTTTGGTGAGTCTAGCCTGGTTGCTCTAGATATATCAAAGGCTTTTGACAGAGTATGGCACCCAGCTCTGTTGAATAAACTCCAAGCTATTGGTATACACTTAGTTCTAAGGAACTGGATTAAGAGCTTTCTTTCAGGCCGTTAAATCAAGGTAGTACTGGATGGCGTCGAATCCAACCCCCACGCCATTTCGGCCGGAGTTCCCCAGGGGTCAATTCTTTCACCCGCACTTTTTCTAATCTTCATTAATGATCTGCTCTCAATCCCCTCCAACACACTTCACTGCTTCGCTGATGACGGTACTCTGAATTTCTCTTACTCCTTCGACAATATAAGACAAGCACGTGCCAGACCTTGTCTTTACCACCGTCAACTGATGTCGGCTTCGATCAACCGGGATATCGAATCGATTCTTCATTGGGGTGAAATGAACCGCGTCGAATTCAATGCCACAAAAACGAAGCACTGTCTGATCTCCAACAAAAATTGTACCGACCTTCCTCCTATCTCAGTGGATAAAAAGAATCTAACGGCTGACTCAACTCTCAACATCCTAGGGGTAACTTTAACGGAGCATCATATAAAAAAAAAGAGTTCCTTTGTTTGTTTTGTTGTCTAATTCTCCCTTCATTGAAATCTTCCTGTATCTGTAAGATTTTCCTATTTAGATATTCCCTCTTCTTCTTTCTGCACAGCTTGTCTGCGATTTTTCTTTTCTCCTTGAAGACTTCCATGCTTGCTCTTGTTGGCCTTGCGATGTACTCTCGGTGGCTCTGGTTTCTTTCTTCAATTGCGGCTCTACAATTTTGGTCAAACCAATCAATTGTAGTCTGTCTGGGGGCCCAGCCTAGTGTCTCTTCTGCTGTCCCCTTTATGCTGCTTTTAACCTGTTCCCACTTGTCGTTGATGTTGGGCTGCTCATCTACCTCTCTCAAGTTTTGTACGACAGCATGTTGGTAGGCATCTCTTATTTCTTCCCGTTTTAGCTTATCTATATCGTATTTTGGTTGAGTTTGCGCTCTATGCGTTTTAGTTGCTATCCGGGTTCTCAATTTCACTTTGACTAGATAGTGGTCCGAGCCACAGCACGCTCCTCTCATTGTTCTTACCTCCAGTATACTCGTGGCCCCTCTTCTTTCAATTAGGACGTGGTCAATTTGATTATTAGTTACTCCGTCTGGTGACTGCCACGTCATCTTATGTATATCTTTGTGCGGGAACATTGTTGAACTTACTACCATTGCGTTTGAGCTTGCGAAATCGATCAATCGACTACCATTGTCATTAGTAACGTTGTGTAGGCTATGCTTTCCTATGACTCCTAGGAGCTCCTATTCTTTTCCTACTTTGGCATTCATATCTCCAAGCACCATTTTAATATCGTTTGACGGTATTAACCTGATGGTGTTTGTTAGCTCTTGGTAGAATTCCTCTTTCTCCTCATCCGTTTTCTCTTCTGTGGGCGCGTGGACGTTTATAAGACTGATGTTATGTAGCTTTGTTTTAATGCTTTAATGCGAAGTGTGCATATTCTATTGCTGACTGGTTTGAAGTCCAGAATCAGTGATTTCATTTCCAATGCTACTCCGAACTCTCTTCTTCCATTTGATGATCCGCTGGAGAGTACCGTGTGGGTTTTTAGATCCATTATGCCACTGTGGGTCCATTTTGCTTCTTGAAGGGCTGTGATCTTTATGCTATATTTTTTAATACCTACTAATAAAAGCGAACGCAGAGCGCCCGTTCTGTTGAGCGTCCTGACGTTCCATGTTCCAAGATCGTATTCCATATTCCGTTGCCTGAGTCGTTGCCGTTGAGTCCGTCCTGTCCGAGGCCTGCCTTGAGGATTCGTGACTGGTGGGTTTTTACGGTGGAAGGTTGTCAGCCTGCCGCCCAACCCCCAACCTGGAGGACCAGTCCGGTATTTGCTTCGTTTTGAGGCGCGAAACACTCGCCTTTCACCCTCCTCAGTCTGTTACCCTTGTGTAGACAAGAGCATCCAGGAGACACCCGATGTAAAATCTACATCTTCGTGGAGGTTGAGGTAGGATTCGGTAGCATATCGGAAAATCTTAGATCGTGAGGACCTTAGATCGCAGGTGGCGTTACCCAGAATTTATCTCTTTGATGTACCGGCACCATCAAAGGTCCCATCATTTCACATTCGGTCATTCTGACAAATTATACCCCGAATAATTAACACCATCGGCCATCCGCTGCGGCTGGAGCTATGTATCCTGGGTCCCTTGAGGTCACCTGTCTTTTCCAATTCATAACTGGGCTGGCCTGGGTTTTCCCTTGACAGCAACCAAGGCGCTTTTTTATAGATACTTGCGGTTTTACGCTTGTTATTGATTTGTCTCCTATTCTCCTGAAGGTTAGTAGATTCTTGTCGTACCATTTTCTTGCATGTTCTGTCGTCGAGTTATCGTAAAAGGCTTGAAAGTCTAGTAATGTTGCTAACTTCATTTCCATTCCAGTAATGTTGCTAACTTCATTTCCATTGTTGGGGTAATATTTATCATTGGTTGAACTCGATCAATGTACTTGTACCACGCGTTTGGCTCCGCGATTGATAATTTGGTTAGAATCGGTATTATCTCAGTAGTTATTAACGAATAGGGTATGCCTTCTTCTATGTGGATCGGTCCGGTATTATCCTTCTTGGGTTACCAATAATTTATGTCAGTTAATCAATCACTTGACTACCTCCACGCTTGAAGTGGGGTACACGGAAAAAGACGTCACTACCAACAAAAAACAACAAGAAATTCGTACCTGCAAGTAAACAAAGAATTAATTAAATATAAATGTGAAATATATGCAAGTTCTTACCTTTTTCAAAACCAACGAGGATGAAAATATCAAAATCCAAGGCGATGAAAAATCCACCAGAAAATCCATCAAAAAGCCGTCGGCAAATCGACCAAATTCTGTAAACAGAAAAATATTGATAAAAAATCCAAAACAGATTCCACAAAATACTCACCTGACAACCCCAATGGAGTGATCGCTGGCTCCTCCCCATTTATCCCCCACCAGAATACTGAAAATATAAACTAAAATTAGTAAATAAACAAAAATAGAAATAAATTACTTACCAAGTATGAGAAAACCCCATCTGACGTCTACGAGTCAGAAGAGAACAGCTGATCGGACATCGCACGCAGATCTAGTACATAAACCCGAAATTATGTACTTCGAGAACGAAGCCCCCTGCCAAAGGCTAGCCGCAGCTATTATTCGAGTAGAAATAAATACCGACGCACAGACGGCGTTAAATTCAGATTGCTTTTAATCTTTCTAGAGTCTTGAACTAGAAGATAAAATCTGTATTGAGGTTTTAGCAATAAAGCAATTTCAAAGCCTAAGTATCGAACTTAGCATTCTGGAAAGACAGAATTGAGGTCTTTTCCCAGTAAAGCCCGAATTAAAGACAGTTTTGAAGTCTTTAATACAGCAGTAGCTTAATCATCAAAATTGATTTCAGCAGTTACTCTAACCAACCACAGAGGGACGAATTTGCGAAGAAACAAGGCAAAGCAGTCCAGCAAGCAGCAACCAGGGCAGCAAGCAGCAACCAGGCAGCAAGCAGCAAGCAAATCCCAAGCGATTTCCAAGAACGAAACCGGAGTGCAGCACCACAAAGGTTATTACTGGCTGTTCTAATTGCAGAACACATCAGGCGCCACATCAATCGTCATCTGACAGATAGGTGGCGTTATTCATTTAAGCTTCTAGTCTAGAGCAAGCAATATTTTGGTAATTCTTATTTACAAAACAAATAAAGAACAATTTACGAATTTCAAGTAATAAATCAAGAATTAATAACAAATTTAAGATTGAATTAAAATATTTTGGCAATTTGTTAATCTATGGTTGATTTTTTATTGAATTTATATTTGAGAAAATCTAATAATTAATTGCAAATAAATAGTAATTTGGTTATTGGAAAAAGTTATCTTTCAATTGAATCACACCCTTCCGGCACCTTTTTTATTGAGTCAGAAATTAAATTGCTAATTCTGAACACTGTGAGTACATTTAATGATCCTCCTCTTCCATTGATGTGAGAATGACAATTAACTGCTCCCCTGGATTATTAAATAAAAAGTCATGTTTAAGGTAAAAATCCTCATGAGCGGAGGTCTTTAATATCTTTCTTATAGGTCTTAAATATTGGTCTTCCTTCTGTGCTAGTTTAATTAGGTATGTTAACTTATCGACAATTGGTATTGCAATTCTGCTCAACCCATTTACGTGCCTCTTTTTAGTACCTAAACGATGGTCAATCTGGTAATTAAATTCTTTTAGAAACATAGCCCATATAGCCACTCTCAATGGAACATCTCCTTTTTCATTGTCGTGGTGAAAGCATTGCAGTCGGTGACAATCTTCCTTCGCAGAATGTAACCACCCACTTCTTTAGGGAGTGTGTTATGGCGAGTACTTCTAGCTCGTAAGCGTGAGAGCGTTGTTTGGCTGGGCTTACGACTCATGTATTGTAATGGATGCAACAGTTGATCGTCATTATTCCGTTGCAAGACAATAGCTCCGAATTCGTCCTTACTAGCATCGGCATGAATCTCTGTACGCGCCTCTGGTTCAAATATGTAACTTAAACACTGGTGCTTTTACCAATATTTCTTTTAATGCTTTAAATGCATTTTGCTGTTCAGTTTCTATTTTAAATATGCTCTTCTTTGTTAGAAATTCGCTATACGACTTTGCTGCACCTGCCTAGCCTGCTATAAATCTTCTGAAGTAGGGTGTTTAGTCCCAGTAACCATTGTAAAGTTTTCCTATCATTTGGTATATTGAAGAGGAAACTCAATTGCTACATTTGTCCTCTCCTCTGATGGTCTTTGCTCCCGCTAGACATCGCTTGTATTTTCTTATGAAGAGGGGCGCCGTTTTTTTAGTAGCCGAATATCTTATCAGTCTTTTCGTCAATATCACTCCATCGTCCAACGCACACACATATTCATCGATGATTTAATCTTTAATCACACCTTTTCCGAAAGTCGCTAACTGTCTGCAGATTGGAGTGACCATTATTTATAGCAACGAAAGAAGTGTTTCAGCTCTAAGACGTTTTAAAGGATTGGCAAAGTAGTACAACTGTAGAACAGCGGCTGAACGGTCTTGCTCTTTTGAGTATGCACAGGGAAATCGACGTAAGGGCTAAGGAAGTAATCAACAAATTTGCCGCAAAATCTAGAAACATAGAACTGTGACTTTCCACAATCATTGCTCTGGAACCATTGATCATGTATGTCAATAGTTAATAAACTGAATTCCTCTAAAACACTTCTTCTGGCCTTATTTCTATTATTAAAACATAACTAAAAGTTGTATAAATTTTGAAATATACTGTTTAAAGCTCAGGACTCGACTTATAACTATTTAACCCACTCTGAAAATATTTCTTGCTACGCCACTGACTGTACTGATGACATGTGATGACACTTTCAATGCCATACATAAAAAAATAAATGGTTAAAAAAATTTTTTTAAAAAAAATCTTTTTTCGGGAATCGTATAGAAATGACGTACATTGTTTAATCAAAAATCGTAAAGAAAAGTGATACTTTTCTAGTTAGCAACACTTTTCTTCACGATTTTAGATATAACTTTAATTACAGTGCGATTAATTATCAACAGAAAATGGCATACTTTGACCAATTATTATTTCTTTACAATTTTTGATTTTCAATGTAAGTATTAATATTTTCTTTGCAATTTTTGATTTTCAATATTAAATGTACGTCATTTCTATACGATTACCGAAAAAATAGCATGTTCAACGCGCTAAGAAAAGTGAGTTTTCCAGCTCGTGTAAATTTTAATCCACTCGCTCGCTACGCTCGCTTGCGAATTAAATATTTACACTCACTGGAAAACTATCACTTTTCTGTAGAACAATCTACTATTAATTAACTAAAAAATGTACTGAAAAGTAAAAAATAAAAAACATTTAAAAGGAAGCGTGAAATTTCAATTTTAATGAAAAAGTTAATTAAAAGAATGGCGCATTTTTCATCAAAAATTGAAAATATAACTGTAAATCGCGTGAGATTTACAATAACCCTCAATTTTTTGCTTTGTTAATTTCAAATTAACATTTTTTTTTATAAAATCATCTTTTCTAATTTTGTTTTATTTTTCAATATATATATTTAAGATTTTATGTATTAATTTATAAGGCGTAGTAAAAAAAATTAATTTAAACTTGTTGTTTTGCTCAATTCACTTTGAAGAAAATTCTAACAAAATTTTTTGATGAAAAATGCGCCATTCTTTTAATTAACTTTTTCATTAAAATTGAAATTTCACGCTTTCTTTTAAATATTTTTTATTTTTTACTTTTCAGTACATTTTTTTAGTTAATTAAAAGAATTAAAAAAAAAATTTTTTTAACCATTTATTTTATTTTCTACTTTTTAGTTTATTATATGTATTCCGCCATTTTATGATGGCAATTCTATTAGATTTAAAATTACGTCACACAGTTTACTGTATTCATTTGATACCTATGTCGTGGGCTCGGAGGAACATAATTGCAAAAACGGCCGCCTTCTCGGAACCGTCTTCTTGATTTTTTTACAAAAGTCAGATTGCATTTAGTACCTACTTATACATGATGAGTTGAACTCAAGTTGAACCCAAGTCTAACTACATGTAAACGGGAGTCGAGTTGGGTTAAGGTTGACTGAACTCGACTCAGCTCTGCTACCTGGGTTGAGTTGAAATTATGCATACGGACATGAGTTCAGTATTTGAGTAGTTGAATTTAGTTGACAGCAGCATCTCTGTGTTTGTTTGTGATTTTTTGTAACGTGTATTGCTTCTTTATTTTCAATTCACCCTTAACTCAACTATTCATCTCATCATTCATACACATTAATTATCACCCGAACTACGAGTGTGTGCAAAATTGGAAGTTGATCGGTTATATTTTCTACTTTTTAGTCTATTATAAGCTTTCCGCAATTTAGTGTTGGCCGCCATTTTGAATTTGGAATGACGCCACATAGCTAATTGTGTTCTACCTGTCATATCCTTTCATTTGATACCCATGTCAGAGGGCCGCGGAGCACAATTTCAAAAATCGGCCGCCATTTTGGAACCGCCATCTTGATATTTTTACAAAATGGCCAGATTGCATTGTCATCCAAACTAAACGTGTATGCAAAATTTCAGCTCTATCCGAAACCGGGAAGTGGGTCAAATTTAACTTCAAAGATTTGATCAGTCAGGATTGAATCGGCCGCCATTTTGGAACCGACATCTTGATATTTTTACAAAATGGCCAGATTGCATTGTCATCCAAACTAAACGTGTATGCAAAATTTCAGCTCTATCCGAAACGGGGAAGTGGGTCAAATTTAACTTCAAAGATTTGATCAGTAGGGATTGAAGTTAAATAAAAGAATTTAAAAAAGTTGTTTCTCTTTTTTAAAAAAATCGAATTTTCTAACCTGTATAACGCCTTAAAGGATGAGGGCAAAGAAAATCCGCGAAAACTCCATTGAAAGGAAATCTTAAGAAGAATAACAGACCCAATTTGTAAAAGAGGGACTTGGATAATCTTTTTATATATAATTGACCGCCTTGGGCAACCTTTTTTCCGCCTTTCATCACCCTATCATAAAAATTACGCTAGGACTGGAGGAGAAAAATAGAAAAGGCCAAACTCTAGTTGAGCTTATAAAACAAGTTTAGCAAAATGGAGAGATAAGGTAGTCGGTGCCATTTCCCTTGGTGCTTCAAAATTCGTTCCGGGAGACACTTCCGTTGCCGGACCGAAATATTTACGCTAATTTTAAGTTGTGTGTAATGTGAATCATTCTATCATGGATGCCACCTCTGTGTCAAATCGCACACTTTTCTATTCATGTGGTACGTAAAATCAAAGTGTACATAATTAGAAAATAAAAACAACTACTTTTCATTGGTAGATATATGTATGTATATATTCTTTTTAAATTTAAAATTTCACATTTTTCTCATAAGGATTTCATTTTAAAATTAAAATATTTACTATCTAATCACATTTAGATTTTGAAATAGATTTTTAACTTTTTTCTTTTAAAGTGAAATGTCAATGAAATTTTTAGTAAAACTTTTTTTCTTTTTTTAGTTTATATTTTTTATGTAATAGTAATTTCTCTTTTCATATTGTATATAGTAACAAGAATTAGAAACATATGTATTTTAAGATCACTTCATTTTCGGCATTTTTTGTTACTGTCGCTAGTTTTTATTTTTATATTACTTATAATTTATGTGAAATGTTAATATTCATTCAAGTAAAATAGTGTTTTAGGATTTTAAATATTATATTATATAATGGTCCGAAGTAATTGTGAGCTGAGTTTGTATCGATAGTTTGATTTTTAAAATGGAAGAAGTTAAGTGGTATTTCCACTCATTTTGTTTTTTCATGTTGGCTAGAACAATAGTAGTTTTAAATATTAGTGAGTCGCTACAGATAACGTTCTGTTTAACTAATATAGAGTATAGCTTTAATCGCGTAAATGTATAAGTAGGACTACAATCTTCATTCCGAATAATTTAGTTTGATTTTGTTCTATCTACTGTATTTTGTCACTGAGTATCCAACTACCTGTCGAATACCATAAAATAACTATCATCAGAAATTCATATAATTAACCGGCAAGCACTTATTTTGTGGTATCATTTTACAGAGTTTAAACACTCCAACTAACTACATTGAAAACTGTTTCACAGTGTAGCTCAAAGAATAGCAGTGTAGCAGAATCGCAACTTTATTTATACACTAGCTGACCCCATAGTCTAGAAATTAACAAGTCTTTCATCTTCATATAGTTAATGAGTGGAAGGCGAACAGCTATATGCAAAAGTTCTTCAAATGACGATGTCTGGCTATCAGAAAGAGAATGCAACATTTTTATACGCGTTTGCATACAACTAAACAGCTAAACTTTTATGAATTTATATGGGAATAAACTTAATGTATTGGTGCATATTTGCTCGTTTGTTTTGATTTATGAAAGAAAATAGCTGATTCAATTTTCTTTCCTTTTCTGTTCTGCATACTTTATCGTAAAGAGAGAATCTGGCTTTGTCTCGCTGAATTCACGAAGTATGCGTTGATTTTTGCTCAGCATTGATGTTCATATATGCACGCACACAACTAACGGGGGGAAAATTTTGTATGAAGATGAAAGACTTTGGCTGACGACCCGAAAGACCTAGTCCCGTCCATATTTCAATAAATTTGGTTGTGATCGTTTTGGAAATTTGTGGAAAGCTATTGGAAGTGTGGAAACAAAGTAAAAAGCATTTGACGAAATCACAGCATCTCGGATGGTGTAATCCCAATGAGGCGAGTTACACGGCATAACACTTTCTGCTGTAACAAACCGGTTTGTGCGTGTTATACGAATTACACGATAAACTGACTGTTCTGCATTTTTTCGTGTAACAATTCTATTGTCTATGTAGCTGTGTACAAACTGTCAGTTAAGCTAAGTCATTTTCGTAGACCCCGAGAATGAAATTATGATTGTGTTAGTGTGTTGCTCTGTGCAGTCCAGAATTTTTTGGGATGCACAAGTAACAAACTTCCCCGCGACCCCTTGCCTATAAAACCGGTTTATTGGAATTATTGGAAGTGTTGATGGAAGAAATGTTATGCCGTGTAATTTGCCTCAATGAGTGTCATATTGTAGCAGTCCCAAACGTTTGCAGGCTCCTCTATACATACATATGTGCGACATAATTCACCATTAGATGTTGGATTGATGTTGGACCACGTTCACTAATAGCAAATGCAAACAGAAACACTCGCCTTTGCTTGGATGGACTGTGTAACGGCTTCATGCGTTGCGTTGACAATTGAGTTGGAGTATATGCTTTTAAATGGTAACAGGCCAAATGACGGAAGAAAGGCGTAGATGCGTCACATGCAACTCGTGAAGTCTCCCAACTTTCAACTTTTCATGCGTCTGACATTCGATTACAATCAACTGTGTTTTTTTTTACAGAACGTACAATTCTACAGTTTTAATTACATAGGAACTGGTAATAACCGACGGAGATAATTATGCAGCCAGTTATAATGTCAACGGGGAATTCTCCATTGCCAATGTCCAGCAATTGTTTTGAAAATACTTCTCTAGATTAGACGTTCTGCAATTCAACATGCATGTTCATACTTAATTTGAGTGTTTCGACGTGTTTCCACAAAACGGACGACTTCCAACATGCATTTGTATTTTTGTAACCCTGTCAGATATTTTCATGAATAAGGCAGCAATCAGAGCAAGAGTGAACAAACAGTGAAAGGAATGGGATTTGAAAGTTTTGGAAGCTCTTTGCAAGATCACACTTGCATCTAGCTAGAGACTTCTAACAGGGCTTATTTTTTAGAGAATGGGAAAAAGCTTTCCCAATTCGTATGTTATACTAAAAGTTAGCAGGAACGGAGATATTGAAGGAAATATAAAAAACGTGCCTATTTTATTCACAATAAGTTAATTAAAAAGTTATGCGGTTAACCAAATTATGGGCAAACTTAGGGCGTTAAAATACACCCTAAAATGTTACTTTGGTCTATGCAAGCACCGGACGTCCAGAAATATTTCAAGGAAGACAAAATTGGCATTTTACACAACACTAATAAGGCCTGTCCTACTATATGGTTCGGAAGTATGGGCATTGAAAAACGCAGACGGTAGGAAGATTCGAAAGGAAAATCTTTCGATCGATCTACAAAGGAAAACAGGTTGATGGCTTTTAGAGGGGATGATACATACAATCAGAGTTTTATGAAATCAGTAAGACTCCAAACGTTGTTAAAGTGATCAAAATAAACAGACTACGATGGATTGGTCATGTTGTCCTAAGAAAAGATTTATAGATGACGTCTAGGATGGCTTGAGATAGTTGGATATAAGAAACTGGAAAGTCAAGCCAGGAATCCAGAATCATGGAGGCGAATGCTTTAGGAAGCCAAGGCCAACCATATGCTGTGAAGCTCCTGATGATGATGAGGTCTAGTAGTTAATTGTAGCGTTCGGTCCTGCGGAGCATCTCCCGAATGCTGTGTGATTAAGAAGCTACAGGGAAAAAGAGATTTAGTCTATACCAAAAGCCTTAACGTCGAAGTTTTTAATGATAGGGGTCGGCACAATAGATCATATAGGTCACAGTGATTGCAAAGACGCCCCACAGTGGGACAAAACGCCAAAAAGCTGGCCAAAACCCCTAAACTGAAGATTCTATTTCGGGACTTTCTCTTTGCGGAATTTTCAGTAGGGGCCCCGAGGGTCACAGAACATTTGTCCTCGGGGTACAGGTACGTTTTCTCCCTTTGTAGGATCAGTTCGAAAGTGGCCGTTACACGAGACGCAGCTATCGAAGTTTCTAATACATATTGTGCATTGAAAATAACTATTTAGTGCTTTTAAGAAGTTTAAAAATGGATTCTGTTCGTGAAGGTGAGTGGAATTAAATCGAATACGTATAATCGTGAAGTATTCATTGCAGAATTATTGATATGAATTTAAATAAATGAACTTTTATGCAAAACGCAGAGAAAAACTAATTTTTCAATAACTTAAAGTTTATTAGTCGTCCTCGCTCGTTTTCTAAAAAAAATTGTTTTCACTTGTCATAGTCTAAATAAAAAAAACAAGAAGTAAATTAAAGTGCGAATTTGTGCGAATGTGGAGATACAATTTTTTTTCTGAAATCGCGAAAAAATCGTTGCACAGCAGGGGGTAATGAAACCGACAAAAAGTTCCGAAATGCAAGGAATCTCTTGGAAACTATATAACAGGGGGTTTTCGAGGTCGCTGATTACGAATTTGACATTATAAAAACAAAATGGCGGATCCAATATGGCGGGCGACCACATGGAAAAAAGCATATTCGCGGATGATATTCGGTAGGTACTCGTGGGTTTTCGAGGTCGCTGATCACGAATTAAATATTATTTTTTAAATTTTCTTGTATTTGCCGGGGCATATCGAGTATCGGTTTTTCCTGCGTTTTAATGCTTTTCTTTGTTGTTAAATTTTAGTCGAAGCGACTAAATTTAACTTTTTTTTATGTGTTCAGGAACCCAAAGAGTACTTCAATTAACACGAAAAGAGATCTTCGATCTTCGATCGGTCAGATGTCTGAAGAAGCCCAGGAAAATTGCAATAAATATAATAAAAAATTTCGTCAGGACTTTTCGCGCAAAAGCAGCCGTTCTTTGAAAATGAGAGATGTATTTAGCCGCCTTTTAATTAGTTCTGATCCTTACATTTCAAGCGCAAGAAAACTTTCAAAAACTAAAAGAAAACCAATGTCGTCTGATGCTAAAGATTTAGCTGTACCCGATGACAGTGACACTGAAGATGAAACTGATGTGTCTACTTTAGATACCGACATCGATTTATGTGATAGCGATACCGAATAGATAGAGCCTATGTGTCAAAAATAAAAATGTAAAGTATAAAGTGAATTCTTATTTTGTATTTATTTGTACCTATTCCTTGTGTACGATACTATTTTTATGCTTCTGAAATTTTTTTAATACGATGTCCGCCATATTGGCTGTCCGCCATATTGGATCCGCCATTTTGTTTTTCGAAAAAATAATGTCAAATTCGTAATCAGCGACCTCGAAAACCCCCGGGTACAGAATTTCATCCCCGAATATGCAATTTTTCATGTATTTGCCCGCCATATTGGATCCGCCATCTTGTTTTTTGAAAAAATAATGTCAAATGCGTAATCAGCGATCTTGAGAACCACCGAGTATGCAATTTCACGAAGATTACTTAACTTTTTGATGTTTTGGCCGGCTTTTTGGCCAATTTGTCCTACTGTGCGATGGGCGCACCGAGGCGCACAGGGTTCCAGCTAGTTACATATAAAATTAATGAATTTTATTATCATAATAAAATAATTGTACTGTAATGAAGCCGTTTCAGAAATCAAATATGTTATTACATTTTTAAATATTTGCTCTTCGTTAATCAATTTAATATTATTTGAATTATATCTCAAAAAAATTACTTTCCAAACTACGATACACTATAATATGATAAAATCTATAAATATATAAGTCTCTCAAAAAGAGATAAAAATTACATCAACACTATTTAAATTTTTTAATTGAACAATTTTTGATTTTAACACATTCATAAATAACTCTGAACACGTATAATTAATGTGAATTTAATGATTACTTTAATTAATTCCTAAATATATATTTCTGTTTTTCTTTCTTTGATTTATCATTTGAGTATTGACTTTGTATTTTTCGTTTCTTTGATTGCTTTGCAAGGATTGTTTGTTTGTTTTGATTTTTTTTTAATTTTAATTTTTATCACAATTTTTGTTTTTTCAAAGCGTATTTACATATTTTTAAATGTGCATTAAAAGATATTTTAATTTTGTTTTTGTTCCTCTGGTGATACTAGTATTATTTATTATTGCCATAAATATAAGAAAAAGTTTTGTTCAGGTTGTCCATGTGATTTTTTAATATAGCAAATTTATTTAAGGATAAAAGATAATTTTTTTATGATGTTATCGAGTTTTGCGTCATTGGTTTACATTCAGATTGAGTAATTGGTTGCTGTTGCTGCTGGAATTGTTGCTTCAACTGCTGCTGTGGCTGTTGTTGTTGAAATTGCTGTTGTTGTGGCTGGTGCTGCTGCTGTTGCTGAAATTGAGCCTGCAACATTCTTTTTTCCTGTTCAAATTCGATCCTCTCTTGTGTTAATACTTCCATTATTTTATTTTGGCATTTGAGCGCCCTTTCGATAGGCAATTGCCTTAAGTGATTGCTTACAACTGTGCCAAAAAATCCAAATTCATCAGCATTCGATGGTCCCATTTTACCAAATTGCGGCTTCATTTGATCTTGAAATTTATTTAGCGCTGATCTTGGTTGATTGATTGAGTTTTGTTGTTGGTCTTGTGGTTTTATGTCTTCGCCATTTACCTTAGCTTCCTAAAATATTTAAGAGTTGATATGGATTAGTTATTATACAATTGAACGCAAAAGATTACAGAACCAGCATCTAGTTTTCAACGGAATGCGAAGGCTAATTTTAGAATTTTCTATTGTGTTTAATTTAAAATGTCTAATAAAGTTGTCATGCCAAGAAAAGTATTGTTAAGAAATTATACATTCCGGAATTGTATTAGAAAATCGAGCCGACTAGTATTGATATATAACAAAAACTTATTAAAAAATAAACTAGACAATTTGCTTTTATTTATTTTTTTTCTTAATCACTATAGTTGATGGGCATTTTTTGTAAACGAACGTAGGTGTGTTATTCCATTATTCCATAAGTGCACTATTTGCAGAAGTCGTTTAAAAGAGCATGGTAATCCAGTGTGGTTAGTTTTCAGCGGAAAAGGTGGAATAACATGAAGCATAACATGCACGTGTCGCAACTATTTCGGACTAATGGAACTGCGATCATAACCTCCTAGCGGTGGCCACTGGTAACTGTCCTATGAGAGAGGATAGGCTAACATGGAACGGAACGAGCTTCATTTGTGTTATTGAATGTATGAGTGGTGTTGTTCCGTATTTTAGAGTATGTTTAGAGGAGGTTGATTTGCGTTGGAGTCGCATTTTGTCGTGCCTCCCTTTTAATATATTATTGGAGAAAGTGGTAAGAGATGCTGGGTATAAACGACCGGATCAACAAGTCAACACAGACAATGACTTACGCTGATGAAGTCGATCTAATACGTAGGTCTTGCGAGTTTGATACCTTCATCAAACTGGAAACAGCTGCGAAAAGAATGGGATTACTCGTCAACAAAGCAAAAACTAAGTATATTTGTACTTAAAAAGATACCTAAAGACAAAACATTACAATAGGTGTATATAATATAGAAACCGTTTAACAATTTACGTATCTTGAAACAGTATGGTAAGCTGATAGTAGCGAGACAACGGAAATCAGAATTAAATAAAACTTTGCTAACAGAAGATATTTTGGCCTTCAACAATATTTTACACCACGCATTTTGTCTACAGGGATGAAGTTTAAACTACACTGGCGGTCCCTTGATTACCCTCCTCAATTGAAATTTTGATCTGAATCATGCTGCAATGGTAAAACTTCCCGGCAACCATTTCCATAACATTTCTTACCTCTTTTTATATAGTTCGTAATTACCAAGCAAAAAGGCTGGAAATGAGAATGATTGGAAATCCCGTTATTCAATTTTCATCCTATTTACAAGGGAACACTTGATTACACTCACCCGAATTAAACAAAACAAAAAGAATAAAAAAAATAAAAAAAATAGTTTAAAAAAACTAAAAAATACGCTTTTATTTTAAAATGAACTAAAAAGTAAAAAATAATTTTGAATGTAAAGTTTTTATTGCTTCAGTTGGTATATGGAAACAACCTACCTTTCAAAATGTAAAAAAGCGTGGGGCTCTTTACCTATATTCATATACTATATATGCCACATATTTTATTAACATCGGAACTTTTCGCCCCCCGCTTTTTTACATTTTGAAAGGTAGGTTGTTTCCATATACAGTGAAACCTGGTTAAGTGGGATCTCAAGGGACCTAGGATTTTTTATCACTTATAGAGGCTTTTCATTTACCCAGTTTCCCAAATAGGCAGGTTTAAAATGACAGTTGTCTTATTTATAGAGGGTCCCGCTAACATGTACCGTTTTTAATTTGTAGATGTAAAATGTTAATGAAAAATGCATATTTTATGTTGTTATTATGTAGTACATATGTACATATGTTTGTTTGTTTATCGTACAAAACCTTAGATAAACTGAAAAACAAAGTAGGCGCGGAAGAAATTCGAATGTTTCTAAACAAAAGTGTCGTAACATCTCCAAACCAGATAAATTGTCTTACTTATAGAGGCTATTTAGTTACAAAGTCCCAATTATAGAGGTAAAAATCGAAAAAATCTAAGAAATCAAATCTCAATTAAAGAGGTTTGAAAATCCCAGTAACAGAGGTATTTCGATGCGAAAGTGTCGGGACCTCGTTGTAATTATCAGTAGCAGAGGTTTCTCACATATCCAGGGCCCACTTAACCAGGTTTCACTGTACTAGCTGAAGCAATAAAAACTTTACATTCAAAATTATTTTTTACTTTTTAGTTCATTTTAAAATAAAAGCGTATTTTTTAGTTTTTTTTTAAACTATTTTTTTTATTTTCTACTTTTTAGTCTATTGACGTTGCAACGTCTTATAAATCGGTATACCCTGGGAGTCATTCGCAAAAAAGTTATCAGCAAATTCTCCGTTACCTTATGACTCATCGCTCTGTTCGAGTCTCAAGTCTCAAGTCTTAAGTCTCAACTCTCAACTCTCAGCTCTCAACTCTCAACTCTCAAGTCTCAAGTCCCAAGTCTCAAGTCTCAAGTCTCAACTCTCAACTCTCAAGTCTCAAGACGTTGTCACGTAAAAACTTCGCCCGTATACGGACTTTACAGGCAACCAGGTATTTTTATATGTATTCCCCCATATTAGATTTAAAATGATGTCACTCAGCTTACTGTACTACACTCTTCATAAGCTTTTATTTGATACCCATACCAAGCGCGTTGTAAAGAAAAAGGTGATCCACATTTTGGGTTCGTCGTCATTTTGTTTCGGCCGCCATTTTGAATTTGGAGTGACTCCACATAGATAATAGTATTCTACTTGTCATATCCATTCATTAGATACCCATAACGAGTGGGTTGTAAAGAAAGCCATAGTCCGCCATTTTGTGTTAGTCGCTATTTTGAATTTTGAATGACACCACATAGTAAATTGTATTCTACTTGTCATACCCTTTCATTAGATACCCATATCGGGGGTCGGGGAGCACAATTGCAAAATCCGGCCGCCATCTTGGAACGGCCATCTTGATTTTTTTTAAAATGGTCAGATTGCATTGTCATCCACACTTAACATGTATCCAAAATTTCAGCTTAATCGGAAACCGGGAAGTGGGTCAAATTTAACTTCCAAGATTTTATTACATAGTTACAAGTGAAGCTAATAAAAGCGTATTAATAAGACCTTTTTGCCCTGAAACAACCCGAGTAACAAAATGGGCTTACGGAGGGCGAACACTGGCCGCTTTGCTTTTTAAGGGGGATATGAAGGCCGTCGAATTTTTAACCATTTTTAATGGGAACACATAAGGCCTCACGACACAAACTTGACCAAACGATTTATGGCCAAGAACTAAACAATCGAAAAATACAACAAAATGCGGTGTGCTGGTAAAAATTTTGAAATGTTCGAATTCCAATGAAAGGTTTCTCAAAATCTGGAGATGATGTTATCTGAAATAGTGTTGGGTGTACAGTTAAAAATGATAGTAAAAAAATGTACTTCCTAAGAATAAAATAATTCCCCCAGTAAAAAAAGATGACCTTACAACGGGCGAACACCTGCCGTGTTTGAAAAATAGTCACATTTTATCAATGCCCAGCAATTAAAGGTTTTATATTTTTTCGATTGGTATTTTTTCTTGATCCGCTTAAAATAACAAAATTTCCCACTAAAATATAAATCAACACCAAAAATGAAGTTTGCGGTGCCTTCACAAACCCATGACTAGCGAACCTGGTTTTCTTATGCATTGATAGCCTTGATTATGGCCGATTGTACATAACAAAAATGATCAAGTTCCCGCAAACCACCATCAGCAATACATTGGTGCAGAAACATTTTTTGGGCCAAATTTACTGTCATATGCCCGTGTGTACTGCTCAGTACTCGCCCTTTTAATTCTTTTGGACAAGTTTGGCCGTCCTGGGCCCGTATGTGCTCCCGTTGAAAATAGTTAAAAACTCTACGGCCATCATATACCTCTTAAAAGATGTAAGGCCATTTTTTTTGACATGAATATGTCTTATCCCTGGGGTCTATTTGAAAGAATGTGCGGAGACGAAAATCGTTACTATGACTCATTACTGTTTAGCATACTTTTAGGATAAATTTTAGAAGCAAATTAAATTTATATTTAATTCTGCATATTTTTAGGTGAAAATATTATCGAAAGCTTTCTTAAGGTTAGAAAATTTTCGAGACATTTCTTTTGACATGAATATTTGTCGTTTTGCCAAAATGACTGTTTCGAGCACATACATTAACAAGAAGCTATGCTAGCAGCTTTTTTGCGTCCAATATCATAGCAGCTTTTTTTTGTTCAATCGCTGCGAGTTCTTGTTCCAAGAGTGAGAAAAAGTGTCCAGGATTTTTTACTTTGTGTGAGATTTTTTAAACAGCTTATGGGGCCCATCCAACTAGTTGTCCAAACTGAGTTGTGTAAAAAGTTGTTGTTTTGCCACAAACGCTTCAACTGAGTTGATATTTCAACTGTCAATTCAATATTTTATAGGCAATTTGAAAGTTAAATGAAATTGTAGAAAACCCGCGACTAAGTTTTATAATAATAAAAATTGGAGAAAGATGATTTTTTAGATTAATTATAATTGTTTTTAATTATTAATATGAATATTTATATTTTTCAAAATATAAATTAAATTCTAAAAGTATAAATTATGAAAATAATTTAATAATATGTGAACTTTCATAATTTAAATTAAAAATAATGCAAAATAAACTTGCAAAAAAATATATTCTTCGAATTCAGACTTAATTCATCCAAGTAGTTTGCCAAACTGCAATACACACAGTGCGACTAGTTGCCCAAACTCTAAACCCCGCCCTCATAAAATTAAAAGATTTTGATTTATCCCAACTGAAACCCCAACTGTCAAATCAGTTTGCCAACTGCCCCACACACGATGCGATTCAGTGACAACACAACTCAGTTAGTACAACTGAGGAGTGACTTTTCAAAAGGCCTTATTTCCATTTTTTACTTTAGAGCAAATTTCGATGGAATCTAGTAGCAAGGCTAAATTATCACCTATTCACGTTAATAGGACTAAAGAAAGGTCCTTCGTTCCTATAAAAAAATGGATACCAATATAGATTTTTTTTTCAAAACAGGCATATTTCCATGTATGAAATAAACTAAATGTGGCGTTTTGTTCAATTAAGGGGGAGCCTGCTTTAGAGGCTTCAAAAAATCGATTTTTTTTTTGCGTAAATGTCTTCCCAAACTATCCAAGAATATATCCCTAAAATTTCAGAAACAAATTCAAATTATTTGCGGAGTTACAGAAGAAATAGTGAGCAAGCGTCGAGCGGCCGGATCGCTCGGAGTGCCTGCGCTCAGTCCCTAAATCTATTGTATGTATTGTACAGAACAGCCCGCAGACTCGAACATCAGAGCGAAAACCAGTTTTTTGAAGAGTCTGAAAGGCAACTGTATGGACCAGGAATCGCAGATTAGCACATTACTGCGGTAAGTTCAAGAAAATTGATAACGATTTTTTATAAACGAAAATTTCGACGCGCGATTTCTCGGTTTTTCATTTTTTCGAGTTTTCCTAATTGGCGGGAAAGATAGGAAAAAAATTTAACGTCCTATCGAAACGAGAAAAAATTGATTGTATTCAGGATTAAATTCTCTTCTAGTTGAACCTAAAAAACCTTAAAAAAGTTATAATTAACCCACTTTTTAAACAATCTAAAGTGACATTTTTTTTCCAAAAAAAAAAAAAAAAAATTTTAAGTTGCAAAAATTGTTGAATTTCTCATTTTTTTTTTAGATTTTTTAGGTTTAACTAGAATCTATACTATTGAAAATATAAATTTGTTTTGGGTTTTTTGTTTCACATGGAAATTGTGACCTGCATCTTTCCCGCCACACGACACATGCACGCTCGAGGCGCCTCGGCGAAATGCTTGTACCCGGCATATTATGAGATCGTATGTTAATGAAAAATTTTGAGAAAAATGTTGAAATATATAACAATAATACCTGAAAATTTCGTTTCAATTAAATATTTATTTCCTTCCCTAAAAATTCCTCAAAAAATAGATTTTTTGAAGCCTCTAAAGCAGGCTCCCCCCTTAATTGAACAAAACGCCACATTTCCTGCATGAATTTGTAGTATTTTAAAAGATTTCAAGCAAAAGACTTTTTAAAAAATAAATATAATATTCGATATTTCCTATGAAGGTCCATACAAAAGGTCTTATTTCCAAACGTTTCAAACAAATGGGCATATTTCCAAACTATTTTTGAAGTGAAAACTTCTTTAGCCGCGTTGGGCACTTTTTGATAGGGGAAAATGTAATGGGTTCGCGTCACCGACATGCTCATGACTGGCGCACGCGCTCAATCGATTATAATCAAAAACTTTTTGATTTTGAATAAAAAAATAAATCTGACCGCCTACTATTATTCAATTAAGTATCGAAAATGAAAATATAAAACCAGTCATTTTGAACGTCACACTTCATTACTTCATATCTACTAAATTCACTAGATGCATTGGTGTTATTGTTTCTGATATAGTTATATGCGTTGCTCGTTGCAGTTCCGAGAATGGGCAATACGTATTAATGGTTGCCGTTTATATTTCGCCTGGAAAATCTATGGGACAGATACAACAATTTTTATTCGAAAATTTGATGATTTATACAAAAGAAGGTTCTGAAATTCTCGAAAAAAGATTCGGCGAAAAATATGATAATGTACCGATGATTTTAAGTGGAGACTTCAATATTAACTTTGCAGATGATAGCTACCGTTAATTGAATTTTTAAATACAACACTTAATTTAAATATGTCCAATGATCGGAAACTTAGTACTACCAAATATAAAACGACGATCGATGCGGTTTTTACGCGATACTTAGATAAATTCGAATCAAACATTTTCATTTCTTACTTTAGTTACCATAACCCGATTGTATCTTTTTTACAAAAGTGCTAATGAAATAGGATGGTCAAAATTGCTACAACTATTACATAATTTAAAAAATAATTCTGAGATATCGGTTGAAGATGCAGCAGCATTAAATTTTATAGAAAAAAGTACACTTATTAATGAAGACGCAGTTACTTGTGCTACATATTTTAATAAGTTGGTTAATGTCCTAATGAAAATACTGCAATCAAAAAGATTTAGTCCTTTCAAGAAATATAGAATTTTGTATTACTTCAAAAGAATCGAATTTCAACATCTAAGTTCTAAGTTTTCACTTCTATCGGCAGTCCCTATAACTGCCAATTTTTTTTTGTTTTTAATGAAGTCGCACTTACAATATTTTACATCTACCACTGTAAAAATATAGTTATACTAGGACAAATTATATTGATGCAAAAAAAAAATAATAATTTTGCATATTTTGGACGTACCACAGAAATTTGCGGTTTCTGAAAATTTAATCTAAATGGAAATAAGGCCTTTTGAAAAGTCACTCCTCAACTAGTTGGCCTGTGGATGGGCCCCATTAGAAAAGGTGTGCTTGAGTCGTCCGTCGCGCGATATTTTTGTGTTTTCGAAGCGGGGCGGAATCAGAATCGATATCAGGGAATTTTCTTACTACGCAGTTTGCGGATTGAGTGTGGTGCGGCCGCGGCGCGTTTAGAATTTTTGCAAAAGCACGATTTTTTTATTTTGAACGATTTCGTTTCGTGTGTTTGTATTCTGTTACATTGTGGAAAAGGATAAGGTGGTTGAAGGGTATGTATTGAAGCGAGCCAGATATATATTGTTGTGTGCATTCCTTTCGACCCCCTCCAGGGGTTCTTTCCAATAAGAACAAGAAGGTGATTTCCAATAAGAACAAGAAACAAATAGACCCCAGGGATAAGACATATTCATGTCTACTGTGCCATCTAGAAGCCATGGCACTTCCCGTCTTTTTTCACTCCGTAAAGTAAATGGCCTATATGAATGTGAAGCTTTTATTAGGGGTAAAAAGCTTTGCTAAATCATTACTAAATTTCGTAACGATTTCGAAAAGAATTTCTTTAACGATGTCGTATCAACCTCTTCATATATTTTTCTTTCCGAATTTGTTCAGAATTCTATTGCGAATTCGGGGAAAATATACGAATTTCCGTAACGAATTCGTTAAGTTATCTTAAAGATTGGGTTGCTGGGTAGGTAGGGACTGATGATTAAAATTGAGGACACTAATTTCCACCTTAGGGAACATATTTATTGTTTTTTTAAATTGCAAAAAATGAAGAAATTAGTTGTAAATACTTTAATATTGAAAAATTGTAAAGAAAATTAAAGTATAAATTAATTTTTTTTTTCGAAATATGGATGCCCAAACTAGGGACTGACATTTGGGGTCAATAAATATGATTTCAAGAGTATAGTGTAATATTATTTTAAACAAAATTTGAGGAATAAATACAACATATTTTGATTTGTTACTTAGCAATCTTAAAATAAAATAATATTAAATATATCAAGTGGGGAGTGCTGCGCACACACAGTTGCCGGATTTTTATGGCAGCACCCACATATATTAATAAAATAAAGTGTCATTAGCGCAAAATGTCCCGTCCCGTTCCCGTCGCTAAGTAGTGGTGGGGATAGTCGCGCGTGGTGCCTTCATAAAACAGGTAATCGATAAAGTAATTGATTCCTTTATTGATCCCAGGTAATCGATAAGGTAATTGATTCTTCTATTGGTTCCAGGTAATCGACAAAGTCATCAATTCTTTTATTGATTCCAGGTAATCGATAAAGTAATTGATTCCTTTATTGATTCCAGGTAATCGATAAGGTAATTGATTCTTCTATTGATTCCAGGTAATTGATAAAGTCATCAATTCTTTTATTGATTCCAGGTAATCGATAAAGTAATTGATTTCTTAATTGATTCCAAGTAATCGATAAGGTAATTGATTCTTCTATTGATTCCAGGTAATCGACAAAGTCCTCAATTCTTTTATTGATTCCAGGTAATCGATAAAGTAATTGATTTCTTTAGTGATTCCAGGTAATCGATAAGGTAATTGATTATTTTATTGATTCCAGGTAATCCATTCCTTTATTGATTCCAGGTAATCGATTCCGCCATTGATTCCAGTAACCGATTCCACCATTGATTTCAGGCAATCGATTCCGCCATTGATTCCAGGAGATCGATCCCGTAATTGATTCCAGCTAATCGATTCCTTAATTGATTTCAGGTAATCGATTCCGTAATTTTTCCAGGTAATTGACTCCCAAATTGATTCCTGTAATCGTAATTCCACAATTCATTCCAGGTAATCGATTCTTAAATTGATTCGGTTCCTAAATTAATTCCAGGTAATCGATTCCTTAAATGATTCCAGGAAATCGGCTCCTGAACTGATTTCAAGTAATCGATTTCGTAATTGATTACAGGTAATCGATTTCGCGTTTATTCCAAGTTATCAAATCTTTGTTGATTCCAGATAATTTAGCAAATTTGTAGATAATTTTAAGAAAATTGGGACCGTCTGGCTACCATCCCAGAGGTCCCGGGTTCGAATTCCGGCAACGTCACGGTTCCCCTGAATTCTCCTGTCTCCTTAGCCCTTCCTCGCTCCACCAAAGCGTATGTCATCGGTTGGTTGATGAGATTCAACTCGTTTCACGAGGCATAACACTATCAGAGTCGCGATAATAAAGGTTGGGAGTAACTGGAATAAAAATATCGCGGCTAGGTTGTGTCAGTTTTGACGTGACAACGTCTTATAAATCGATGAGTATAGGAAGTCATTAGCGCAAAATGTCCCGTCCCGTTCCCGTCGCTAAGTAGTGGTGGGGATAGTCGCGCGTGGCACATATGCATGGTTTGCTTGTAAATGCAATGTGATCATTTTGTAAGAGAGTAAAGATTGCGGTTTCAAGATGGCTGCCGTGTAAGTGTATGTGTAAGTCCTTTATAGACTCCGAAACCGCTCATCCGATTGGCATAATTTTTTGAATATAGGGGTTTTCGGGTACGGGGAGTGTTTCTAGCTGGTCTATTTTGCTCTATCTCGAACACTTCGGGTAGCTGTAGTGTACCGATATGGTAAAATCTCGAACTTTTGTATGGGAGGTACTCTTCGAATCACTGCTAAAGAGCTCAAATCCATTTTATTTTCGTTTTTTTCCGAAAAAATACGATTCCCAAAGTTTCAGATCGATCGGAGTTGATTTACTGGTAGTTGCGGTACAATTTTGTTGGATTTTTCGCGAACGACGCGGTTCCCTGAACTTGGATTGAAGTAGCTTCGACTGTATGAGCCGAGTTTAGAAATCTATGGCTTAAATAAAAGGTCTCGAAGCCAAAAAGACAACAAATTCAATAATCGTATGTTTATCACTTTTACTTTTTGAGATGTGGTACTTGGAAATTTTCATAGATTTCAAGTTCCTTCATTTTTTAAAATACAACAATTCGTATTAGAACACACTTGTTTTCATTTCTATTTGGAAAAATCATTAATTTACCTTTCGAACGGTATGTATTTTTCCCACAACATTATTATTTTCATCTCAATTTCATTCAATGAGTTAAATAATACTTTCCATCTATTCATTTGAACAGTGCTTTGATTTTTCTGCCATATGCAGAAAACAAAATCAAACATAGCAACCAATCAAAAAACCTTCAGTAAGTACTGTATTGTGATTGATTGTGCTCAGTGCGTGTAATTAATTCTTAATCTGTCAAATACTAAATTATATAAAATAGTGACCAATAGTGATAACCATAATGCAACCAAAGAAAGCATCAATTGGAAAAAAATCGAAAGATGCAAGGCAAAAGGCAGCCATTAGAGGAGCCCAAACATCAGAGCAGCGTGATGTACGGAATGAAATCGTTTGTATCGCAAATGCTACGGCTAGAGCTGCGGAAACAGCTGAACAGCGTGCTGCACGGAATACAAGCGATCGAGACGCAACTTCTACTGCAAGAGCCGCAGAAACAGCTGAACAGCGTGACGAACGTCTTCAAAATGTTCGCTTACGGATCATTAGATCAAGATTAAGAACCGATTTGAAGTTGGCAGCATTCAATTACGATAAAGACTTCGATTACAGTAACCATCGCGATGTGGTGATTGGACAAATGAATAAATTGTGCCCATTTTGTAATGCGTTGAAGTTCGAAAAGGAAAAGCCCGGCATGTGTTGCTCGAATGGCAAAGTGAAGCTGCCACCACTGAATGAGCCACCTGAACCACTTCGAACTTACATGTCTGGCACTACCGATTTGTCCAGACACTTTCTACGAAACATTCGAAAGTACAATTCTTCCTTTCAAATGACTTCGTTTGGAGCAACAGAAATTGTCAGTCACGGTTATATGCCCACGTTCAAAGTACAAGGACAGGTGTATCATAAAGTTGGCTCACTTCTTCCCCTACCGAATGACAACTCGAAGTTCCTGCAAATCTACTTTATGGGTGACGACGATGCAGAAGCTGATCAACGTTGCGCCGTTTATTCCACCACCAAACGTGAAATAATTTCATCATTGTTACGATTATTTCATGAGCGCAACCTTCTGGTGAAATTATTCCAAACTGCGCTTGAGCGAATGCCAACGGATGATTATAAAGTCGTCATTAGAACGGACAAAACACCATCTGGCGAGCACGAAAGACGCTTCAATGCTCCAACGATCGATGATGTAGCAATTGTAATGGTCGGAACAGAGTTTGATCGGCGAGACATCATTATCAACAGACGAAGTGCAGTTCTTCAACGTGTTGCTGAAACGCACAGATCGTACGACGCATTACAGTATCCGATACTATTTTGGCAAGGAGAGGACGGCTATCATTTCAACGTGATGCAAACCAATACTGTCACTGGTACAGCAAGAACAGAAAAGGTGAGTTATAATGAATTTTTCACGAAGTTCAATCGACGCAAACGTATCTAGGTGTATATCATGAGTTGGGAGCAAAAGTAACACAAATAGAAAATTGTGACTTGCGATAAGGTCTATAATTGCAAATCATAAGTTTCGATTTGTTTAGTTGTGCTGATCGAAGATTTTGTTTGCGACTATCGACCTTACTGCCCATTGCATGTCACAATCTTCGATTAGCAAAACTCAACAAATCTGAATTTATGATTTGCAATTATAGACCTTATGGCCGAAGGCAGTAATGTTGATAGTCGAACACTTTTGCTCTCAGCTTGAAATATAAAAATCAGTGTGCGTCTGTATCTTACGTATATATTCCTAAACTCCTCATCCGATTACCATGAACATTTGCATATAGGGTTTTTCGGGTAAGATGAACGTTTTCCCTTCATATGTTTTGCTCTATCTCAGTCAGTAGAGGGCGCTGTATTACAAATCGTCAAGAAAAATCAATTAAATATATCGTATTTAACTATGTATGAAGCGGAAAATTGGTATTGGAATTGAAATTCGGTACGAGAAATCGATTAGTGTGATCCATTTTCCAGGAACGAACACCAGAGGGCGCCGTAGCACAAATCGTAATGAAAAATTGGCAAAATTGATAGTGTTTAACTATGTCTGGAGCTGGAAATTGATACACAGAGGTTTTTACGGACGAGGAATCGATTGGTGTGATCCACTTTTTCCCCAAAATCAAACAAAATGACGCTATAGTGCAAGCCGCCATGAAAAATAGAAATCATATTCAAACAAAACAACTACATGCAAAATTTCATGACAATCGGTTGAGCATATTGAAATTTGTTAAAGGCCACATATACAAAATATATTGATAAAAAAACATTTGCTTTATAGGTGTCCTCTATGGATTTTTATGCGCATCGTATCATGATTAGAGGCGAACCATACAATCACATCCTGAAGTGTCGTCAGCTTTTCCATCAATTCATCGTCGATATGTACGCGAAAATAGAGAGTGAACGACTTCTTTTTCTTTGCTTAAATCAAATAAAACTGCGGGCCGAAGAATATATTCACTTGCGAGATGCAATCGCGAATGATAGAAACGTTGCTGATATCGGACAAATGGTCATACTGCCAGCTACGTATACCGGGAATCCGAGGCATATGCACGAATATGCACAGGATGCGATGACATACGTGCGAAATTATGGACGCCCAGATCTTTTCATCACGTTCACATGCAATCCAACTTGGACCGAAATCAAAGATTTACTGCTGGCTGGCCAAACGCCTGCCCATCGTCATGACCTCACAGCAAGAGTCTTCAAGCAAAAACTAATCCGACTGATGAACCTCATCACAAAAAATCAAATTTTTGGAAAAACACGTTGTTGGATGTATTCGGTCGAATGGCAAAAAAGAGGTCTACCGCATGCTCAAAACGATATCCACGAGACTTGCTTCAAGAAACACAAACTGATGACGACGGATATCCAAAATACAGACGACGAACACCACACGATGGAGGTCACACAGCAACTATCAAAGTGAACAATGTTGACATCGAGGTCGATAACAGATGGATTGTTCCTTATAATCCTCTATTGTCGAAAACGTTCAAAGCGCACATCAATGTGGAGTCTTGCATGTCAGTGAAATCGATAAAGTACATATGCAAATATGTGAATAAAGGAAGTGATATGGCAGTTTTTGGACTTTCCGATCGAAATGCAGCGATTGATGAAATTACACAATTTCAAATGGGGCGTTACATCAGTAGTAATGAAGCTGTTTGGCGAATTCTTGGTTTCAACATTCACGAACGCTATCCAACTGTTGTACATCTCAGTGTTCACTTGGAAAATGGTCAACGAGTCTATTTCACGGAAGGAAACGCTCAACAGAGAGCTGCACAGCCACCGAAGACGACATTGACCGCATTTTTTTATTTATGTCAAACAAATGAATTCGCCAGAACGTTGCTATATCACGAAATTCCAAAATACTACACTTGGAATGCATCGATAAGTGAGTTTCAGCGAAGAAAGCAAGGTGCGATTGTTCCCGGTCATCCTAATATACGTGCTTCGGATGCATTGGGGCGAGTGTATGCTGTTCATCCCAATAATGCTGAATGTTTTTACCTGAGAATGCTGCTTCACGAAATCAGAGGACCAACATCTTTTCAAGCAATCAAAACCATTGATGGTGAAGTATGCGAGACATACAGGGATGCATGTTTCAAACTTGGATTGCTTGAAAATGACCAACATTGGGATAACACATTAAGAGAAGCATCTGCAACATGCCATCCGCAACAAATACGCACTTTGTTTGCGATCATTTTGACAACTTGCGCACCATCAGATCCAAAATACAGAAAATAAACGGTTCATTGAGACACTTCATCTGTGTATGAAAATTCATATCTCGAAAAATGCCATGTCAATGGATGGTTTTTATTGTCTCGATCAAAATGTCAGATCCCTAATAGTTTCACATTTTGTTATTTGAAATCAAAAATACCAAAAAATTGACTTTTTCAAACTCTCCTACTGTATATTAAAATTCATATCACCTGATTACTACTATATGCTTATGGGTGCAGCATAGGCGCACCGGGTCCCAGCTAGTTGTATGTATATAATTTGAGACGCACGTTGCAGAGACGTTGCAACGCACGCGGGTTTTTGCTAGTAAGAGGATAGTTTTGAAAATCATTAAATAAATTGAGAATTAAAATGTACGCTAGAAAAATAGGGTGCGTGGCAATATTCAACATGTTGAACAGCTTAAACTAACCACGTTTCACCTCAAACCGAAAGTTGGTGAAATTTGGTTATGACATCGCTGACAGTGACTCACCAACCATAAACGCATTGAATATTGCCACATTTTGTAGGTTTCTTTTATTGCATTGTTGAATTTTGTCAGAAAATACGACATTTTGATTGCCGTGGTGCTCAATATCTTGAATATTGCCACGCGCCCATAAAGGGGGAGAGTGTAACTAAAAAAAACTTATACTTACCAAATAATGTAAAAGTTTTGTTTAAGGTGATTCATAAAAGGTTAAAAGTGTGAAATTTTAAAAATTATTTTCCATATTTTTAATACCCATTTATTATAATTTGAATTGTGCAACACTTTCATTATTGAATAATCAAAATAGGGTTTTTTTTGTTTCTTACTTATTTTTTTTCTTGGTTTTTTTTCTATAGTACAGTTAAGTAGATAAATACGAAATATTTAAAATTTTATAATAATAAACTAGTAATTTTTTTTTTCTACGAGTGTGCATAAAAGCTCAAGAAGAATATGTTTAGTCTATCTGTGGGTTTTTTATAATAATAATAAATAATTATTGTAAAAATTAATTAATATTTTTGTGGTTGATAGTTGGATATTTGAATTAAAAAATAATAATAAAAAAAATAATAGAAACGGTGATTCCCTTGAGCTTTTAGTCTTTGCAACGCTACGTTTTGGATTGTCACCTGGCATTCCTATCTAAATGTTAACAATAAATTGAGCCGAAAATTTTCTTCATGAATAGATAAGTTTACTTTTAGATAGAATTGTAAAACAAAATATTTATTTTTATTTTCATTTTTTTTTAAAAAGAATAATTAGTGAATAGATTTTATTAAGATACATTACATATTTATATTACTTTTTTTATTTTATTTTTTTTTAGTTTTCTTCAAGAAATCATTTTTCTTTTCTTTTTATTTTTTCATCAATACTGATATTTTGAATAATGCGGATAAGATTAGAAGAGATAAGAATCTGTTTTTGTTTTATATATATTATTTATATTTTAAATAGAGCCAGTGGAGGGCTGTTGTGATATATTTCCCATTATTTTTTGGTTTGGTAAACGATTGTCTCTTACAAGGTTATCTTTTTTTTTATCTTAAGCTGCATTGTACATCGAACATTCATATTAAAATTTTTAATATCTGAAGAATTATCTTAAAATTGACAAATACAATGACATAGAAATAGATAAATATATTTTTTTTATCATCATTTTTATTTTCAATCATTTTATATGCTTTCCCCCATTTATTATTTTATTGAATTGATTTTGTATGTGTTTTTTTTTGTTTAAATTTATCTTGTGTAAATTTTTTTATCATTTGCTGAATTTATAACATTATTAAATAGAGTAATCTTCATAGACTATATGTAATTGTTTATGTTCTTTAACAAGCTATTATAATTTATAAAATACTATTTTTTTTTTATTAAAAATATGATTTTAAAGATTTATTTATTGATTTGTTTTCTTCTTAAATATTGTTCAAAAAATTGTCTGGGTAAATGTAGTTTAGTTTTATGTATTAGGAATTGAATACGCAAATAGAATGAATTTTTTGTTATAATATATATTAATAAGAATATTTTTTTTCTGGATTTTCTATTCAATGCAAAGATTTATGAAACATTAAACTTTGCTCACACAGGTACATACAGTCAGCGAAATTGATATAAAGGCACCCAACACTTCTATGTTTCAGAGCGTTTTCCTCAGCCCCATTTTGTTGTGGAACCCTGAATTTTAACATAGTTGCCTTTCTAGGGGTTGCGAATAAGTGGTAAAAAAATTATATCGCTAGCTCTCTTAATAACGGTAAAATGCATACCGGAAGTAAAAGCATTTCAATTTGAAGCATTTTTAGTGCGAAATTGATTTAAGTTCAGTAAAAAATATAAAGAAAAAAAGGGTTCTTATTGCCATAAATGAACTTTATTTAATATTTAATCGATTCTCCATTGCTTTTATGACTGGAAAAATTCTTTTTGTCATACTCGCCACTAATGTGTGGAGCATTTCCTCCGGAATTAAATTCCAAGCATGTTAAATCCTTATTTTGAGCGCTTCTACATTTTCAGATTGCCTTCCATGGGCATAAACATTCTTGACTACAATTCCCCAAAGGTTTTCTATTGGATTTATATCAGAAGAGCGTGCCGGCCAATCCAAAACTGGGATCTGCTGCTCCTCAAACCACTTTAGTGTAGCTCTCGCTTTGTGGATGGGTACATTATCCTGTTGAAATGTCCAATTATCGCCATGTGCATTCTCTCCCAATACGACTAAAACATTGTCCAAAAGGTCAATGCAGTCGGCAGCACACATCCGGGTAGTTATCCGACAAATAGGACTCTTTGTACGAGCAGAAAAAGCGGCCCAAACCATCACTGTGCCTCCTCCAAAATTTCGGCTCCAAGGAACTTCAGGTGTTTTCTTAAGATCATGCCAAAAGCATTGGCAGCCATCTGGCCCGTCGAGATTAAATTTTTTTCATCAGAAAAAATAACATTTCGCCATTCCTTGTCCCATGACATTACATTCTCTGCAAATTTAAGCCTTAGCAATTTATGCTTTTGGCATGACCTTAAGAAAACACCTGAAGTTCCTTGGAGCCGAAATTTCGGAGGAGGCACAGTGATGGTTTGGGTCGTTTTTCTGCTCATACAAGAGTCCAATTAGTTGGATAAGTAGCCGAATGTGTGCTGTACACTAGATTTCACTTTTGGACGATGTTTTGGTGTCATTTGGAGACGAAGCGCTTGGCGATAATTGGACCTTTCAATAGGATAGTGCACCTATCCATAAAGAAAGAGCTACTATGAAGTGGTTTGAGGAGCAAAAGTATCCCCTTTTGGATTGGCTGGCACACTCTACGGGTTTAAATTTGGTAGAAGATTTATGGAGAATTGTACTCAGAAAGGTGTATGCTCTTGGAAGGCGGTTTGAAAATGTAGAATCGCTCAAAATAAGCATTTAACATGCCTGGAATTTAATTCCGGAAGAAATGCTCCACACATTAGTGACGAGTATGAGAAAAGGAATTTTTACAGTCATAAAAGCAATGGAGAATCGATTAAATATTAAATAAAGTTCATTTATGGCAATAAGAACCCTTTTTTTCTTTATATTTTTTACTGAACTTAAATCAATTTCGCACTAAAAATGCTTCAAATTGAAATGCTTTTACTTCCGGTATGCATTTTACCGTTATTAAGAGAGCTAGCGATATAATTTTACGCTCTGAAACATAGAAGTGTTGGGTGCCTTTATATCAATTTCGCTGACTGTACGTAGTGGGTAATAGACGATTTAGTACTAAACCAATTTTTCGATCTCAATTTCAAAATTGAGCAAAACAATTTAGTAATATTGTAATTTTGTATCTCTTTTCCCCACAAATCTATCAAACTATTTACTTTTCTATTAAAGGCCACATCGTTTTCTTTTAGCATTTTATTTTTATTTTAATAATTATACAAATGTCGAAGATCGTTCAACTTTTCGTTCATTTTTAACACTTTTTTCGCTTTCGATCGTATGCACTTGTGAAAGGGGTGAGATTATCGCTTTCGCACGATGCATGCGAACGAAAGAGGAAAAAGTGTTAAAGTTGAACGTGTAGAACCAGCCAAAGAAAGTCTATAATACACTTCACTTGGTCTCCGGTTGGTGCGCTGTCGTAGGACCAGGGCCGGCAATTGGGTTTTTTTGCGCCTAGCGCACTATGCCATATTGTGCCCCATAAGCTGTTAGTTTTTGAACACAGAGAAGGGACAAAGGAAAAGGCACAAACACTCGCTGAGTGGGAGAAATAATTTTTATAATTTGCGCAAAATTAAGGATTGCATCATAATAATGCGTATAACATAAAAAAAGATTTCTTAGATAGTCCAGTTTCACATGGGTTAACATCCAACCAACAAAAATCTGCTGAAAACGTCGTTTGCGGAGAATAGAATAAGCGAGAACGATGGACCGGCAGGTTTTTTGAATATCTGAATTCTTTCACGGAATTTTTGAAGCAACTTTTTGACAGCTGTGTAGTTGTTGTTGTTTTTTGTCTCCCTTTTGCAAGCCAAAAAAAGAAATGAGATGGCAGAAGGGAGAATTAATATTTAAAAGCAGCAAGCTAAAGCATTCTAACGTATAGTTTGTTGGAAAAGTTGGCTCTTGCGAAAACCCATGCGATTCTTCATCGAATTTCAGAAGGGAATGGACGATTACAGCCAATTTTTGTTGGTTGGCCCATGTGAAACTGACCATATTAATTCGTTAGACAGTAATACCCCGGTTTCACCGGCCGAATTGCGCAAGTTCGAGCAAATTGGTGTACTGAATTTCAACTTTTCCCTAAGTTCCCATACATTTTCACATATTGAACTCAGAAAAATAAAGCCTGAGTTCGCCCAACAGAATATGAAATTGAGATTGAACGTAAAAGCTCGCTCAAAAGTAAAGTAATCAACTGGAATAATGGAATATCATTCCAGTGAGCTTTTGCATTTCTAACTTCTGGCGAAAAAGCAACAACAGTTTCAAGCATGAACTGAACATGCCCGCCGGTGAAGCCACTTATGAGGATTGAATTGAACTGAGGCCGGTGTATAAAGGAACAAATAAAAAAGAGGAAAGAGGTATGTTTTTATCATTTCGTTCATTTACCTCTTTTAACAATTCTTGAAACAGAATTTAAAAGTGCAGCAACAGCGCCCTCAAATTTATATCGGAACAATTTTCCTTTGTGTGAGTGAATATGGTGCTATTTACAGAATTTTCAAAAACTAATACCAATAAATGAGAGATTTTTCTCGACAAGTTGCGCCCGGTGCAAGTGCACCATTTGCATCTGTGAAAGCGCCGCCCCTGCGTAGGACTCACTGCGCGCGTTTAGACCAGTTGCTTGAACTGAGCTAGACATGTTAAGATCGACGTAATTGCTTTAGCTATTTTGTTATTTTTGCTTTTTAGCTTAGCTAAAATGTAAGCACAGCTCAAAACTATCAAAAGGGATTTTTTGTAAAATAAGAAATTTTATTATTTTTGCTTGTTATTACTTGTGAACAGTCGTTTGTTGGCTGCCAAGTGGCATGCTAAGAACGATGGCAAGTTAACAGTACATATTTAATAGAGTTAAAGTGACTTGAGGCTAAAGCCTCAATTATACTGAACGCAACGGACCGGATTGAAATGTCAAAAAGAGTTTCATTAGTGGGATGATTCACGAGTCAACGTGTTTATGCCACACTGTCAGTTTGTTGAGCGGAGGTGATACACGACTCAACACGCCACATGCAACACTCTGTGTAATAACGTTGCGATTTCATATGTGTGGGTGTGCATTCCAAATTATTTTCACCCAGAATCGCTTGACAGTTACGCATACATAAACATTTTTCAAGCAACTGGAGGAAAACTAGAAATCGTTTCTAGTTTCAGTCAACACCGCACACTTCACCCTGACCCTTCCCTTGGCCTACGAACTGCGCAGAAAAAGCTCGTGTTGCTCAACATGTTGACCCGTGTATCATCCCCCTTACAGAGAAATTGTATTGAAGTGGTTCGTTATACTGGACGCAACGCAACGCAACGGACCGGATCAAAGTTTCAAAACTTTGGAACTTGAAGGAACCGACGTATTGAAGTGTCAAAAGCAGCATTAAAAACAGCTGATTTTGTCATTTATTATTTAGCCCAAAATGTAGTCAGAGTTTGTTGAAAAATTTATAAGTGGAGTGGAAGATAATGAGTGGAGTGGAAGATAATGAAATTCTTTATAATAAAAAATTGCACGGATATGAAAATTTTAAGAATAAGTCCAAAATTTGGCAAAAAATTGCTGAAAAAAGTGACATTAGAATACGTTCGATTCGGTCAGTATAACCAGCACAATTCCATTCCGCTAACTCTCCATTCCGTTGCTTTCCGTTGCGTCCAGTATAATTGAGGCTTAAATGCGCTCACTGACATGTGAAAGTTAGGGGTCGCAATACCGGACATTTTTTTGAAATCGGTATTTTCGATACTGACCTCAAATAAATTCCGGTGTTTCGGTATTTTCGGCGTTTTCGTGATTTAGATAAGTTGTATATAAATTAAAGTTAGTAATTTAGTATCAAGTTTAGTCTTTAGTTTAGTGGTTAGACGCATCGTTTTTCAGCCTTTTTAGTTCTGCGACCCCCCAAAACCCAAAAGTAATGAAGTAAAAAATACTGCGACTACATTATTAGTTGAAAGATGAAAATCAAACATTTGGAGCGATTTTCTCGGTAAGAAACCAAAAATTGAGTCTGATGGAGACGACTGGAAAAACAAACATGTTTGATCGGGCTCTATATTCTTCCGTTAGGGCCGTATTTCACCGGGACACCATGGCGGCGCAACCAGTCGCCGCAACCACCAAAATGTATACAGCTCCATAGAGAGTACCTCACCTGGCGACCGCTTGGCTGCGCAACCAATTTGGCAGCGCGACCACCCCGGACGTGTACACAGAATTTTACTGGCAGCGCCGCCGCGCTGGTTGCGCCACCACTAATTAGTACAGCGCTGCATGGCACATCACTCACTCGGCCGCCACTTCTCATTCGCGAACATTGTTGTCATGACGTGCAGGGCTACGATGGATAATTTCGATATCGAAAAATTTATAATTGAAGTTCAAAGTAGACTAGTAGTAGTATAGAGAGTTGAAAAAGAAATGTTGGGAGGAAGTTGTAGATTTATTTGGAGGACAAGGGCAAACCGTTGAGAAAAAAAAGGACTTAGGTAAGTACACTACATTTTTATTAATGAATAATTATTATTGAACATAATTATTTTGCCATGGAAGTGGATTTTCGTTTACAAAATAATTTGTGAAATTAATTATCTCGAGTTGTAGTAGCAGCACGCCCTCCTCTAGTAAAATTTTGCTGTGTTGAAGTTTCAAAACCCGTTATTGTCAGAGTGTCATCATATGAGTATCCATCTCTAGCACGTACAAAATTGTGTAATGCACAACATGCTCTCACAATTGATTTAGCTAATTCAGTGTGAACATTTAATGGTCTGTGAAAAATTCTCCATTTGTTAAGGCCCCATACACGGTCAAATTGGTTGTACATCCATAATTTCATCAAACCCATAAGCGCAACGAGTTTTGATCGGCCGACCGGCCCACAATCGATAGTTTTGGTTGTACATCCGCCCTTCGATGTACATCCAATTTGACCGTGTATGGGGGCCTTTAGTTAAGATACCAAATGTGCACTCGATGTAACGACGAGCTTTCGATAGTCTGTAGTTTAAAATTTTTTTCCACACTGAGGTTGTTTCCTCCATACGGACGCATAACATTTGTGCTCAACCCGAATGCTTCATCCCCTACAAATACGTGAGGGAAAAGCGTTGGGTTATTTTCCGATATTTGAATAGGCTCTGGAATATTTAATGAATTGCTTAAGAGCTTCTTATACAAATCGGTTTCTTGGAAAATAGCTGAATCGCTACTTTTCCCATAGGCACCGACGTCTATATGAATGAAATTATAATTAGCATCACATACAGCAAGCAACACTATTGAAAAAAAAGTGTTTATAATTAAAATACAACGAGCCAGAATTAGCAGGTTGAATTAGTCTAATGTGCTTCCCATCGATACTACCGATGCAGTGTGGAAAGTTAGCATGCTTTTCGAAACCATCTGCAATTTTCATCCAGTCACTTGCAGTAGCTGGAAGTGATACACATGTTTGCAAATTATCCTAAATCGCGGCACACACTTCTCTAATTATTGTGCTTAATGTTGTTTGTCCTAGACGATAGATGTAATGCAAATCCCTCATTGTACATCCACTTGCAAGGTACCTGTAGTTCAAAAAAGTATTAATTAGAATCATTTAATTTTCAGGGTTAGAGTTGCAGAAAAGGTGGAAAAGTATCCGATCATGCTACGCGCGAGAAGTCAAACGTCAAAAAAATGTAAAGTCTGGTTCTGGAGCCACTAACCGCAAAAGCGAATACATATATTTTAAGCAGTTGCAGTCTCTACAAAAAGTAGTAGCAATCAGAGAAGAGGAAGCTGGAGAAGAAGAAAGTTTGGAGAGCATTGAAGTAGGCGAGCGACCTAAACAAAAAGTTACAAAAAAACGTAAACGAGAATTGACTGAAGACGATGATCCCTTTGTTCAAGCTCTAAATAATTCAATTGAGCAGAGACGTCGTGAGACTGAAGAGGTTGACGAAGACCGGCTATTTCTACTTTCATTGTTAAGTACACTAAAAAATCTACCTAATCCCGTCAAAATGACTACCAAAATAAAAATGCTAACTTTGTTGAACGACGCGTCAGATTTTGCAGGTAATAGGACGTTGGATTATGTTGATCGTTCATTCCGGCATACTTCAGAAGTTAATCCAGGTGGCAGACTGGTTAGTCCTAACGAGGAATAACGATTCGACCCAACGGCGGGTGGTTTGCACTGAATATCCTGGCACGAGTAGTAGGACAAACATGAATTATCCGAATGAAACTTTTACTAATAGTCCTAGTTCTGGATATAATTCTGTAAACACAATTATAGTTACAAGTTCTCCAAGCGATACACATGATTCACAGGACTCAGAACTATATGCGGATCTGTTCAACACTCAAAACTCTAGCAACTAACTCGAAAAAATGTTCTTGGCTTGTTTGTTTACCTACATTATTTAATAAAACTTACTTTAAAAATGTTCATGGTTTGGTTTACTTTTAACTCACCTTAATGTTACAAACAACTTTTCTTCGGGACTGACTGACTTTCTTAATATTGTGTCTTTTTTCAATAAATCATTTTTACATAGAGTCAGTAACTCGTCAAAGGACCTTATAGACATTCTCACGTAGTTAAAAAACTTATCTGGATATCTCCTCAGATCTTGGTATATATGGACAAATTGTCCTTTCTTAGGGCGATCGGCTAAGTATGGATGAACCCACCACTGTTTCTTTTTTCTCTGCAACTTTCTTTTCCTGCGTATATACAGGAGCAGTGCTAATTCTTCGACTTCCATTTTAATAATGTACCCGCAGTGTGGTGGCGATTCTGGTGTATATATGGTGTCTCGTTTGGTAGCTCAAAGACACAATGGTTGCGCGACTAGTTACGTCGCCATGGTGTCCCGGTGAAATACGGCTCTTAAATCGGTGAAAAAATTCAGTTATTAAGGTTGATACACACGTATCCCTGACGGCGCGCCAGCCACCGACACTTTCCGTGTCAGTAGCTTTCGTGATGAATTTTTCACTAACATTCACACAGCACCGCCTCCGTATCAATACTCAATGTTCAATGACATCTTTTTAGTTTTGAAATTTGGACAGTGATTACAAGCGCATCATGAAATTTAGCATATCATGCTGCAATTTTATTGCTCGAGCAGGAAAAGAATAAAAAAGAGAGCGGGTTCATCTCATGTGGACTCTTCGGGAAGTGGAAAGAAACTTCACAACTTTATATAGAGGATTGATGCACCACCAAACTAAATTCTACGAATAATTTAGAATGAGCCAAAACGTATTTATTGATTTGCTTAAAAAAATCGAGCAGTTGATCCACACGAGTCTGCACATTTATGTTGTAAGAGGATGAAATACATTTGGTCATTCAAGCAACCTTACATTAAAGTAAACTTTACATTTTTTGCTTGTTGAATCTTATAAAATGTTCCGTAAAATTTAAAAAACATTTCTTTTACTCCTGGGTAAATTAAAGAATATCAGTGGTAACGTATTTTTTGCGGTCTTTATGGACACCTAAAGGGTACTGAGAACTTCAGTGTACCACTGTGTCGGATGTGTGGGAAGTTGTGGGAATGTGCTTTCATGGAATTACATCGTGCCACCCCCAGGTTGAGAAACAATGGGTTTAAACCTTTAACTTTACAGAGCAATAATAAAAGAAATTGTTTTCTAGATAAAACAAATTTTAATCAAATTAAGCCAATTGTAATTTTTTCTTCGGCGGCACTGAAAGGGAATCGTCATTCGTGTCCTCGTCTGTAGGAACAGAAAGAGGAACTTCATGCGTGGATTCTGAATTTGCATCGTTACTGATCCTGTTAACATCCACAGTTGTTTTCTCATCTTACCTTAAAAAGATGTCGGGGTATTTATTCGCTGATTCAAAATATGTTTTTGGACTATGTAGATAATTTAACGTCGAGGCATTAATCCTACATTTCAAAGAGATGAAAAGCTCATGACCTACTGACTAATGTTGTACAGCTTCTAATTGTTGGAATATAAACATCAAAGCGTCATCAGAAGTTATTAGATCAGCGTTTCTTTTGCATAGTTCTTCGACAGTTGGTTTTAAGTGTTTCAAAATATTGTGAAAAAAATGGGACGAGCGACAATTGAAAACAAAGCTTCTCAAACTTGGCGGAAGAATATTCCACCGTTGACTAGAAAATGGGCGAAAGTTCCAGAAGTTAGATAAAGGGGAAGCTTGGGTATATAAATGTGGTGGAAACGGCATTTGGGAAGTCAGTTTGATTTGAAAAGCGATGAAAGTGTTCTAAAGTGACCTAAAGCGAAAAGTGGCGCTGTCCGTCAGTCAATTACTGTTTTATATATAGAAAGAAGATTATCCTCCTTATTCTAAAATTGTGACGAGTCATATGTCGAGCTCGCGCTGACTTATTACGAATTTCTTATTTTGATTTTTATGTCAATGTTAACAGAAGTTACGTTTACTTAATTTCTACTTCGCTTCTACATTACTTTTCATTTAGTAAAGGGCTTCAAATTGACTATCACCAAACAATTATGATTGCGTTGTGACTTATGACTGTTTTTAGAATGTGGCGTATATTAAACAAAACTACTGTATTTTACCGAGGAATATTAAGCATATGTAGATGCAAATAAAGGTTTTATTTTTTTTTATTTTTTTATTTGTTTGGACTTCAAATACGAAATTTCTTCCCCTATTTCAACTCCTTGTAACCTTTTTCTGCGACAAAGCAAAGCCTTATCCTTGCCCAAGGTCTAATCTCTCTCTGTAACAAATTTCATCAAAATGGGTTCAGCGGTTTAGACGTGAAAGCGTAACAGAGAAGCAGACAGACATTGTAACTTTCGCATTTATAATATTAGAATGGGAGAGGATCCCCTGCAGGCTTTGCTTTGAGAACGGCGAGAGTTCGAACAGTAAAGTCTAAAGGTGCAGGCCCAATGAATGCCGTGTATACTACGTTCGCATTGACATATCGCAACAGGCACGGCGAACTCGGCAAACCCGGGCCCAATGAAAGCTTTGACAACTAAATTTTTGCAATTGTTTACGTCAATTAGAACGTGAATATTTAGGTGCATTTTGTTATGTAAGTTACGTTTAGTAATTATAAAGCTAAAATTAGTGTAATTTCAGTGGGAGTGAAAAAGTGAAAAATGGAGTCGGAAATGTAGAATATGTGGTATACGGTCAGCATATGCATAGCTGAAAAAATAAATTTAAATTGAATAAATTACTGCAATCGTTAAATTTTAATAAATAATTGCACTCATTTATATTTTGACGTGACAACGTCTATTAAAACGATTACTGATGCTGGATGTCCGAGCGCAAAAGTGTCGCATAAAGCCTGAACTACATTGAAAAGCAGTGCAGTGCAGCACTGCGCAGTATGTTGCAGTAGTTTATAAGAGAACGCGTGGTAAGACACATTGAATAAGCAGTATTTTGACATTGACTATTCCTATATAGTCTTTTATAATTTTTCTTGTAGTCCCTGTGACTTTTGTTGTCTAGAAAGCCCTTATTGCTCACTAATTCTTCATATGATGTTTTTTTAGAAATTGGCATGCAGTGCAAAGCAGTTTTTTAGAAATTAGCCTAAGACAAGGCAGCGCAGTGCAGTGCAGTGCAGTGAAGTTAATGTGAGTTGCCACGTTCAGTTACAAGAAGTCTAAATTTCACTTCGCAGTGCTGCACCTCACTGCTTTTCAATGTAGTTCAGGCTTAACCGTGTGAGTGGGCGTGGCTTACACTGTATGTAGTAGTGGCTACGAGTGCCGCTACGCGGTACTCGGTTAATATGTATTGGTAGATAACGAATTCAATTATAAAATACCTAATGAAGTGAAATCGAAATTATAAAGAATGAATCCTAAAAACTGAGATATCCTAAAATCTGAATTTAGACGAAAATTAAGAAGTAGCAGATAGCAAACGACTGGGCGTTGTCTCGAGATGCGATGTCACGGCGAGAAGCGCCGTGGCCCGGGGTTTTTTTCTTTAAATAATTTACCGTGACAGATATGAACATTTCCCAATTCGAAGCTACGTTCGTCACATCTCGTTGTGCTCGTCTTTCTCATTTGGCGCACTGCCATATGGAAACACATAGTTCATTTAATTTGTCAAGGCGGGCTTGGCGGCGCGGTGTTCATTGGGCCCGCACTTTTAGGCTACTTGGCAGATTGCTGAACCTGTTCAAGTGGTCTGGCTAAAAATATAAGGCATAAGGGTGTCGTGGTACTTTTGGAACGAATACCCCAGCAACAAAAGAAAGAGAGCGAAAAATAAAGAAGTAGATCAGGATGTGGGTGATATCGAAAAATGGGTAGATCGTGCATCAAAATCCTAAACCTATTGCGTGAAATGCACTTTTAAGAACGAGGCTTTTAAACCGGTTCTAATCTTGAATTTTCACTCTAAGCCGAAACTTTAATATTAAAAAAAAACTGTCTCCAAGCTTAACATTATCAAGTGGAAACAGGGCATAGGTAGACACAAGAATTTTATCCAATAAATTAAATTTGTCGAGGGTTCAAAATTGCAAAGAAGATATCCTTAATAATTTACCTTTTTGTTTCCTTCGTATCTCAATCAAAAATTTGTATATCCAATGATAGCAACGTTTTAAGGATGAAATCAGCATTTTTTCTTCGTTTGTTACAAAAATTTGCAAATACCTTGAAGAAGTCAATACCTTTCGTTTTCGACATTTTTTTTATTTATTCAGTTGTGAAATTTTATGCCAAATAAAACTAAATAAAATCCAGTAAAGGAATCAAGGACATACAATATACATATACACCAGCTCACACGCCAACAACAACAGAAACAGAAAAGAGAAAGTTTAATTTCACCAAACGAACTTCATCAAAAAATGTCACATTTAAGTGAATTCAAGTGGAAAACCTGAAAAGATTTCCCTTTGTACTTTCAAGAAAATAAAGAAGTTTTCCTCCTCGATTGGGAGACATTTTCCCTTTTTCCTTTACCTATACCAGCATACATACATATATAACAAAAATTCACTCTATTTGCCTTGGTTTTATTTTATATTCTTTTGTTATTCTTTTTATTTGTTGTTGACTTTGTTTTGCATTTTGATTTTTCTTTCCAATTTTCCTTTATTTTGTATATTGTAAATGTGTGCGTGTTAGGATAATAAGATTGTGATTGGTGATTTTGTCGTTTTTTTTTGTTGGTTTTGTTTTTATTTTGTATTTATATTTTTTATTTGTCTTAAATAACAACATTGAATAAACGGCAAGTTGATGTACTCAAAAAGTGTGTTTGTTTTTCTCAGGTAGATGGCATAAGTAGTTATTCATATAATATTTATTATTAAAGTTTGTTTGCTTTTTTTGTATTGTATAAATTTAGCTCCATTTTATTATATTCATTTATATATGTATAATATAGTTTTTAAAATTTTCATTTCACTTAAATATAAATTTTTCATTAAGATGGTGGCAGCTCAAACCCTTTGTCTACAATGCATAAGTTATGTTTCCTTCATAAATTTATTCTATTTAATTTTAAATTATTTTATTTAAATTGTTTTTTTTTTTAATTTTTATTTAAAAGACTCTGGATTTTAATTTTAACATTCATAAGAATTTGTTTAGATTTTTTTTTTAATTTTATTTTTTTTATATATATTATGTATATTATTTATGTAAATATTTATTAATTAATTAATTCTAAAATATGCTCGAAAATTGTTTCTTTAATAAAAAAATTATTTAATAAATATTTTTTTTTTGTAAATTATTCATATTTTTTTCTCTTTATTTTACTTTTTATTTTGTTTTAAACATTTCACGGCCAGCATGAAATGTTAAATAAATTCCGGAAATGTAACAAATGTTTTTTTTTTTATATTTAAATTTTTAATTACTTTTTAAAAAAAATCTAATATATTTTCTCTCTCTTTTTTTTTGTTTGAATAATTATAATTATTATTAAATCGTTGGGGCCTGCCCAAGTTGTTTGTTAAATTTTATTTTTTTTTTAAATTAATTCTTAGTAGTATTCATTTTGTCTTATTTATTAAAAATTCATACAGATATTTTATAATACAGTGACAATTTTTAGTTTTATTTAAGAGAAGTGAAATAAAAATAAAAATATGAGTTTGAAAATATTAAAAATATTTAAACTTAAAATTTTATTCCTCTTAATAAGCCTCTCGAAACACATCTTATTAATTTATTCAGGTAATAAATTTTTGTCTAGCTCGGGACGATAGATAAACTCATGTAATTTTTGGTAGGCTTAATATTGTGATTGTTTGTAAAGGGACATTCAAATGTGACGCCTAGATGTCGTGCTGTAAAATGCTTACATGTGCGTCTTTCCAATAAGTTTCAGCAGAATTTCAACCTTGGACAGGTATTGATAGCTGTGCTCGATGACTTTTGCAGCTCAGCTTGTCATGGAGCATTGATAGGTGTGCTCGATGACTTTTGCAGCTCAACTTGTCATGGAGTAGAAAAAATCAGCGATTTGCGTTCTTCGAGACTTTTTTACAAATATTTTCTGCTATCATTTGCCTTTGCTCTGTGTTCTATGAGCCTGCTCTGGAGCAGCAAAATCTCTTCTTTTGACAGAAAAAATCAGCAAATTGATTTATGCGGAAAACATTTGAAAGTATTAAAAAATAAACCTTAATTAAACATTTTGATCCATTCAATGGTTTTTATTCGCATATATTTCTTCTTCTAAAATTGACATTCGTATCTAACCTCTAAAAAAGAAATTTAGAACAAAATTGAGCAGAAAAGGGTTTTGTGAGATTGTTGCTACTTTTTGATTTTTTCTGCTCTGATATCAATTTGACAGCTGCTCCCAATTGAGCTGGAGCGCGTTCAAAAACCTTTATTAAGGTTAACCATGGTTACCTAAGGTAAACTTTTGTCGATCAAAAACTCCGTGGTTAACTACAACATAACCACGAGCATAACTTTTTGGCGTTCAAAAACTCGCGTGGTTAACCATGGTGTTGTTAAATTTTAACCATGCTCGGGAGCATGGTTAGCGATAGTTAAGAAGAAGAAGAAGAATAAAAACAACTCCTTGACAGTTGTTTTAATGTTAAACACACGAAAAAATCAAAGTGGGATTTGTGAGATAATTGTAAATAAATAATTAATGGACACATATGAAATAATAGAAGCAAATAGCGTAGCCTATTTTATGGAAAAACAATTTCATTTTCTTTAACTCGTAGTTAACCACGGTGCGTTCAAAAACCTCCATAGTTAAACATTAACTTTCGTGGTTAAGTGAAGTGATCCAGCATAACCCCAGCTTCCCTCGTGGTTTACCATAGTAAGGTTTTTGAACGCGTTCCTACTATTATTCTTTGCTCTGAGCTTTTTAAGCAGTCCTCGAACACACTTGATGTGTCTGAAGATGGATTTACTTACATATCTGACATTTTTCCGTCGCGCCGTATAACAGCTGATCTTTTCTGTCGCAGATTTTTAATACGCGTTTTACATTTGTAACGAATTCTGTTGCAGCTAAAAACAATCGTGACTTTTGACAACTGAAGAGAGTAAAAGTAACTAAGAAATATCAATTAACAAACAAACAATTTCTAATAAAACATCTCTTTACGTTCACGCAAAACCAAATAAACGAACATTTCAGTTACACATAACCTCACATTTTATTTACAATCAGCTGTTTCTATCACCCTGTCACAGAAAAGGTTGAAGAGATTGTTTCCTATTGATAGAAATTGTAAAAAGGAGCGGAGCGACAGAAAAACGTCGAATATGTAAATCCTCCTTGAGGTCTTTTTCCAGTAAGACGGCGCTACATGTCACACAACTCGAGAAAACTTTACATTTTTTCATCGACATTTCCTTAACGTGTAAATTCACGAAAGGCTCAGCCACAAATTCAATTGGTCATGTGACCTAACACCATTCCATTTTGTGTGTGTGCTTTTTTTTAAATTCGAGTGTATGTTAACAAGCATAAACAATTAGCATTAAACAACGATCTAAGGAGCAACAAAGGAATTGTCGTTATTAGAATTGATGCCTGCAGACGCAGTCGGGGTGGACATTTGAATGTTATTTTGTTCCACGTATAATTGTAGTGGATCACATTTTCAATAAAAAAACAGCTTCAAAACATTTTGTGTTTTATAATAAACATGTGTGGACGTTTTTGGAAGACTTTTATATTGTCAAGTTTCACCTGGCCATACTGTGAAGATGTACATTTGTCTCACAGCCTTTTGCCTTATCGTGCTAAGAGTTAAGCTACTGACTGGCAAAACTATATAAAATTCTGCAAATACTTCATTAGAGTAAATACATATGATTAGTTTTTACTACAGGATGCATCTTATGTTTCAGAACGATTTTGTTTGGTCGCCATTTTGGTTTAACTGCAATTTATCAGCTCATATTTGACAGTTGAGGATAGTAGTCGATAACAATTTATTATAAGTTGAATAACGAGTTTTGCAGCTCGACATAGATGATCAAATTTTTGGCAGAATGAATGACGAAGCATATTTCGACGTTGGTGTTGTTAGTAAATCGCTACAGTGAGCCTTGGCCTCCTTAAATCTTCTTCAGTCGTTCTCGATCCTGCGTTCCGGCGGCCATTTTGCTAGCATCCTCGCAGACAATGCTGTATCAGTTACTAGTTACCGCTACTGTGACATACTTTCAACTACAACCTTTCTCGTGCTTGAATTAAATTAAATGGTCCTGAAACAGATGTGGTTTCAACAGGACGGTGACACATCATACAAAGCTTGTGCTACGACCCAAATTAAAAAACATCGGCCTGGAACATGACGATTGATAGACTAGACATGTTTACCAATGTTGGAAATCAATTATTGATGTTCTGTTTTTTTACTAGAGCCGACGATTTTCATTCGAAGAGGAAAGTCTAGTTAAAGACGAATGAAGAATGAATTTTACTCCATCCTTTGAATAATATTGAGATAGGAAATCTAACTTTGACGATTGAATAGGAGGCTTCCGAGCCTTATGCTAACAAAACAAATATTGTAAAGAGGGAAGACAAGTAATGAGGAATGTTAGGTATGTGGTTGAGGTGAAAAGATGAAGGACTATGTTCTTTTGGTGAAACGAAATTTTAGGATAGTAGGGTGGTACCGTAATCGTTGAATTTGATTTCGTATAAGATCCACAAGCGTTGAAAGATCGTGTTGAAGTACAGTCGAACTAATATAGTAATCTAAGCTTTAAATATAAATCTGTGGACTAAGTCCAAAGTAAAGTGAGACTACCATCGTCCACTTGGATGAGCTGAGTACTCTTAATCCGTGCACTCTTACCTGTGCCCCAGGCCGTCAAGGCTGAAAAGACGGATGCTTTGACCAGACAGTAAGCTCTCATATACTTATGTATAAGTAAGCATGGTTGAAAGTACGATTGGAAATACAGTGTGCAGAGCCTGAAAATATTAGTGTGCAGCTATGAAGTGAACATTTTTGATTGTCTTTCTTTAATTTGCAAGATATGTATATTTATTTAATTCAAGAAAATAGTAGTATGATCGTGGTTTCCTCAATATCGTTTTAGGAAATCATATTTGAAATGGAATCTCCTCCAAAGAGGAAATACCTGGCATTTTTCTTAATAAACTGTCACTCGAAAACAATAAAGGTAAAAGGAGGAAACACAAAATAAGTCAAAAGAATTCAACTCAGCTACAGAACAATCGTCTGCATATATTTACAATTAAGTCAACCCATTATAAGACTACAAGGATATATACGTCGATTTGAATTTTTTTCACCCTAGGCTAAACTCTTTATGTTAATTTCAAATATGTACAAAGGGGTAAGCATTTCAGAAACATCTGAAGTGCTGTTTTAAAACATGTTGTATCAAAAAAATAGACAGTTTTAATGATTGATTATTTAGATTAAGAGACAGTAACGAGATAAAGCTAGGAATACAAAAAATAACCCTTGCGTTCGCTTCACTCGTTTTTCCTCTGTCAGCTGGGCCAATTCGTTTCATCCGTTCGTTTTTAATCAACTGATCAGTTGTCAACTGAAGTATTTTATAATTTTCAGTGTATAAGTAGTTGGAAAGAAATATTAATATAAAATTATGGACGTAAATACTTTTCAGTCGTATAAAAGACATTTAAAAAATTTGTCATAGTGCCAATTTGAATGTCAATATTGAAGTGATGGCTCACGTCAAAAGTTAACCAGCATTCATTTGGTCTTCGCTGCGTCCACCTGATTGTTGGTACCGCCCGGGTCATCGACAATTTAGGGTTTGTCGGTTTTTAAAACCCTACTTTCAAACCCGGTTTTCAAGAGAAAATTATGCAATTCGAAAGCCGGGTTTTCAGCAAATAAAAACCGTTTTAAATTTAGCACTTTCGTTAATTGTGAGATTTATTCAAGATAATGCAGAGCCAGTTAAACGACCTCTTCTCTCTCCCAAACACTGAGCACAATGTAGAAGACCGAAGCAACCTAGTGGTTATGGATTGCTTCAAAGCCTCATGGTTGGGCACTATAAAAGCAAAAAAACAAAATGTCAGTATGCAACATTACGTGCCTTGCACCGCAGATTAGTTAAACTTGATTGGATTATCGGTAACAGAATGTTATCCAGAAGCTATAAAGTTTTTCGTGATGCTGCAAAAGTTATGTCTCTTATTTAACATCAACGGAAGGAACAAAGTTACTGCAATCTTTTTTGGCTAAACCTAAAAATGTAACTGTGAAAAATTTGTCACATAGGCCTTAATAAAGATTGGAATATTTGCTCAAACGGCTATATTAACAAACGGAATTTTCGGAATCTGTAGAAACATTATTTATTATGCATAGTTTCCAAAACTTTTCAAGATGTCGACGCAGAGTGGTAGTTTCCAGGCTCAAAGAATCCCCTTATCACTTTCATAGAAAGCTAACGGAAAGCTTTTGATCCTTTGAGGAGGCTAGTAAAAAAATCCACAGTAGAATACTACATCTCCCGACATCTCCATTTCAGAGTTAATACGTTTTTCCCAATATACCGCCAATTGTTGGACGAGTTGAAGAGACGCCAATCTTCATGTAACGCAATAACCGCTAATTTTTTGGTTACAATGTTTGAAGCGGAGATTAGAGTTGCATGAGTTGCATGCCACACGAAAAAAGCATTTGCTGTTCTCTGATTGGCAAGCAAAGTATATCTGTATGAACATATGCTTTCTCTCTCGCACAGTCCTGCTGCAAAAATCCAAAAATTGAACAACGGAAAATTCCTTTTTGTGTTCTTTTAAAACCATTGAATCTGCCATATTCCCTCAGCGGCTATTATACCGGCTAAGCTCGTCCGAAAAGAGTATGGTTCCAATGAGGAGAAGATCGCCGAAACTAAAGGCCCCCATACACGATCAAATTGGATTTTCATCAAACCCATAAGTGCAACGAGTTTTGATCGGCCGACCGGCTCACAATCGATAGTTTTGGTTGTACATCCAATTTGATCGTGTATGGGGGCTTTTAGTTTCGGCGATCTTCTCTTCATTGGAACCATACTTTTCTTGGATTTAACGAAACTTTACCCAACAGCTCAGGGAAGCATGGAAACTCAGTATTTGAGTAGTTTATACATGTCAATGGTTTCGTATAAACAACAGTGGTTTGGTATAAATAAATGACACGGTGAAGTCACACCAGATTATTACCTTCTCAGTAACAAATGTACCAAACGGTGGTCCAAGTATTAATGTATGTATATTTTATCGAACCCATGCTAATTTGTTAGCAACACATTTTTATAATGGAAAAATAGTGCAATAGGACCAGGTGGATAGTGAACGACAGCGAGTGAGACCCAGACTCCACTGCATTCGAACGCTTTTGTGTTGTAGGCGCTCGGAAATCCTGACTGCGAGAGATTATTGCACAGTCGAGTTGCGCTATTTACAAAGGAATTCTTATCTTGTTGAGTGCGTAAATGGGGGAGATGCAGTTGGAGGGAATGCGACGAATGGTCTAATCTGGTGTTGCGGGTATAATATTTCCGTGAGGGCAGGAGAGTACATGAATATAAACGCCACAAAGTCAAAGGAGCTACGATTAAATAATATAATTCAAGATTCGCTAATTCGCAGGTAATACATTACAACACGGGGGCTGTTTCACTTACCTCGGAAGCATAGTTGATGAAAGAGGTACCTTAAGAACATGAATATTTAACCAAATAAACTTTAATTCGAATAGTGTAACATCCTTGACATACTACAGCATCGAATGAACATTGAAGTATTATTCGGCTAAGAATGATCATTCGTGCCCAGTGTGTCATGTCCAATGTGTCATGTCCAATGTTCATTCAACAACTTCATTCGCCATTCAATCGAATGAAGTGAAAATCAGACATGTTCCACAATTCGAGTGGCATGAAATCAAATCGGAATTGTCAGATAAATGGAATTGGTCGAAATGTGGAACATCTAATTTCGGTTTCGAGTAAGTATATATTCGACAAAAATCGAATTGTGAAACACACGCAAAAAACTTCGTTTCAACAACTTTCCATGAACTTTCCAGTCAAATTTCCAACTGAAATACATAATTGTCAAACTGTTATGCATTAATAAAAAAATTTAAAAAAAAATTAGTATGGTGCTTTCACATATTTTATTTAACAGATTGAAACCACAATTGGAAGACTTGTATTTTCATTGAGTCTTCTACAAATGCACAAAAGAACTAAGCAACAAGCACATCTTTCTGCTGTAGGTACTTGTATTTGGGTATTTGCGACTATGGCGAAAAGTTGGAAGTAGACAAACTTTTGTGTTGCGTGCGTTCAATCACGTAATTATATGTTAGTTTGCATTTGAATGCACGCACTTCTATTATTTCAATCACGGTACGCACCAACGTATGCTTGTATCTGTCGCCAGCTTTGCAGTAGCAGATGACGCACTGCGAGTGTGTAACGTAATGGCAAGGCAAGTGAGACACGAGCCTGTTAAGAGTCGGGGTACCCTCAGACTAATCCCAACCATGGATAGACCGATTACGAGGGAGTGTGGGAAAGTGAGTTACGACCTCACGCAGTTCTTGAGGGTAAACTAACGATATAGAATATACCTCCAACGTTTTGAGCCCGATGCCTCAGCGCTGTGAGCGGTATGACTAGGTTTCCTAGGCTAACGCAGAGTACATCTTTTTTATTGTCTGAAAATCGGCGAATATGGGTCAGAACCAAAAGTATGCTTCATGTCATACGCACAGTTAGTACTTTCCAGGTGGATACTGCTACCCACCATACCCATAATATCCGCCGGCTATGGTTAACACACGCATACTATGAAATAATTTCGATGTTGGTCGCATTCTTGTGTGACCGCGGATCCTAATCGGCCTACAATTGACAAAGCGAATTGATCGTTTATCATGGGGCATAGAAAACCCAACACTAAATTCAGACTACTGGACTATGTCAATGTAATCTTAAAATGAGCAAACATTTCTGAAGGTTTAACTATTTTCAAGTTATTCTGTAGTATTTCCACAACTTGATGAAATTTTCTGGATTGTTACTAACAGAAACTTTTTAATGTGGTATATGATGCATTTTTGGCAAGCAACCCACATGGAATGCAAAAAAATTAAAATTGATGGTGGAAAGTAATAATTAAATCAGAGTAAAAATTTTCAATAACCGCAAATGCACCAATAAAAAGTGCTAAATGTTACGTTGAGCCGTCGGTCATGCAAGCAATTCAGAGCATTCCAACAGAACTCAAGCATCGCTCCATAAAATTCCTTTGGCGTAACAATTTTTACAAAATTACGTTTCACAGTTCATTTCATTGCAACATGTCCATATTCGCCAGACTATCCGATAGGCTTCTCCATATTGGAGGATTGGTGGTTAAATAAATTATAGTGTGGGTGGAAATATCGAAATCAGAGCTTAGTCGGGAAATGCAACGCAGTTCCATCGCAGGACTGGATGCCATCGTTCATTAAGAGGATTCCAAATCCACATTGGAAGATATACATATTTTTCATGAAATTTAATCAATATTTATTTTTTATATATATAAAAATGAATGCCTGTTTCGCGGGGTCACGTCATAACTTAAGAACGACTTGACCGATTTTATTCACCTTTTCTTTAAAGTTTTCTTATACTTCGTAGAAAGTTCTTACATAAAGAAAAATTAAGAAAATTGCACAGAAAATTGAATAATTTCAGAAAACTTAACGCCTATGTGTATCGCAATAGGGTCCTACACCGTGCAAACGATCTGAATGAAATTTTAACCATTACATTAACACAATGAACATAGGCCATTCTATTATTTTCTAAATCCACTCCTAGATGGCGCTGTCATAGAGAGCTTCGTTGAAATTCATCGCACAACTTCGAAATTTTGCATAATGGTCCGTGGGGGTCTCCCATGATGCACCTCGAAGCCCGGTTGTGAGAAATTTAAAATGGCCGCCAAAATATGACCAAATTTTAAAATGGCGGCGGAAATTTAGTTGAACTTGCCAATTTTGTTTCAAATCTAATGAAAGGGGGTATCTAGGGGTTTTTAAGGTGGCAAATAACGAATTTGTGGTCAAAACTTCAAAATGGCCGTACCAATATGGCCGACGAATTTGCAAATTGTGTTCCAATTCAAATAAAAATCGTTATATGGAAGTTTTTAAGGTATCAAATAACGAATTTATGATCAAAACTTAAATTCAAAAAAGCCGCGCCAATATGGCCGACCAGTTTGCCCATTATATTCCGATTCCAATGGAAATTGGTATATGGGAGTTTTTAAGGTAGTAAATAACGATATTATTATGAAAACTTATAAATTCAAAATGTGGGGCCAATATGGCGGAAGAGTTTTGCCAAATAACTATCATTTGCCGGTTAGGAGTATGTAGGTTGTTCAAGAGTTATAAAAACGGAAAATCTTGTCTTTCTAGCTACAAATGGAAAAACATAGTGTATCCTGAAGCTCTCTAAGCAATCGGTTTAGAATTGATATGGTAAGGAGAAGCGGAAATGTGGGATTTGAGTTTTTAGGTAAAAGTCTAGTATTCTGCAGTACAGGAAGAGACAGGCATCTGGATAAATAAATAAAACCTCGGTCAGTGACATTCTTAACTGATGTGTTTGGACGCATTTACACTATTCATCCCTCGAATGTTGAATGTTTATATTTGCGCTTGAAGTTGATTAACGTACATGGCCCAAAATCATTCAAACAGTTACGAACGGTCACGGTTATCTTTGTCAAACATATCGAGAGGTTGCCAGCTTTTGAGCTTGTTGGAGGACGATTCCCAATAGAACCAAACAATTGCTGATTCCGTGGCCACATGGAATGTGCATCAAATGAGAACGCTATTCGCCATCATTGTGACAACATGCTATCCGTCTCAACCTATAGAGTTATGGAAAAATTGCAAGGAGGACATTTGCGAAGATATATTCCATGGTGTACGAAATAAGTTGCACAATCCGGAAATGGCAATGTGTGACGAAATATACAACGAAGGACTGATTGCCATTGAGTATTTGTGCATGACGATAGCAAATAAACTATTAATTCAGGTTGGCATGATTGCGGCGTATCGACCCATGCACGATGCGTTCGATCAAGAACTGAACTGTGAGCATCAATACGACCGTGATGTGCTGCAAGGAGTATTGCAATCTAATGTACCGTTGCTGGATGATCAACAAAAAAATGCTTACAAAACATTTCTGCAATCGGTGAACAACAACCCTGGTGGGATCTTTTTCCTGGATGCGCCAGGTGGAACAGGAAAAACATTCGTTATTTCATTGATTCTGGTCACAATTCGATCGCAAGCTGACGTTGTACTAGCTCTCGCATCATTCGGAATAGCAGCAACGCTATTAGACTAAATTGTCATTTAATTTGAACATATCCGTTGTGCAACTCTAACTTGCAACATCACCTGCAACAGTGCAATAAACTGTTGATTGAATGCAAACTGATTGTTAGGGACGAATGTACAGTGACGCACAATAAATAGATTGAAGCACTAAACATCCCACTGTAAGATATTCTACACAACAACATCTTTGGCGGTCAAATGATTTTGTTGGCAGGAGACTTCAGACAAACTATGCCAATGATTCCCCGTATAACTGCTACAGATGAGCTCATTGCTTGCTTCAGCGTTGTGGAGACACGTGCCAATATTGTCATTGACCACGGATATGAGAGTTCAGCTTCAAAACGATCAAAGTGCTGAACAATTTTCAAAGCAATTGTTATAAATTGGTAACGGAAAAGTCCCAGTAGATGCGACGCGACGACAGGGTTAATAACAATTTGCAATGACTTCTGGATTCACAAACGGCTCTCATCGACAATGTGTTAGCCGTAGTAATTCGAAATAATCGTAATCACGCTAGGCTCCGGGAAAGCGCAATCCTCGCCGCAAAGAATATCGATGTCAACGAACCATTCAATCGCAAATTCCCGGAGATTTAATGTCACACAAATCAGTTGATTCCAGCAGGGTTTGAAAGCAAAGTAAACTTAAAGCAAAGCACATATTTTTAAGCTTACTTTGCTGATGACTGTGAAAGCTGTTTGTTCCAAATTGCTGTGAATGCTGTCGCTTTCAAATTACTTTCAGGAGCATACTGGTCCGGCTGCAAATGCTTCGGCTTTAAAATACTTTGCTGTGAAAAGCTTTCGGTTTGCTTACAGTTTTTCAAAGCTTTCCTCTCCAAATCCTGTGAAATACTTTGCTTTCTTCAGCTTTTATTTCATGGTCCAGCTTTATATAGTAAAATGGTACCTACTTTTTTTTAGAGAGGGGGAAACTTTTTTTGTATGTGTATGTTAAGCATTCGCAGCCGGAACAGCATGCATTGTAAGCAACAGCATGCGCAGCAATATGAAACAAAAAAGCTTTCACAGCCTGCGGCAAAATGATTGAAAATGTGATTGCTGTAAAGCAAAGCAAAGTAAATTTCTGTGGTCTACATGGCAGCAAAGCAAAGTCGACAGCAACAGTATTAAAATTGCTGCAGCACCCTGGATTCCACCACTAACAAAGATGATGTCGGATTTCCACCGCATAATTTGCAACTCAAAAATGGTTCGGTCATCCTAAGGCCGCGTTTACATCCCAATGTCAACGCGAAAGTGCACTTTGAAGCTGTTTTATCGCACAGCAATTTGTATGTTTTTTCTCTGTTGCACGAAAGTTTCAGAATTTTCGTGCAGCCGAGAAATAAGCATACAAATTTCTGTGCGATAAAAGAGTTTCAAAGTGTATTTTCGCGTTGACCTTGGTATGTAAAGGAGTCTTAATGCTACGAAATTTGAATCAATCACGACTGTGCAATGGTATCAGACATGCTATTAAGAATTTGATGCCGAATTTGAAAGAAGCAGAAATTATAAACGGAAAATATTGTGGGGGGGGGGGGGGAATGGGTGCATTCCCCACATTCAGTTGATTACGACCGATACTCCTATTATTTCAAAAGATTACAATTTACAGACCGATTGGTTTTCGCAAAGACAATCAACAAATTCCAAGGGACAATCTTGTTTGTGGCCTGAATTTGGAGAATCCATGTTTTTCGAATGTCCAATTGTATGTAGCGTGGTCACGTGTCGGCAAACCATCTGATTTATATGTGTATGCTCCATACGAAAAAACGAAAAAATGTGAATCGTTACGATTTCATTAAATTCAACTTCATTTGCAAAACCAAATAAAATATAATGAATCAGCTGAATAACATTTGAATATATTGAATGGCTTTGTTTTACCAAACAAAATTTGACAATCATGTAAAATGTCACAAAAACTGTAAACAAGTAAACGTCAACGCTAATAGCCATGTGGTGGCCAACTGTTGCGGGCAAAACGGAGTTATGCTGGGTCCAGCCATTTTAAAAATTACCTTCGAGTATTACAATGGAAAAATTTATGGTATGTTAATTGTTAACACCGAGTAATAAATTCCAACAAAATATGTTACAATAAAAACAGTACATATTTTAAAATATTATGTCCAGCCACAACCACCAAAATTATTGTGTGTTTTTTATTTAATAAAACACCCCAAAAACTGCACTACTCATTTAGCACCAATTAGAATGCAATTAATGTTTCTAAATAAAATTCACAGTGGGAGCGCCACCAGGTAATTATGTAAATTCTACCTGGTGATGACACTATCCGATTTTGTAAAGTTTCTGGCAAAAGGTAATCGAATCTGGTGTAGATTGCCGAAACTGTAAATTGGACTTGGTTTGATATAATTAGTAGGGATGTGTTATTTAGTAACAGGATAACTTTTGATGGTCAACATTTGACGGATGATAGAGTAGTATTGTTGGAATATTAAAGTGGTTTTCTTGTTTATAGGACATGGTAAGTGTACATAAAAACTAGTTGGGATGTGGGTTTGACCCCTTCGGTCCACACGATTAACTTCCCAGTATGATGAACGAAGATGGAATAAACTGACTTCTTACAAAATAGTTATACGTTTACCACTAGTGGAAAATTGGCTAGTATCAGAACTGATGACAACTATAATAGTAGTAAATCCACAAGATTTTCTAGAGAATTTGTTTTTCCTGAACGTTAGCAAACAAACATGTCCTCCGTATTTCGTTCGCTGCACTAAAGCGGGTGTTCAAATTCGTATTGAGCGTGCTGAAGCGCCGTTGACAAACTCATTTGGAAATTCCAAAGCTTTCCGGAGATATTAGCAAAACTGTAACTGTTAAGTACTTGTCAGACTTGACCAAAAAGAACAAATTTTGCTGTAACTACTGGAAATCCCGGGATAAACCGCAATTTCCTGAAACTGTATCACGCGTAGAAAACAATTCCCCGTAAAAAAGTGCTAATCCAAGGTTTGAAAAAATCGCGCTGTTTGTAAAGGGTAACGAAATTTTTGCACGGTTTTGAAACTTTGTCGGATTTTGACAAGTGATGTTTTGTTCGAAGGCTATCGCTGTGCAGAACCCAAAAAAGATCACTTCGTTGAGAACGGGTCTCATTCCATCGAGTTTATTAGATATTAGCAAAACTTGTCAATTTAAGGTCTTTCTGACAATTAGCCGAAGTTTTTCTATTTAAACAAAAAAGGCCCGACCGAATATTATGAAATTTTTTTCAGAGCATTTCTTCGTTAATATTCTTTTTTCGGCACCTCAATGAAGTCGATATAGTTTTTAGTTCGCCCGGTATCGTGCAGGTACAAAAATCATAAACGTCGTTTAAACAAAAAAAAACGGTTCGACCGAATTTTATGAAAATCTTTTCAGATCATTTTTTTGGTTAATATTCTTCGAACGGCACGTCAACTAAGTCGATATCTTTTATAGTTCGCGCGATATCGTGCAGATACAAAAATCACTTATGTCATTTAAACCAAAAAACCGCTCGACCGAATATTATAAAAATCTTTTCAGATTATATTGTCGCTAATACGCTTCGAACGGGACCTCATGTAAGTCAATATCCTTCGTGGTTCGGGCGATACCGTGCAGGTACAAAAATCACTTACGCCGCTTAAACAAAAAAAACGGCTGGACCGAACTTTATGAAAATCTTTTCAGATCATATTTCGGTTAATACGCTTCGAACAACACCTCAACGAAGTCGATATCTTTTTTGGTTCGCGCGATATCGTGCAGGAAAAAATGACCACATACGTACGCACACACACACACACATACTTCCTCCCAATTTTTTGCTTAAAATGCTCTTGGGACCTTGAAAGATGAAAATACGTCGAAATTTTCGATTTCGATTTTCGGACCGATTACAATAACTTCCTATACTGGAAAGTTAATTATGATGAAACTGCTTAATTCTGCCGTTGAGGGATATTTTCCATAATAGAAAACCCCAAAGGTATGTGATGTCCTTTCTGGTTATCTTAGCAACCAATGAATAGTATATTTTACGTGCTCATCATATACTGGATTTGAATGGTACAGGGGTATCGTTTAGTACAAAACATATACGGGTTAAAGGTGTCATGGCTTTGTTACAATCGTCGGATTTTCTGTATGTACAATGTACATATAGCTTGTTTACATGCGGGTGAAACTGCAAGACACAAATAATTACATTTGCATGCTTTATAATCCCCAAAAATAATGTGTGGGTGGATCAGGAACTGGGACTTTTGCTGACAACATCATAAGCTTCCTTAGTAAGAGCAGCACAAATCATTGAAAATAATGAATAAAAATAGCTCCCATGGGAACCAGGAGGAATCAGAAGGAAATGTTTGGTATAGTAGTTGGATGCCTTATCCATTAGGTACCAAGGTCGACCCTTTCATTAATTATGAAAATGAAACATGACTTTAATCAGCCAGTCAGATATGACAAACAAAAAATAATTTCCTAGGTGCGCCATTACTCAAACTGCATCTGCCCTTCACCTATATGCTTGCGCTGTGACGGGTGGGATCCACCCCAGTGTGATAACTCATTTTAATTTAAAGTATACGAGGATAGACACACTCCATGTTGTCATTAGTTCGATATGTTTGCTATTTTTTAAGTTTGTTTACATACGCCATAGTCAAAAGTATTTACACAAGGCCATGCTGTGCTCCCGCTTTGCAAAGAAACTTTAAAAATCCGATGTTACTAATAATTATAAGGAAATATTTTTTTTGTAGGGTTGTCTGAATACTCTAGAACAGGAGGAGAAAAGCAATCGGTTGAATTCAGTTTAGTTTCTGAGAAATAAATAAGGGCCACCTGCGTCAAAAGTATTTACACACATTTTATTCCCGTCAAAAGTATTTACACAAGCACAAAAACATAGATTTCTTGAAACTAGTCAAAAATTTAAATGTTTTTTCTCAACTATAATAAAATGTGATTTGTTAATATGTTGTTGGACCACCTTTGGCGTCAATCACTGCCTGCAACCGAGCCGGAATAGATTCTATCAATCGATGTATAAATTCTTTGGGTAACTTGCTCCAAATTTCTTTAATTTCATCAATAGTTTCCTGCCTTTTTCGTCCTTTTTGGATCGTCCTCTGCTGCTTTACGAAACCCCAAACATTTTCAATAATATTAAGGTCCGGGCTCTGTGGAGGCCACGGAATGACAGCTTGACCTGCTCCATGTAACAATTGCGTTGGCATCCATCCTTTATGGCACGGAGCGTTATCATGTTGAAAAATAAATTCATGGGTAGGAAATAGTTTTGCTGCAGATGGAAATGCATGATCATTCAGCAGATGCGTGTATTCGATTTGATTCAAAGTTTTTTCTAGAGGTACCAGATCTCCAAATCCGTAGAATGACATGCATCCCCAAAACATTACTGAACCACCTCCATGATTGTTCAAAGGTTGCACTGCATTTCCTTTCAAGCTTTTGGGAAGATGCATGAAAGTCTTTCCAAAGGATCCTTCGAACTGTTTTGTGGACAGATGAAAGTTCTTTTCAGTTCGAAGGATCCTTTGGAAAGACTTTCATGCATCTTCCCAAAAGCTTGAAAGGAAATGCAGTGCAACCTTTGAACAATCATGGAGGTGGTTCAGTAATGTTTTGGGGATGCATGTCATTCTACGGATTTGGAGATCTGGTACCTCTAGAAAAAACTTTGAATCAAATCGAATACACGCATCTGCTGAATGATCATGCATTTCCATCTGCAGCAAAACTATTTCCTACCCATGAATTTATTTTTCAACATGATAACGCTCCGTGCCATAAAGGATGGATGCCAACGCAATTGGTACATGGAGCAGGTCAAGCTGTCATTCCGTGGCCTCCACAGAGCCCGGACCTTAATATTATTGAAAATGTTTGGGGTTTCGTAAAGCAGCAGAGGACGATCCAAAAAGGACGAAAAAGGCAGGAAACTATTGATGAAATTAAAGAAATTTGGAGCAAGTTACCCAAAGAATTTATACATCGATTGATAGAATCTATTCCGGCTCGGTTGCAGGCAGTGATTGACGCCAAAGGTGGTCCAACAACATATTAACAAATCACATTTTATTATAGTTGAGAAAAAACATTTAAATTTTTGACTAGTTTCAAGAAATCTATGTTTTTGTGCTTGTGTAAATACTTTTGACGGGAATAAAATGTGTGTAAATACTTTTGACGCAGGTGGCCCTTATTTATTTCTCAGAAACTAAACTGAATTCAACCGATTGCTTTTCTCCTCCTGTTCTAGAGTATTCAGACAACCCTACAAAAAAAATATTTCCTTATAATTATTAGTAACATCGGATTTTTAAAGTTTCTTTGCAAAGCGGGAGCACAGCATGGCCTTGTGTAAATACTTTTGACTATGGCTGTAGAAATTAAATTGTCGATATTGACAAATTTTCGTTATGACACTTTTTTTCAGAGTCTAAATTTTAAGTATGAAAAGAAAAGGACATCGTTTTATTGTTTAATTAACCTATTTCTTACTTTTCCATAGTTTCGTAATTTTTCATAGTTAACATTAACACAATAGTTGCGTTGTTTTTACGCCGTGATCACACTCAGGTCATTAACTTTCAAGTATACCAACAACAACAACAACAACTTGATCCAAATATAAAGTGATACGAAAATAGCTTGTGTAACAACCATATCCTAGACACATCTCATTGGAAAATCCAGTGCTTTTATAATTTTGTGAGTTGTTACTTCTTGGCCGCGCAAAATATGGCGGACGAATTTTGTTAACTTTGTTCCGATTTTAATGAAAGTGAGTGCCTGGGGGTTTTGTATGATAGCAAATAACGAATTTATGACCAAAACTTATAAATTCAAAATTGCGGACCAATATGGCTGACGAATTTTGCCAAATAAGTGTCATTTCTCGGTTAGCTGTATAGTTCAATCAATCTAAAATAGCTCCATGTAATTTTTGCGTTAATTGCCAACAGGAAACAAAAAATATGGTCATATAGGAAAAAAAATCTAAAAAAGATAGCGTTTTCTTTTTCGGAATTTGGAATGGCGAACCTAACCTAAAAAATCCCGGACAGTGTAAAAAACGCTTTTTAGCGAATAAAAGAAAAACGTGACCTCGGATCGAAAAAAATCAAATTATAAAGTTGTAGCTATTCAAATTATCTTTCGATTGATGTATATTGAGTTATAGGTTGGGGCACAAAACATAGAGAAAAATGGGAAAAACTGTCAAAAATCACGTTTTTTAAATTTGTTAATAACTTTTGTTTAACGCCACTTACATATTTGTTATTTGGTACAAATATTGCTTCTTGCTAGCTGAAAAAATGGTGTAATTTTTGTTGCGAAATATTGAACAGTTTCCTTGAAATTTCAATTTTTGTAAAAAAAGGCGTTCTTGTAAAAACGCTCCTCTTGGTTAATGGATTTCGCTGGATCAACGTTCGAGAGCTTAAAATTTTCTTTAAAGATTGTACTATCAAGTAAAAAAAGTGGATTTTAAAAGCGTATAATGCTCAAAATCGCAGGCCAAAATGTATTAATAATGAAAAAACATTGGTTTGGTTGAAAAAAACTGACTTTCTGAGTCTGTTTTTTCATTAATGATACGTTTTTGGGGGTCATTTTGAGCATTGTAAGCATTTTATATCGAGCTTTTTTTACTTGTGCATGTTAATACGAGTTTTGAAGAAAATTTTAAGCTCTCGAATGTTGATCTAAAGCAGTGGTGGGCATTCCTATGCCCGCGGGCAAATGAGCTCTGAATATGTATACGAAGTCAGATGACTCGCGTATACAAGAAAAAGCATAACATGCGAGTGGGAACGTATAAAATTTTGTGTTCTTATGAAAAGGATACACTGTTAAAGCTTTTGATAGATTTTACACAAATGCGTTTTTCAGCTGTGTAGGTTTGCCCGCCACTGATCTAAAGAAATCCATGGACCAAGAGGAAAGTTTTTACAAGAACGTCTTTTTTTACAAAAAGTGAAATTTCAAGGAAACTGTTCAATATTTCGCAACAAAAATTACACCATTTTTTCAGCTAGCAAGAAGCAATATTTGTACCAAATAACAAATATGTAAGTGGCGTTAAACAAAAGTTATTAACAAATTTAAAAAACGTGATTTTTGACAGTTTTTCCCATTTTTCTCTATGTTTTGTGCCCTAACCTATAACTCAATATACATCAATCGAAAGATAATTTGAATAGCTACAACTTTATAATTTGATTTTTTTCAATCCGAGGTCACGTTTTTCTTTTATTCGCTAAAAAGCGTTTTTTACACTTTCCGGGATTTTTTAGGTTAGGTTCGCCATTCCGAAAAAGAAAACGCTCTCTTTTTTAGAATTTGTTTTCCTATATGACCATATTTTTTGTTTCCTGTTGGCAATTATTAGATGGATTTGTGTAGATTGATTGGACTAGTATGAAGGTTCAACTGACATCGCTACAAATGGAAAAACATTAAACATAGTATAGGTTGAAGGTTTTCTTTTGGAAAGGTGGCACCGTGTGTATATAATTGAACTTATCCTGAACGGTTTAACTGATTTTTATGAAATTTTGCGTGTGTGATTAAGTTGATTTGAGAATGGTTTAGATTCGCAATTTGAATCGTTACCTAAACGGCTGGACAGATATTTACAAGCTTATAAACTTCGTTCTCTGTGAGGGAGCAAACTTGCGATCGATTTTTTGACTACTTCCCGATATCCGGTGATGCTCAAATTTTGCACACATCTTGGGTTTTGAAGGCAGCACAATAAAGAATATTTAATGATATGGTATGGCGGCCACCATAAAATGGTGGGTTCCTTTTTCTTTACAACCCCTCGACCCCTCTTGATACCCATATGAGAGAGTACGACGAGTAGAACACAATAAGCTACGTGACGGCATTTTGAATCCAATATGATGGCCCCTACAAAATGGTGAATAACCTTTTTCTTTACAACCCCTGACATGGGTATCAAATGAAAGAGGATGAGGATTAGAATCGGCCCACGAAAATGCATTTTTCTGTACAACCCTTCGGTCGGTCGGTTCGGTATTTATCATTCTGCGAAACATCAATCAACCAAGTTTATGCAATGGTACTAGATTGTCTGTGAAAAAGCTTATGAGTAATGTGATTGAAGCTACCATTTTCAAGGAAAAATACCAAGACGAAGATGTTTTGATTCCGATAATTTAAATGATTACGAATGATTTGCCTTTTGAATTTAGATATCATCAATTTCCTACTCAATGGCAATTAACAAGGCGCGGGGCAAGTCATTGGAAATTTACGGAATCAATTTAGAGTATCCGTGCTTCTCACACGGTCAACATTTTGCCTGCTCTCGCTTTGGCAAACCATCAGCTTTGTTCGTATACCTACGCAGAAGACGGCAAATCGAAAAACATTGTTTATCGTAAGGCATTGCAATGAACATTAAAACATTTCAAAAATTTAATTCATAATGCCATTACAATTACCATTGAACTGTAAATAAGTGAAATAAATAATTTTGATCCAAATTGATACTTCTTTTGTTGTTTCGTTGTGTTTTCCAGTCAATTAATTAATTTCAGGAAGAACGAGGTCTAGTCTGACAGATTGCGACAGAACACATGAAGAATCAGAACTACAATTTTGAAAAACTAAATTTCTTCCATGATCATCCGGTGTAAAAAGAATGCAGCTAATATTACTTAATCCCTGTAGTGAGTGGAGTGAAAATTGGGATCATAGAACTGTCAAATTGGGTTAGTTGACTACTTCTTGTTTTCTCACGTTCGGTAGAATACTGTGATGATTTATGCGTCATCTCTTTGTTAGAAGTTGAATGAACCGTTGTTGATAATGACTTTGCTAAGTTTTGAATTTACAATTTATCCACTATGCTAGCATGGCGTCTTCTATTAGAATGGAAACGAACGGAAAAAGCTTCGTATTTTCTCGAAGTATTTTAAAGAAGATTCTAGTAGTTTCCAGTATAGGATGGAAAGCTCTGAAACTTGGCTTGGATATATAAAAGGGGCTTGCAACGGCGTTTAGGAAGTCAGTTTGATTTGAAAAGCGATGACAGTGCTCTAAAGTTATAAAAGTGATCTAAAGCGAAAAGTGGTGATTAAAAAGTGAATTGAAAAGCTATAAATAGAATTCAATAGTGAGAGATAATAAATTGCAAGTGATTATAGTGAGCTTTAAAAATTGTGTTGGTTATTGAATTGTGTTTGTTTGTTTTTAATAAATAAGTTTTGTGTGGATAATTAAAAAGTGTACTCCTTAAATAATCCTACGAATCCATTAAGCCGTAAAAAAGTTAAAAAAAATTGTTTTTAGTGTAATTAGTGAGTTTTCTGTAAAGAAAGGAACAATGAAAAGTGCAGTTTGTGAATGTAGGAATAATACGAAACTTCCGCAAGGAAAATCCTTCTTCAGGTAAATATGCTAATTAAAATACTTCCTAAACACATATATTACATGTCTACATTAATAAATGTGTCATTGCGCTAAATACTCCAAATAATATAAATTTTGTTCGCTTGGATTACTTTGTTTACATTAAGCCGCGTCTCCACCAACCGAACATGTTTGCCGAACAGTGTTCGCGAACATAAAAACGGACAAACATTCCACATTTGGTTCCCAAACCTCGTACCGTAAATTCACGGCTTGAGAATACAACTTCAGATCTTCAGGCACAAACTGACGATAAATGCCCACACACAATAAAGATTTTTGTCAGTTTTCTTGAACTGCAGGTCGTGGAGGTGTGTGGTAAAACTTGGCTTCAAGACGAAACTTTCAGGCCACGGCCTGCCGTCGACCTGTGCGTGAAAGGGTGCCTTAAGATATGGCTAAACCCTACACAAAAATTTTTATGTGAACTCCAGAAAGTATGATAATAGCCGACTTGACGAATGCTGCGGCGTACAAGCCAAGTAACCCTGACTCGCGGAAAGGCCATTAGAATAGAGAACTACAGGTAGGGCCCTGGAATCCTGGAATTTCAGCGTAATGAATTCTTGCTGAGTATGATTGCTCACGTTTTGGTAGCTGTGTGTCCACTACAAGCGGAAAAAGCGAGTGGAATATATGTAATGATGGTATTATTGGACGCCAGGCTTTTGGCTTTAACATACGGGAAGCTCACAGTCCCACAAATAATAAATTCATGGCTTAGTGAGTTGGTGTAGCAAAAGTACAAACAAAATATCGTGCAGCTGACTCACTCGCATGACTCCTCGTATGTTTTAAGCAAGCCTGCAATAGAGCTTTTTGCAGCAGAAGCAAGCTTGCAATACAATTGTTTGCATCAGAAATTTGGTTTTGCATTTTGGACTTTAAACCTATTATAAACATGGTATATACAGATAGACGCAAAAGCTATTTCGAACAAGTGAAACATGAGGAGATTGTAAAAGGTGGAGAGTTTTGTCTGTCCATGGAGAATATATTTCGTCAACCTATGTTGTAACCCGGCTACAATTTCTAAAAAATATATATTCAATAATAGAAATTGCCATTTTATTTCTAATCATTTTCAGTGTAACCGCAAGCCCAAAATTCGCGAAAATAAGAAATATTTATGAGAAGCCCGTTGAATTTTTCGTTGCCTTTTCATGAGATTCTAGGAAATGCTTTATCCTATTAAAAATTACAAAGACTAGCAGTATTTTTACCATCGGTTAGGGGATTTTGTTTTGTTGAAAAAACAAGAGGGTTCTTGATAAATCGGAGTCATTTCCTTCAAATATTTGTTCTGTATAATTAGAAAGAAAGACAAAAAAAAAATGGAGGAAAAAAAATTATATTTGTGTGAAATTTTATACAACAAAAATGGTGGCAGCGGTGGGATTCGAACACATGCCTTCGAGACATAATATTTTTTTTTGGTGTAAGGAAGGCCGTAAAATTATATGAAATAATAAAGAAAATTATATCTGTGTTCTTGAAATATAAAATTAATTTTTTGGTTGTTTGGCGGATTACAAATATAAATATGTATGTATGTAGCGTAGCACGGTGTGTAGCAACACAAAAACTGCTTAGCTGAATGTAGAAGCCTGCTCCTCCCGTAGACCTTTTAATATTCTGTCTCTTGAGACCGTGAATTCTGTCTCTTGAGATCGTCCTAGGTTGTGAGGTGACACCGCAGTCCTACATGGCCAGTCTGATAACCCACCAGCAGCCTTAGGTCCGCTCTGTTTAAAGTGATAGTGCCCTTAAGGCAAAGGGTCTTATAAGATATCCCAATAACCATTGCAGTCGAGACCTTGGAGTTGGGTCTTGCGACACCAACCCCTGTGCTATGTTCCATCTTTGACCTGTCAGTAAATCAGTGGAGATGTTTTGGATCCTTAGGAAGAATAAGTTCCTCTCACTCACAACGATCTGGGATAATCGCTCTGAATTTCCTTTTGGAATCGCAGTTCACTAACCATATGCTCGCATACGTGGCAAATGGAAATTTTTAGGATACTGATAAGGATATCCATGTGTCCTTTGTCCGTATAGGGGCAGTTGGATGAGATCTGAAGTCTCAAGGCACTTATGGCGGCGGATTTCCATATGAAGATATGCAAAGGTGTCAATCCAATGATTGCATACATTGCAGTTGTGCGACAGGTCTGCATAGCTTCGGTAATGCAGAAGCAAGCAAAGCCGTTCAGTTTGCTGCACTTGAGGATCGATGTAACCTGTATAGCCTTGGCCACCAAACTATAGTGGCATAAACGACCACAGTTTGTTTAAGTATCGTATTGTACATCCTGAACATCATTTTTGGTGTAAGACCCCATGTCTTACCCAGAAGCCTTTTGCAGGCCCATATGGCCCTGGTGGATTTGGTGATGACGTAGTTAAGTTGCGTGTTCCAGTTCAGTCTCTTGTCTAACTTTACTCCCAAGTATTTGACTGAGTCTGAGTACTCAACTGTGGTACCCTGGATACAGATAGGACCTAGGTCCGCTTTGTACCGTTTGGAGAAAGGTACCAGGACAGCCTTATTTGGGTTGATTTCCAGGCCCTCCTTGGTACACCATCTTTGAACTTCTCGCAGTGCTGTTCTCATGACAGCTGTAATGGTCAAGTCAAACTTTCCAGAGACACTGATGGCAAGATAATCTGCATAACCGATGACATCGAAACCAGATTCAGGTAGTTTGATCAAAAGTTCATCCACAACTAGTGACCAGAGTAACGGGGATAAGACTCCACTTTGAGGGCAGCCCTTAATAGCCTTAACACTAATGATGGAGACACCTAGAGGTGAGGATCCAGGTTTCTGAGAGCGAGTGCTCTAGAGATAGAATTATAGCCAGTGTTATCGAAAGCACCTTCGATGTCAAGGAACGCACATAAAGCAGTTTCTTTAGCAAGGAAGGCTTTTTCGATTTTGCTGATCGGGTGGTGTAAAACAACCTCTGTTGACTTACCCTTCGAGTAAGTGAACTGGGAGCTATGTAGAGGAAGGGAGAGCTCCAGTTTTCACCTAATATGAAGGTCTAGCAGCCTTTTCATCATTTCCAAAAGAAAAGAGGTCAAGCTGATAGGTCTGTACAATTTAGGCCGCTTCGGGATAAAAACCACCACGATTTTCCTCCAGATGGTTGGTATGTATCCCCAGTTGAAGCTGGCTCTAAAGAGACAGACCAGGTTGTCGCGGATCAGATCAAGGCATTTCCGAAGTGCCGGAAAAATTCCATATCCTCCCGGGGATTTATAGGGTTGAAAAGAGGCCACCGCCCATTTAACCTTGTCACGGTCGAAGATGTTCCCAGAAAGACTACGGGAATAACGGTCTAGGATGATCCCATGACTGCGGTCTGGAGGCTTGACCTTGGAAATTGCTCTCTGAGCACCTGCTCAAGGTTTCTTCATGGTTAGAGGTGTAGGGGCCATCCTCCTTTCTGAGAAGACCCACTCCGTTGAAGGAGTCCTTGTTATAGGCTGGTGGGTTGAACCTACATATATTCATCCCAATGCCCGGTATATTTTGCTCTATTGAACAATATCCTAACGTCTCTACGCATTGCAGCTAACCTGTCGTTCCACCAGGGTACCTTATGCAACGACTGGAAAGAAGAGACCAGTATTGCTGACATGGTAGGAAGAGATCAGCACATTAGTAAACTGCGCGGCCGCAATCTCCAATTCACACACTGAGCTGATAGAAACCGCAAGAAGGTCTGATTTCGAGGCACCAAGTCCCTGAAGCTAAGACCAGTTGGTTTTCTTAGGAACCTAATGGGGCCCATCCACGGGCCAACTAGTTGCCCAAACTGAGTTGTGTTGGCACTGAATCGTTGCGTGTATGGGGCAGTTGGCAAACTGATTTGACAGTTGGGGTTTCAGTTGGGATAAATCAAAATCTTTTAATTTTATGGGGGCGGGGCCAAGAGTTGGGGCAACTAGTCGCACTGTGTGTATTGTAGTTTGGCAAACTCTTTGAATGAATTAAGCCTGACTTCGAAGAATATATTTTTTTGCAAGTTTATATTTACATTGTTTCGCATTATTTTTAATTTAAATTATGAAAGTTCACATAATATTAAATTATTTTCATAATTTATACGTTTAGAGTTTAATTTATATTTTAAAACCATACAAATATTTATATTAATAATTAAAAATTTTATAATTAATATAAAAAATCATCACTATCCATTTTTTTGTAATTATAAAACTTAATAGTGGGTTTTCTCCAATTTTATTTAACGTTCAAATAGCCTATAAAATACTGAATTGGCAGTTGAAGTATCAACTCAGTTGAAGCGTTTGTGGCAAAACACCAACTCTTTACACAACTCAGTTTGGGCAACTAGTTGGCCTGTGGATGGGCCCCATAAGAAGAGGCGCGGATATGTGAGAGGGCCACAAAGTAAAATCTAATGTGCAGATGATCCGACAGTGAAGCCTCGTCCAGAACGCGCCAGTCTTCAATCCTGTCGAAGAGAAGCCTGCTCGTGAAGGTAAGGTCCAGCACGTCCTTTCTACTAGTAGTGATAAAAGTGGGTTTACATCCCCTTTTTGCAATATCTAGGTATTCATAACAAGAAATTCTAGAAGACACTCACCCCTTTGGTTTACATCGGCACTCCCCCAGATGGAGTGGTGAGCATTTGCATCACAACCTAAGTACATATACCTAATATTAAGAATTTTTTGTAATGGGGGGGGGGGGTGTTTGAAGGAGAATCGAGTATTTATTTGGCAAAAGTTTAAAAGCAGCTTTTCCTAGTTGACCGAAATGATTATTTAAAATATATTTAACCGATAATCATGAAATTTGGTTAATTTAATATTACCCCCTATTTGAATTAAATTGCTTTAAAAAAAGTTTAAATAATCACTGTTTTACTTACAAAAAAATAGAGGCAATTTAAATTATTAGATTAATAAATTAACAGCTTTTGCATTTTGACATCTGGCTTTGGTACTTCCAACTCGTAAGGCTCTATATAGCACCGACTCTGTATTATTTTACGGAGAAAATATGTTGTTAGTTGCTAAAAGTTTTAATTAAGATGAAATGGAATTTCTACAGTACTAAAGAAAACTCTATACTTTTAAAAAAGGAGGAAAATTCAACTAAATTCAAAGTTCTTATTAGTAACTTCCACTTTTAACAGAAAAATGTTTTTTTTTTTGTTTCTAGCTACTGCAGCGCAACTACGGTAAATTAGATAACTAAATACCTTGAACAAAATTTGACGTAACATTTTAGCTTACACTACTTTTGACTATATTTTAATCTAATTATTGCAGCTGAAGTAGAGTTATTCAATTAATTTAAAAATTTTAAGAAAGTAAATGAAAAAAAATTGCTTGAATTTAAGGAGCCTAATGTGACGCCTAGATGTCAGCACAACATACATATATAATTTTTAAAAGTGACGTCTTTGCCATTTTGTTTGGTAAAAGAATTTCAACGATGGAGATACAATGCAACATTATTATTCAAACTTATTATAAAAATGGATGTTCTTTGAAAGCTACTCATCGTAAAATTGTGATTTCACGAAATGCAGATTTCAATAAGGTCGTGGGATCTAATACCATTAATTTTTTTTTGTATTGATCTAAAATCTAAAGAAAAACATACAAGTTGCATTCTGTGAAATAACTCCAGCAATATGCCAAAAAGTCATTGAAAACACATTTAACATTTGAATGATATTCTGTCCCACGTATAATTGTAATGGATCATACTTTCAACAAAAAGCAGATTGAATAAATTGTAAACAGTTTGTGTTCTATTAAAAAACATATGGGCGCCTTTTTATGGATGACCCTGTATGCTACGTGTAGGGTTTGTGCAGGGACGAAGAATTAATTTCATCGAGTAGGAGTCATGGCACAATCAGGGAGCTTTCGCTCCAAGGCCGACCGTACTGCTACGTGGATAGGTGAGGGGACATCAAGCTGTCCCTGCATTGCCGTGGAACCGAATGAATACTGTGGATCTGGAGAGGACATACTCGATAAAACCCAGAACAGCAAGGTGTAAACAATGACGACGAAATGAATGTTTTTTCATGAGTACATTACCCACGATGGAGTCCCGAATCCTGGCCACATCCGGTTTAACTTAATGTTCCCATGGTAATACGGAGATCTGCCATAGGTAACTGTCCTTCTCACGCAGCTTGTAGGACTCATATTGATCCATAAGGCTGTATCAGATCCAAAGCAGAGAAGCAGAACCGTCGGCAGAGAATTGTTTCTATTGGCTTACACTGGTCACGTGACAAGAAAAGCAGCAGAGAGTTCTGCCGCTGCTTTTTCATCTCAAATCCTAATTTTGCTGCTTTGCAAAGCAGAATTTTTTGACATTTCAAACATTTGTTACTTGGCAAGTTGTTTTTAAATGGCAAATGGATATTTTAGGGTGGTTTTTTGTATCTATTTATGTATATACACAGTTATGATTCAGAAAAAATGTTATTTTTTGTTATTTTTTAAATATGTTGATAAAAAATTAAAAGTCTGCCGCTGCTGCTGCTTTACGTGGATCTGATTCAGCAGGCAGAATTCTGCTATTTCCTCTGCTTCTGCCTCTGCTCAAAAAGTTGGATCTGATACAGCCTATACACTGAGGCGCTGGAGAGAGTCTACTCTCTAAAAACGAGTTACTGTATATTCACTGTTTTCCAATGAATACTCACTGGTTGAACCATTGCTCAGTCAACTAATGGGAGAACAGTGAAATTGTACTGGTTGAACCAGTGAAATTCACGAAAAAAAAAACTTTTTTTCTAACGCAGCTACTAAAATGAAATGCTGCTTGACATCCGTAATCGAGCGAGAGCCGGTTATTGAGCGTGCTAAATGGAACCCTTTATTGCCTAGAATGTGAGTGACATATTTTTTCCCCCAGTGAAATTATAAATCATTTTTAGAGAGTAGGGTGGCCTTCAACTGGGAAAACATCATATAATAAAGCAAAATCCTTAAGGCTCACCAGCCTCTATTGCTTGCTCCTGAAATCGATCAAGAAGATTTTAGACAAGCATACTAAAGATCTGTTAGCAGCAGCATACCTAGATCTATCGGGATCGCCATATTTAAACAGAATGGGGTTGGTAGTAGATTACAGCCCTTGGTTCTGCAGAGTAGCTGGTTTAACAGTGGATTACTTGCAGTGAGAATTTTAGTCACGTTGAGGACGAGATTAAGTCTCCTCTATCGCGGATTCCTTGCTTCCAGGGAGATTTGGGACATGAATATTAAATCAATTTTAGGTTATATTAAAAGTCTTAACATCGAAAGTTCGGATTGGCACAAGAGACCAAATAGGTCGCAATAAATACAAAGATGCCCCTCAAAGATAGAGAAAAACAAAGATTTTCAGTATTTATGACCTGAAACTATTTTCAGTGATAAACCGCATTTTCATCTAAGTAAAATCAGATTTCAAATCGCGTAAAGATGACCACGCACTGGCGCGAAATATTCGCAAAGGTAGCCGCGTCGAAAATTTTGCCGCGGAAGCGAAACTCGCGGGCATCAACATTCCAAAGCGACTCTTAAGGGGCCCATACAAGAGCGTACAATTTGCGCAAATTTTGTGTTTGTTAAAAATTATGTGATTGCCCATTATGCCCAATACGCAAAGAGTTGCACAAACTTCAGTTCCGTTTATGTTTTCGTAGAGAAAACCTGTCTGAAGCTGCGGCTTTGGCTTTTATAACTGAAAGTTTTGCAGAAAGTGAGGCGAATTTCAATGAATTCCCTGCCAATTTCACACTAAAATTGAGCAATTAAAATTGATATGACTTGAAATGCACCAACATCACCATACACGTGGAAACAACTTGCACAACGCTGCCCGTTGCACAAAAATTTTCAAACGCGTTGGATTTTCATCAAACACACACACACACACACACACACACACGGGGAAATGTTTGCACATCAGGCTGCGCTGCGCAAATTGTTCGACCGTGTATGGGCCCCTTTACACTAATTAAATTCAGCCGGTTTTTGAAGTGTTTTCTCAAAATGTATTCATCATCAGATGAAGAAGCTCTTTTGTTTTTAATGTTAGATGCAAAGTAAAATCATAGGTTATAGACTAAGAGCCAGGGCAACAAATCCTCAGCACTGCCAACAAAAAACTACCAGATAATTTCTGGAGGCAAAAATTTGACTACCAAAGTCTCCACAATTAGAAAATCTACTAGAAAAACTTGTAAGCTTGTTTATTGTGGAAAATTTTTGCCCGAACAGAGTACTGCTTTGCGTTGACAAAATATTGCCACATGCATTTTAAAGGGATAGCGAAATTTTGCCCGATCACCGTAATATAATAAAAAGTAGAAAATATAACCAACCAACTTATAATTTTGCACATATGCCTAGTTCGCATGACAATGCAAACGGACCATTTTGTAAAAAAATCAAGATGGCGGCCGATTTTTACAGTTGTACTCCCCGATCCCCCATCATGGGTATCAAATGAAAAGGTATGATAAATAGAATACAATTAGCTGTGTGGCGTTATTCCAAATTACTTTACTTACTACGATAACCTTTTTCTTTAGAAGCCACTCGATATAGGTAGCAAATGAAAGGGTATAACATAAGAATACTATTAGCTTTGTGGCGTCATTCTAAATCAAAATGGCGGCAAATACAAAATGGCGGCCAACACAAAATGCGAAATCGCCATTTTCTTTACAACGTGCTCGGCGTACTGTTATCTGTGTCACGTCATTCCATATTCAAAATGGCGGCCAACACAAAATGGCGTCTATTTCTTTACTTCGCTCTGGGTATGGATGTCAAATGAAAGTGTATGACAGTGAGCAAGAAAGTAAACTGTTTGACGTCGTTTTAAATCAAATATGACGTTTACCACAAAATGGCGGAAGACAGATAATAAACTAAAACTAGGAAATAAAAATATGGTTTAAAAAGAACTAAAAAATACACTTTAAGTTTTTAATATAGTTTTTTAATATGCGAACAAACTAACTTTCGAAATGTAAAAAAACGAAGAGTGCTAACGAAAAATGACAGTTTTAATATAATAAGATAGGCTAGGTGTCTGTTGTGCACGTAGTACACAATTTTTCATCATCGTATCTTAAAAAAGTTGCAACATACTCTAAATTTTTTAAAGTATGCAAAATCAGTTTCTGCAGGTTTGCCTTTTTTTCATTATACCTTTTTCCTACTGCGGACTGTGCACACATAATCTTTTTTATCGAAATGCGTTACAATGCACGGGTTTTTGCTAGTTTGAAATAAAATCCTGTGTTGAAAAGATATTGAATAATGGAATATTTGGTCCTGGAATTTTGATTACTTTCTACAAATGTCAAAACCATCTTAAGGCAATTATAGCTGAGCTTAAGGCTGCATTCAAAAATTCAGCCAGCTGCGCAGAATTGGCAGCATCGCAGTATCGGCTGCAGGATATATATGCTCGGTTGCAGCGATTTGATTTTTTGAATGATGGAAGATTCATTACGTTTTGACCGAAAATAAGCCAGACGTAGGAGGCACCTTAAGCCGTCTAAACACCATTGCCTAAAGGTTTATGGGTCAAGGGAATAGATCGGAGTGAGGTTTGTGAAATGTAAATTGGCAATTGACAGTTCAAATTGATCAATGCATTGATTCGTCTATCATGGGCCTTACAGAAGCGTTGGAGTGATTGTGTCACTCTTGAAGAAGATAGTGTTGATAAATAAAGTGGAATTTCGCTTAAAATTGGTCATTTTACGAACTTATTGAATGATGTTAGAATAAAAAAGAATCACACAGAAATAGGTATTTATTTAAAAGGCATATCCTACACATACTTTGGCAGCACCCTGTAATTTGTAATTGTTTCTGCAGAACTTACTAAGAGGCTGATTAACAGAAATAAAATTGCGCTAAGCTAACTAAGCTAAAGACATGAATTTTAACAGTTTTAAAATGTAAACAATTTATAAGATAAAATCACAAATATATTAAAACATAATAATAAAGAAAAATAAATAAATAAATAACAATATCAATAAGATTGCCAGCATATCTCTTAAAATAACACAAATACACATATTGCTTTTTTAGTAATTACATTTTAAATTTATATTCTATTAATAATTACACTTAACTATTAAAAATTGATGATAATTTTCTATTTAGATTTTTTTTAATAATGAAAAAATAAACAAAATGATTAAGGAAACATTTACATTAAGATCAAGTGGGGAAATAAAAATAATTTTTTTTTAATTTCTATGTAAATATTAATTTTAAATAATTAATAAATTCTTTGTTTTTTTTTCATTCATTATTTTGTTGTTGTTTCAATATATTATTATTATTTTTGTTTATTATTGAACGTAATTGTTCATCTTCATTTCAAAACTAGCCTGTTGAGCTGTTTGCTTGGTATCCGTGTGTATTAAGCGCATCCCCCATTGTCCATGTGAAATCGTGATTCATTTTAAAAAAGCATTTTAGGCATAGTATTTGTTTCTATAAAAATGCTACTTTGTAACCAATACAAACTGAATCATGATGTGCAACAACACTTTAGGATCGACCGGAAGAGAAGAGCTGGTACTGGAAAAATTTAACATACAAAATGTTTTTGTTTTTAAATTCCACCTTTGTTTTTTTGTTTTTTTGTACACATAAGAAAACCGAGCACACAATCAGATTTAAAGTATATATAAGTATATATATGTATATATAAAGGACATTCAGAGAAAAAGTATATAATGTAATATGCTATATGAAAGTTGAGGCATCTATTATTTATTATTGCTACATGAGATAACCTTGAAAAATTTATAAGTGTTTTTAGTTTTTAATTGTTTGTTTTTGTTTTTTTTATGTTGAAATTATTTACACTTAAAAATAAGCTTTATTATTTTATTTTATTTTTTTTTTTACAAAACACTACATCTTATTAGAGTTGACATCAACAACAGCTACAGCTACAACTACAGAAACTATAACTACTACTAAGTAAAGCACGTTTATGACAGGCTTTTTTTGTTATCCGTTTATATTTTTGAGAACAAAAATCGATTTTTATATTTTTACATACATATATGCGTGGATTTTTTTTTAATAATAGAAATATGAATATATAGTACAAATAAAATAAGTAAAGGATCATATTACTTTCATATAAGGCACTTATCTTTAAAAATTTCTTTCAACAACAAAGGATTTACAGCCACCATATTTTAAATTATAAATTTTTTGGTATTTATTTTATTTTTATAGTTCGTCTATGTCATTCGTTTCAAGACGCTGCAGCTGGGAGTGTAGTAGTATTTCTGTGGTTAAGAATATTTTTATTTATTTCAATTATTGACTAAATTTTTTTTTTATTTAAAAATATTGCATTAAAATTTCACACTTTACTTTTAGGGGTATTATGGGGAGAAACTTTTGGACAACATAAAAATATAGGGTTAGATTTTATAAATTTAAAAATTTGCTATTACTATGTATGACTTTAATTTTTCTAAACAATACATATTGGAATTTAAAAAGATCTTCATAATCCTGATGGTATTACAGGCTGAAAGATTAAACCGGGAGCCACATAGCACACGTCTTCCGTTATCCGTGTTCCGCTTCCTGTCAAAATTGATTACTAAGTCTTAATACTACTTGACCAGATAAACAAAAACGATAAAAACACGGGAACGGATAAGATAAACAAATTTCAACTTTTGAACGGATTGACGGAAACGTTAACTCAATTTTTTGTAGATTGAGTAAATCGAAATCGCAAAAGCACTCACTTGTCAATAAAATCAAGGATGCCAAGGAAACGAACGCTTGTGACTAATATAAAAATAAATATCGGAGCACGAAAACACGGAGGCAAAAAACGGATAATTGTGGCTGAAATAAAAATATGTATATATCTGAATACGGAAAGATGGAGACGGAAAACGGAACACGTGTGCTATGTGGCCTACGCTTAAGTTTAAGCGCAGTATTTTTATATCGGTTAAAATACTACCTTCTACGCCTGAACTTTACCATAGTATCAATGATTCAAAATAATTTTACAACCCTTTCTTTTAATCCCCCCTCGCCTATAACGTACACTTCTGTAGAGCTTGATGAAACATTATAATCACCTAGGACTTTTTTAATGTTCAAACTATAATCCAGATCAAACTTACTATCTATGAATCAACTCATGCAATGTTATATTTTAATCAATTTTATAGATTTTCTTATTTCTTAAAGAATCAAATCCAATCATTTTTTGGAAATAAATAAGTGGATTCAAGTTTGGCGTTGCATGGAGGGTGATGTCGCTCCTTCTCTCGTACTCGTACTCGTACTACGACCTTAAAGTGGTAACTTAGGATGGATACTGGGTAACCGGGGATAGAAGGAGAACGATGGTATCAACCAATAAAAGGAAAGAAGGTGAGTCTCTTAGTTGTAAATTGGAAGATAGGCCGGAGATTTACAGATCAATATGTGGTGTCCTAGGACTTCTCCGGGGACTACAATGTATCATGATGTGTTGAAGCTGCGTCTCGATGAGATCGATTTATTCGCGAACGAAGCTATTTGAGGCTGGTCTGTCGTTTGCTGATTACCAAGCTGTAACTGTACTGATCAGCAACTTGGAAAAACAAGTATCCGTATGAATCAAGGTATGGGAGCAGATCATTCACTCACAGCTCACCTTTAGGGTCCTGGGAGTGATGATCGACCACAGGCATAGCCCAAACCAATCCGTCGCCTCCTGTAGGCAAGGGGGGGGGGGGGTTAGCTTAGTCTAACTTTTCGCAGCACCAGTATGGGCAGCACGCATAAGCAAGAAAGAGGGCTTACAGAAGAAAATGGAGGGCCGCATTCAGACTGAAGTTGGAAACAGATACGTACGTGCGTACAGTGTCTGCAGTGTATGCGGCGAATTTTCGCCGACAGGCAGTTGCTCGTTTAAGTTGCGGCTATCGTTTTACAAATAACCAAAAAATCTAAGCGACGAGTGTTTGAGATTATGGTGAAAGCGGCGATGAGGAAAAGTTGGAAGTAGCCCAACTTAGCATTGCGTCCGTCCTGTTTATGTAACTATATGCCAGTTTGCATTTGAATGAAAGCACTTCTATTATATCAATCACCGCACGCACCAACGTATGCATGTATCTGTCTCCAACTTAAACGCCCTTCGTACAGGACCATATCCAACAATGCGGCGTGCGTGATAGCGGGAATTATGGCAAGTGAGGCAAGTCTGTTAAGAGTCGGTGAACCCTCAGAGCTATCCCAAACGTAGATATTTGGGTTATAAGGGAACGTGGGAAAGTGAGTTCCCGAGAAAAAATGAAACTTGCTCGCGTAGCATGCAGCAGGTACGCACTAGCCCGTAGGACGCCCGCAGCTAGCATCCGCGCTTGAGTAAAAATGAGACTCAAGATAAGCCCGTTTTCTTCGTCCTACACAATTTTCTAAAGCCTTAATTTTGCTGCTTTTAGTCTAGAACAGGTGCATGCCTGTTGGGGAAGCGGGAGAGTGCATGCCTGTGGCGAACAAAGGGCGCATGCGTGCTTGTAAGAAAATTAACCAAGTAAATTATTTTTAATTGGGTTGCGGCCATACGCAGGCATTTAGTGAAAATGGAGAATATAGACAATACCACCATCGTTTCGAGCACGATAGCTTAGCGCTGTGACTGGTATGACTAGATATCCAGTATAATGCAGAGCACGTTTTCTTTTATTGTGTGAGATTCGGTAAATAGGCTGGAACCGGGGCATTCTTCATCTAACACGCTCATTTATTCTCAAATTCCGGGTGGGTATTTCACCCACCCAGAATTTTCCGTTACATTATCTGCCGGCTATGCGGAACATCACTGCTGAGCATAACTCAAAGCGTACATCGTGAACTTTTTTTTTTTTTATGTGACACACTAGAGACTTATGCCTCGTGCACAATGAGAAAGTGGATTTATTTTATGTTTCGTCCCGCTCATTCCACTGCCTAATTCTCTATTTCCATCTCAAGTCAAAATTTGAGAACATCGGTTAAAGTTGGCTCTACTTCAACTGCTTCAACTTCAACACTCAAATTTCGGAAATTCGGAATAAGCAAGTGACATCTGGTTCTCACACCAATGAACAAGAAGAATTATAGTACCAAAGTATGTTATTTATGTTACTTATTTTCTATTGAAAAACATAAAATATATTAAAAATAAAAAAATTATTGCGGCAAAAGTCATTTGAGAGCTTTGCGAGTGCATAATTTGTGAAAATTGAATTAATAAAAATCGAATTTTCCGTTTTTTCTCATTCGGGTTCATTAGATGGCAGCACTTACATATTTTTTCCGAAAGAGATAAATTCAGTTTAACAGAAATCTCGCCAAATTTTATCGACTTTACTTAAAAATTAAGTAAATTTGATTTTAAAATTAAGTAAAATCCGGTCAAATCAAGTTTTAGTAAAGATCGAGAATTCTGTTGGCAATTTCTTTAGTGAATATTTGTTTAATGTAACAGCTGATATTGACATTTTTTAAATTATGTCCGAAAATTCACTTCAACACTGTGCACATAGCTAAATTAGCACTTTAACATTGTGAACCCGGCATTATGCCTCGTGCACAATGAGAAAGTGGATTTATTTTATGTTTCGTCCCGCTCATTCCACTGCCTAATTCTCTATTTCCATCTCAAGTCAAAATTTGAGAACATCAGTTAAAGTTGGCTCTACTTCAACTTCAACACTCAAATTTCGGAAATTCGGAATAAGCAAGTGACATCTGGTTCTCACATTAATGAACCAGCAGAATTATTGTACCAAAGTAGGTTATTTATGTTGCTTATTTTGTATTGAAAAACAAAAAATATATTAAAAATAAAAAAATTATTACGACACAAGTCATTTGAGAGCTTTGCGAGTGCATAATTTGTGAAAATTGAGTTAATAAAAATCTAATTTCCCGTTTTTTCTCATTCGGGTCATTAGATGGCAGCACTTACATATTTTTTCCGAAAGAGAAAATCTGAACTAAAATTCAGTTAACAGAAATCTGGCCAAATTTTATCGACTTTACTTAAAAATTAAGTAAATTTGATTTTAAAATTAAGTAAAGTCCGGTCAAATTAAGTTTTAGTAAAGACCGAGAATTCTGTTGGCAATTTCTTTAGTGAATATTTTTTTAATGTAACAGCTGATATTGACATTATGTCCGAAAATTCACTTCAACACTGTGCACATAGCAAAATTAGCACTTTAACATTGTGAACACGGCATTAAGGTCAAAACAGAATTGCGATGTCAAAGTTGGACGGCGCAGTTAATGTAGAACGAAATTGCAACGGCAACTTCTATTCTGACATAAAAGCGTGACATTTTACGTTGTGTTTGAAAACTAATTTGGTTTTATACCTACATTGTTTGCATAATATATATATTAATTAAAGTGGAATAAAACTTGTTTGGATTTGAATTTTTTAATGTTGCTTACACTGCGTCGCCGACGGTGATTTTAGAAATTTGCTCAAACGCCGACTTCGACTTCGCGGCGCTGTGCCACTGCAGTTGTAATTTCGTTATACACGGTTTGTGTTCATTTGCGCTAAACGACTGACTTCGCCGTCCGCCGTCGCAGCCGCAATTCTGTTTTGACCTTTAGGGAAGGCCCCTTTGCACTGTCGACCATGTATTTATTTTTGAAATGTCGAACAGCAGCTCTAGTCGGAAGATAGAGAGAGAAGTGAACGAAAGAACTGTCACAACCTAGCTGCGGGATTTTTTTTTTTTTTATTTCACCTACTCCCAACCATTTTTGCGACTCTGACATCGGGGCATCGAGAACAACTCGCTGGAGTGTTATGCCTCCTGAAACGAGTTGAATCCCATCAACCAACCGATGACATGCGCTTGGTGGAGCGGGGAAGAGAACTAGTGAAGGCTATGACAGGAGGAATCAGGAATGCAGAGAGGGAAGTAGAAAGAAGGAAAGTTATGTAGGCGGGAAATTGGGAAAGGCTAGGACCGTGGCACCGCCGGGAATCGAACCCGGGACCTCTGGGGATAGTAGTCAGGCGCCTTACCCCTAGACTACCGAGGCCCCTGGCAAGATAAAGCCAGATTCTCTCTCTTCGAAAAAGTATGCAGGACAGAATAAGAAAGGAAAATTGAATCAGCTGTTTTTTTTAAACAACGAGAAAATATGCACCAGCACATCAAGTTTATCCCCATATAAAATTATAAAATCTGCTGTTGAATAGTTGTGTGCGAGCGTGTATAAAAATGTTGAATTCATTCCCTGATAACCTGACATAGTAGGTCTGTTCCAGTACTTTTCCTGGAAAAATTTGGCAAAAACTTACTTGAATGGTGGGGATAATTTTGTCCAAAATCCAGAAAGTAAAGAAACGATCTTTGGGCAATTTCTTGCAAATCAAGAAGAAGATAACATAAATGTCGATTGTCTATGTGCATGCCGCTTTTCAAGATACCCACACACATACAAAAAATTGTCAATTGACAATTTGCAAGAAATCGCAGGACCGACAACCTCCGGCTAATTCCTGCACAAGGGGAAGTGAAAATTTCCCCGCTTTTTCTGTCATGAGAAAGTAAAGAAGCACAAATTGAGTGAATTCTTGCTCCCGCCGGATCCTACATTCGAGTTCTGGAACAATGCTAGTCATTGGAAGAATTTGTGCATATAGCTGTTCGCCTTTCACTAAATAACCATATGAAGGTGAAAGACTAGTTAATTTCTATACTTTGCCCGGAGCCGGACTTTAATGAAACCCACAGAATGGCTGGAGATATTTCTCGCCTGAATTGGCCACTCTTAGCGGTTGCTTCCTTTGCCATCTCTTAAAGCGGCCAAGGCATAGTTATGGCACAGAAGAATGGGTGTGAGGACACTTGTTGGCTTGATTACCGGATACTACACCCTTTTTATCACTTATGGAGGAAAGGAAGAGCAGAGAAACTCATCTGCAGGCTTTGTCTCATTTAGATCTGCTCTGCCCTCTTCACTGTTTGACGAAGACCTGCTCGCACAGTCAAGCCTGAGTCTTTTCAAGCGGTCTTAGTCTACAGAAGTATGGGAGAGTACTACCAAGTAGAAAAAATCGCGAGTATTTACACTGTGAAGTAGATTTGGAAGTACTTGATTTCCATTATTTCAAATTTTTGTACACAACAGGTACATACGTCACTGCTTAACGACGAACGACGCTGCACAGCTTTCATCCACACTATCGTCGTACAGCGTATAGCGAACGGAGAAAAATCAAAATGGATTAGATTTTTCGCTGGGTCAAAATACGCGGCGACGTTGTCAGCCAAACTGCAATATTCTATCGTCGTTCGGGCAACGCTGTTCGACGTACGCTGAGTAAAAAGACGATAGTGTGTAGCGGGCTTAAAGAAATGACAGCTAAATAATAACAGAGGTCCTAACTGACACCTTTTCGCTCAATTATCATCTAATACCCTTGACACACTGCAAAAACGAATGAACATTCTTCCAGCTTCATTGGCTTTCAATGTTCATTCGTTTTATTAGTGACACACTGCATTTTCAAGCATTTTTCAAAGTTCATTAGAACTGTCAAAATACAAACTATAAATAAACTGCCAAATATGTGAACTGAAAGTGATTCCATAGTGATTTATACTTTTAAAGTTAATAAAAAATATTAATTGAGGCAGAGAAACAGATATTTACAATAAACGCCTACTTTCAAAAAAAAAAAAATTCTAAAATATGAATGACAGTTTGACAGAAATGTATTTTAGTTGGTTTTACTGGAAAGTTCATGGAAGTTGTTCGATAATTTCCCAATTTCACTTTCATCTTAACTGAATGAAGTAATTTTGACTTCATTCGATTGAATGACGAATGAAGTTATTGAATGAACATTGGACATGACACACTGAGCACTAATGATCATTCATAGCTGAATGATACTTCAATGTTCATTCGATGCTGTAGTGTGTCCAGGGTATAAGCAGAATAGGGCTGGAAGTAGCTCTCGGTTCTGCATAGCACCTCCAGAAACAGCGCAACACATGCTGTGCGACAGTGAGGACACAGCGCTCCCGCTCCCTGGGAGATTTGGGATATGGAGTCTCAAATCAATTTTTATTACCGGCTATGGCACAAAGGTCTCAATACTATCATTCCGGCCAGAGATGACTGGACAGATGGGGTTATCTGGACTGGGTCATTATGTATCTATACAGATAGCTCAAAAATTAGTAACGGCGTAAGCTCTGGTATTTTTTCCGCGGCATTAAATATAAATATCTCTCTTAGTCTACCTGATCACTGCAGCGTCTTCCAGGCGAAAGTCGCTGTGATCTGGGAGGTTCTCGAATGGCTCAAGATAAATAATATATCTCATAAGTAAATATGTATTCTATCGGATAGCCAGGCGGCCTCCCGCACGCCGGAAGATTGGGACTTCCCCACAACAAACTTATGCAGAAGTTGTGGTAATGAGGATGAGGAAGAAATTGCCTCCCATGCTTGCAATGAAAAGAGCGACCTTTCTGGGCTCACATTTCCTTGATGGATTGAGCGAGCTGCAAAATACTAGGGTTCCTGACCTTTGTCGCTTTATCAAAAGCTCCAAATGGCTTGAAATAGCCGGAACTTTGTCCCAACACTAGAATGGCATCACAATGGGCTCAATGGTGTGCTTAAGTGAGCTCCCTGGTGGGGCAGCCATATCAACCTGACCTATGGCACAATAAGGGCTTTGACTCAATGAACACGTCGAACATAGGAACAAAAGTCCCATTGGACTCATAACTTTCTTCATCATTATATCTAGGGGGTAAAAAAATGCTGTGCCGTCATGTGACGTCAGTTCATAATTTTAACATCTAAATTTTATAACATTAACTCATCCTATACAAAATGGTATTTTTTACATGAAATACAAGAAATAGTCGCGAGCAAATGTTCGTTCGCCTTGGAGGATTCATACCTTGAGATTAACATAAACAACTATTGTGAGCACATCGATTGCCATGTGGGACTAAGATTCTGCCTGGTAGCTCGGTAATGCGTTACTATCTTTTACGAACTTTTTCCTCATGAGAAATTCCAGGTACGTTTTGCACAGTGTCGTTTTTTACCATATCTATTCGTATTTGGATTGAGTAAATTCAATTAAAGTGAAAAATTAGTATAGTTGGAAAACTTGATAAATAATGAATGCACTCCAGCAGATAAAGAAAACATTGTTTTGATTTCAAGAAAGAAGGATTGATATTATATTAATAATTCAAAACTATTTACATTTTAAGAAAATGAAAACAATAGTCCCTTTTCACGAAACCTTTTCTCATGACGATCCATTCCACTCAACAACTTTGCAATTGTCTAGATGTGCTGTCCAACAAACTTTACTGGAAAATTTGCAGGTGCATCAAATTGAATACACCGACTACGTACAACGACGTTCTTTCCTGGCTTGAGGACTGCAAAAATGGTAAATCGATGGCAATCAATGTCAACGAGCGGTAATCGTATTCATCTGAATATTGATGTGGACGCGAAAAACTGCAGAAACTGCTCTGAAAAAAGAATCCAATTGCTATATCTGAACATCTATTCTCAGGTGGTGTTTTTTATTGGTGGAATTTTGGAAGAGGGGTTTCTATAGAATTTCAATAGTAGCTTTTGGGTAGTAATGTAAGATATACATATACAATTGCAACACGATAATTAATTTTTTGGTGTAGCTATATCGGGAAGAACTTTTTTGGTTTTATGACCTAACATGGCAACTAAATGTTTGTGCAATTTTACTTTGGAAAAATTTTGTTCGATTTTGCTATTGCATACTTGATGAAATGTATACGTGCCTGCAGAAACCCCAGCAATTGTCGGGCCATTATTTTATTTAAATAAAACTGGCAAAAATGTTAATTTTCAAAACTAAATTTGGACCTTCGATTCGGTTCTTTGTAGATTATCGAGTAAAGTAATATTGTAAATTCAATTATATAAAATTCCTTTTGTTTAAAGGTTTAAAAGCGGATAGCAAATATTCAAGGACGATTTACGACCATCACTGTTCACCTGGGATTCTTGTTTATCCGACACTAAACTCTACTAAACACTACACTATATAGCTTGTTTTTATTCAGAGCGAAATGAATCGGTGTTCGAAAGAGTTTGACCTTAATAATTCAATTCCCTTGATAATAGGTCCCTTAAAGCTTGAAGTTCAGCTAAAACTATTTTGAAGCTGATCGCTTTGTCATCAAATTAGCTATTGCTCAACTGTCATTGGACAAAGCTGACACCAGCAGGCACACCACCCGAGTAAAAATAAAATATGTCCTTACAACGGGCGAACACCGACCGTGATTGAAACATACATAGCTGGCCATGTGACAGGCATCAGACGGTTGTTTGCAGGATTCAACGGCCGTACACCATAACGCACCGGACCTCGGGTATACGTTAGTATATAAATGTGATAAAAAATAACGCTTGGTAATATTTTTTCTCTTTGAGCGGTTAGATAAGAAAATTTCCCACTAAAATATAAATCAACACGCACACACACTTCACGTACAACAAACCGAAGACTGGCGTTTTTTTGTGCATCGATTATCTTTAAGTAGGATAAATCGAAAGGACCATTTTACATAACGAAAATGATCAAGTTTCCATAAACCACATTCAAGCCAAGCTAGAGGTTACAACAGCTCTGGCTCGGTGTCAGTTAATATTGAAACTTTTTAAATTAAGCTCTTAAAGACGAATACGTTTATTAGTCCTAGAACGATTAGATATACGAGGTGACACTCTTGAGAGTTGAGAATTCTAAATTAAAAACAAACATCCAAGCTCGATGATGAAGACAATGTTTGGCTTGTGCTTGACCTACATTATCGAACACATACGAGTAACGCAGAGTATCGTCATCAGCGAAGCTGTGAAGAGGCTTGGAAGAGCTTGAGAGCAGATCATTCCCGAGTAAAAATAAGCAAAATTGCCTTATAATGGGCGAACACCGGCCGCTTGTGTTTTTAAGGGATATATGATGGCGGTAGAGTTTTTAACAATTTTTAAAGCAAGCACATAAGGCCCCCAGGACGGACGTAATCTCATTATATACAAACGTTTACTTGGCTGGGTGTGTATGTGTGGTGTACGGCCGTACTGTCCGGCAACCAGCCTTCTGATGCTCTTCACATGTCCGAGGACTAGAATTCAATCATGTTTAGTATTCGCCCGCTGTAAGGCTGTATTTTATTTTTACTCGGGGCGCTATATAAACTGCTCATAGTAATGCACTAATGTTCCATGTCGATAAACAAAAACCACACAACAATTTTGGGAGCTGGCGGTTAAGAATTAGAAATATGTCTGACTTTAATAGAGTGCGTGCTCGTTGCCATAGCCCTGGTACGGTATTACAAAATTTTTGCTATTGGGTACAGGTGTCGTGTTTGTTTCAAGAACCAGGGGAATGATATTAGCAGGATTTTTCGTTACAATTTGTTGTTAATATTGTACATTTATTATTAAAATATCCATTCATAATATTCATCCATTCATTCTGCGGTCGGCTTCTGCATTTCTAATTTTTGGCGAAAAAGCAACAACCATTTCAAGCACGAACTGAATATGAACGGGACTTTAGCCGGTGAAGCCACTAATGTGGATTGAACTGAACATTATTGTACTGAGGTAGGTAAAGCTGTGGGCATTAGCCGGCACTCTAATAAGGCCCCTAGACTATCAATAATATTGTGCAATATTATGATTTGCACAATATTTTTCGCGGTCTGTGGGTGATATTGAAAGAATATCTGATGAAGAGAATGAAACCGTCAATATTTTCGTTAATATTATTGTGCAATATTATTAATGGTCTACGGACAACTTAAGGGTATATACGGCGCTAATAACGCATCATGTCATCTTTACTGGTTAATCGGTGTACCAAAGTTCCACTAAGGTTGGGTCTTTAGGGGAGAAGTGGCATGAAGGAGCCAGATTTTGAAAGAGCCACTTGCATTATTCCGGTATACCGAATCATACCACTTCTCCCCTACCTAGCGGATGACACTCCTCCTTGTTCCGCCTACACTGCCGGCGTCACAGCCTTTGTTAGCGGAATCCACCATTTTTAAGAGGCGTAAAGGCCCCTTTACATCATGATCGGAACGTTAAGGTGTTGTCCTAAAGGGTGGATAAAGTGCGGATAATCTACATACGAGATACTTTACATTATCATCGAAACGATAAAGTGCAGAGATAAAGTGTGACACATATCGGATAAAGTAAATAGAACCATTTCTATGGGCTTATGTCTACACTTTAGCAAACCGTATTTTCGCAGGTATGCTTTCACGAAAAATCGTGTTTTGTCTACATATTCGGAGCTCAACTTTTTGCAGTAATTTGAAAAAAAAAAAAAAAAAAAAAAAACACTTTGAGGCATTCTCGCGAAGTTTCTAAAACTCCTCGGGTCTTCCAATCTTAATTCATTAAATGCCATGTTTGCAACATCTTTTCCTAATCTCTTCGTGTTCTTTTGCTTTTGTTTTTTTATAATTTTAAATATATTATTAGCCACAATTCCAACACTAGCTGCTAATCCGAGAATTTTAACTAAATCCATCGCAGCTTTCAATCCGACACTTTAACCTAATCCTGAAGGTGTAAAGCCGAAAACTGCAGATCGATAATGTTTTAACTCTTTATCTTTGATAAAGAAAAACTATCATCAAAACACTTTATCCACACTTTATCAATTAGATTATAATGTAAAAGGGCCTTAAGACTCCAACGAGAATATCTTCCGCTAAGCCCGACGTTTGACTCTGATCTAAAGCTGCTAAAGTCTTTTAACATCGCCGGTGTTCGAATGTGGCAAAATTAGTAAGTCCGGGGAAATTAGCATTTTAAGGTGACAAAATTCCAAAATGGCTGGAAATTGGTACACAGCTTAATAACTTTTGGCCAAAAAATCACTCAAAAACAGCTTTTTTCGAAAATAATGTTTTGTAGGCAATAATGTTTGGTATAACTAGATGAAAAAAATGTTTTGCCTACAAAATTTTCGGAAAAAAAAAACAGTTTTTAAGTAATTTTTTTCCCAAAAAGTGTGAACTTTGAAAGGGTTAAGTTTTCGAAAAAATGAAAAGAGGACTTTTTGTAGGCAATAACGTTTCGTATTAAATGATGAAATTTTTTTTCGAAAATATCAGTTTGTGAGTGAAATTTTGGCCAAGAAATGATTTTCGAAAACTTTGACCTTGAATAATTTTCAAAGGTTTAATCGGGTCAACTTTTTTGTAAGAACTAAAGTTGTAGAGAATTACATTGTCAACATTCAACATATAGAGACCGAGATACATGAAAAACTCGATATCTCCGGCCATGTTTTTTTTGGATTTCGAAATTGTTTTCTTGAAAAATCACAAGGAAGCTGTGTACCTACCAATTTTCAGCCATTTTGGAATTTTATCTCCTTGCTAATGCTAATTTCCCCGGACTATTAGTAGTTCGTTTATAAACAGAACAACTCGATTGTGGAACTGTTTTCCGAAGGCGGTGTTTCCGAACTCATATAACATCTCAGAGTTCAAACCCAAGGTACACCGACATCTACTTACGTACCCTCTAGACCTCTTACCCATCCTTTCTCCTCTATCCTTCAAATCAAGCTAACTACTAGACACCGACCATGACTTGAACGACATGACAGACTAGTAGTACAAAGTAATAATCGCAAATTTCCTTAGAAGTGAGGAAAGGTTATACAGAAATATGAATTAGGTTTATAGGAAAGGTCAGTTTTACACGGCCCAATTGCCAGCCAACAAAAATCTGCTGAAAACGTCGTTTGCAGAGGAGAGAGTAAGAGAGGAAGCTAGGGATTTTTGAGTCAATTTTTTCACAGCTGTGTGGTTGATGCTTTTTGTTTCTGGTAGCCAACAGAGAGAAATGTCAGAAGGGAGAATTAATATTAAAAACAACAATAATATGTTAAAACAATCTGACGTACAGTTGGTTGGAAAAGTTGGCGACTTTTTAGCGAATATCAAAAGGGAATAGACGATTACAGCAGATTTTTGTTGATTGGCTGTTGGCACGTGTAAAACTGGCCCAATTAATGTCAAAGGGGTGGGCGATAGCGCTTTCAAAAAATATTTATATCTAAAGAGGTAACGGGAGCATTTTCATATCTTTACATCTTTTAGTTTTGCTTAATTTTAAAAAGAAGTATAAACACTATAAAACCCCATATGTTCGTTTTTACAGCCTGGATGTAAACGTGAAGCCGTTATAAATTATCCACGATACGTTTATCATACATCAATTAAACGTATCCTTTTCCCCAATCGAAATATTAGTTCTGCCGCCAGAAACAATTTTGTTTAAACATGGAAATTCGTATTAATACATCAAATACCCTCCAGGATTCAATATTCCAATTAAATCAGAATTATTAAACAGCCAGAAATCGTAAAATTGCTAACTATGTATATAAGTATATGTAACCACTAAATATTAGACTGCATTTATGTCTGAGTAAAGAAATTATGACAACTGTTGTAAATATAATTAATATAGTATAAATACTACGTAATTAACAATTTACAAATTATATTCTATACACATTTTGTAAATATTTACTAATACCGAAAACACACAATTTTTTTTTTATTAAAATTTTTGCATTGCTACAACAATTTTTATGAAAGTAACATGGTCGTTTCCAAATTGTTGCAAAAAAAATTACATAAAAAAATGAAATGAAAAGCAATTCACAAGCTGCCATTTTGTTTATGTACATACATATCAAAATAAGAAGAATATAAAATGGTGAAATGTGATAATTAAAAGTAGCATGATACAGCAACAATCAAGCCAACAATACACGAAGCATCTTCAAAAAAAACCCAGGCATATATATTTTTCTCGTCAATTTCGAAAATTTCAAATATTTCGAAATCCCCACTAAAAACTTGATACTCTCGGCTACTTTTAATCCTTAAGCGCAAATTTTTGGTCGGATTAAAGCAAAATTATTTTTTTAAGTATATGTATATGTACATTAAAATGTTAAGTAATATTGTATTTTGTTTAATTTCTCGAGATATGATTAAAGCTGATATGTGTGAAATCTTTTAAAAAACAATTAAGCTAGGAAGAAAATTAATGCATATGTATATATTTAAACACGTTATATTCGAAAAGAGTGATATTCTAATTAAGATAGAGGCGATAGAAACACAGATAATTTATGATTAAATTGATGAAAATAATTACTGTATTATTTAGTAATTTTTAAAAAAATGCCTTGAGTGTCAGTCATTCAATAGTAACTAGAAGGTTTAGTCTTAAATTAAGGTAAAAACTATGAATTTATAAGGATTTTTTTTTTGTTTAATAATAAGGCAAAAATAATATATTTTATGCAATTTTGTTTTTGTACATGACATTAAATAATGAACAAACACGGATATATATATAAAAATAATAATTAAAAAAGTAGGTTTCATTATAAATGGCTACTTATGAAAAATGATCTTTATAGTAATACGAGTATGCATAAAGGTAGACATGGCATGGGCAGAATATAGACGCTATGTCATAAGCGTTGTCATAAAGCGCTGTCGACATGATATTAGATTGTAATTTTTTTTTATTTTAACAACATAAAATATAATATATATATGTATGTATTCTTTTACAGTTTTTTAAGTTTATAGCAGAAAATTATCAAATAAAATATTCTAATGAAAAATTAATGATTGAAATGAAAATAGTATTTATTTATTTATTTGTTTTGGTATTCTTGATCCAGATTTTTCGTATTGTTTTATGTTTATGTATAGGTTTTTTTATCTAAACTAAAGTTTAACTAAAGTCTACTCTCATCAGCCGGACCGAACAAGCCCAATCCCTTGCCGAATGGAGATTCCTCAAGTATTATATCATTCAATAAGTTCATAGGATGACATATAGTTGTCGTCACTATAGGTAAGTTTCTGGCAACCCAATGCCGATTACAGAGTCTTCGACATGTCAAACACTGAGAAACCATTAACACGGTTGTTGTAAAAGTAATTATATAATGTGAACAAAAATAAGTTTTAGCTCCATATAGTAATTTGCATGAATGATCCCATAAGTCCGTATGGTTTTCAACATCCAAAAAATTTGGGCCAAAATTTCATTTCATATACTACGAAATGCTCATTTCATTGCACTTCGAATTGCCCACGCATCCATCGTGTTCTTCAGATTTAGCCCCAGCGATTATTATGTATTCTCGAGTAAAATCCTCAGGAGGAGATCTCCGAAACTGAAACTTTTTTTGAAGGTTTGGATAAATGAGTTCTATAAGAAGCGCTGGTATGAATGTATCACTTTCGAAGGAGACTATGTTTATGAATAAAATCACATTTTGTCTAAAGGTTGTTATTTTGTTTGTAGTAACGCACGAAAGGAGGCAAAACTCCAAAATGGCTTAAAATTGGTACACAGCTTCCTTATGACTTTAAGAAAACAATTTCGGAGTCCAAAAAATAAAACCTGGCTGCCGAAGATATCGCGTTTTTCTCGAGTTTTCCATGTATCTCGGTTTCTATAGGTCATACAACCACGTACCATTTTGTAGTACCGTAGGGCCCAAAATGTTGACATTCATTACGTTTACATGCTTACTTGAAGTAAATATGCATGTAAACTCGTCCTGACTTCAAGTAAACTTGAGTCAAGTAAATCACAAAAATTTGTTTGATTGACTTGAAAAAGCTCATGTAAACGCTACTTGAATACTTGAAATTTTGCATGCGTATTTTTTCCTTGGAACAAGAAGAAGATAAAAGCTGTAGGGAATGTATACTTTTGATGCAATATTTGTGAAGTTATTTATATTATAATATGGAGCGACTTTCTGTTATAATATGAAAGGGCAAATCTCAGTTCAAAAAAATTTCAAGACATTTTGAAGTCAAGTAAATGAACCGAAAACGCAACTTGAGTTTCATGTAAATTTCAAGTCAAGAACTCAAGTAAATCATGTAAACGTAAAACCCTGTAATCCTTTAAAACTTTAGTTCTTACAAAAAAATTTACCCGATTAACTCTTTGAAAGTTATTCAAGGTCAAAGTTTTCGAAAATCACTTTGGTTTTTTTTTTTTTTTCGAAAATTGTATTTTGTAAGCAATAATATTTGGTATAAGTAGATGAACAAAAATGATTTGTCTACAAAATTCAATTTTCGAAAAAAAAAAAAAAAAAAAAACAGTTTATGAGTGATTTTTTGGCCAGAGTGATTTTCGCAAACTTTGACCTTGAATAAGCTTCGAAAAAGTTAAATTTTCGAAAAAATGACAACAGGACATTTTGTAGGCAATAACGTTTCATATTGACTGATAAAAAAAAATTTCGGCTTTTGAGTGAAATTTTTGCCAAAAAGTGATTTTCGAAAACTTTACCTTTGAATAACTTTCAAAGAGTTAATCGAGTCAACATGAACACGTAAGAACTAAAGTTGTAGAGAATTTCATTGTCACATTTAGGGCCCTCGCAAGGGGTTGTATGACCTCTAGAAACCGAGATATTTACAAGGAAAACTCGGGCGGCCATTTTTTCCCGAAATTGTTTTCTTAAAAAGTCACAAGGAAGCTGTGGACCAATTTTCAGCCATTTTGGAATTGAATTGAATTGGGCCCCTTAAAATGCTAATTTCCCAGGACTATAAGACACGCATTGAACGTTAGTATGAATGTGTTACTTTTGAAGGAGACTATTTTTATGAAAAAATCACATTTTGGAAACAACAATAGTTTTTGGTGCCATTTTTAACTTTGCAGTTTATAGGGAAATTATTGTAATTGGTCCGAAAATCGAAATCGGAATTTTCAACGTATTATCATTTTTCAAGCTCCCAATAGCATTTTAAGCAAAAATTTAAGAAGAGGTATGTGTGTTTGTGTGTGTACGTATATGGTCATTTTTTCCTGCACGATATTGCGCGAGCCAAAAAAGATATCGACTTCGTTGAGGTGACTTTCGAAGCGTATTAACGGAAATATGATCTGAAAAGATTTTCATAAAATTCTGTCGGAATTGAAAAGACTTCGGCTAATGGTCAGAAGCACATTAAATTGATTAGTGTTTCTAATATCTAATAAACTCTCTGAAATGAAATCCGTTTTAAATGAAGTTACTTTTCTGGATTCAGCAGAGTGATAACTTATCAACAAGATATCCCTTATCAAAATCCAAAGACCTTTAAATAAAATTACGTTGCCTTTTACAAACATCACGAATTTTTCAAACTTTAGATGAGCAATAATTGTTTGACGGGAATTGCTTTTGACGTCAAGCAATTTCTGGAAATTAAAGGTCGATTCGCACTATACAGACCGTCAACGTCACGTCACGGAACGGCAGCGGCATTTGAATTTTGCTGTCGATTCGCACTTAAACGTCACGTCAACGTTACGTGAATTTTGCCGTTCAGTCTAAGAAGAATTAGAATGAGTATTATCTTATTCCGTATTGCTATTATTAAAATTGTTATTTGTAATACCAAAATTTAACAATATAAAGTTAGCAATGATCGCATTAGTTTTTGATGAGAAAGAAGAAAATTTGAGACAAATCATACAGCTTCTCATATCGCCGAACTTTTTCAACTAAATTTTCATCTTTCATGATAAATTAGTTTAATAAAAAAAAGATAAATACTTGAAAATTCGATATGCTTCGGTTACTACGTTCACATTGAACAGAATATATCAGTCACGTCATGAAGTGTCACGTCAAAATATAGGCCCCTATTCCCATTGTCACCTCACTTTTTTCTCACCTCACATTTTTTGTCACGTCACTTTTAAAGTGGTATTCTCATAGTCGAGTGACAAAGAAAAAATTTGTGGGATAAAATGTCACCAAACTAGGTGTCGTATTCTCGAAGTCATTTTTTGTAACAAATGCCACTGAAAATTGTCATTTATTTATCACTTGGAAATTGTAGGTGACGCTAAGATTTAAAAAAAATAAATAAATAAATAGTGGCAAAGGGTACGAAATATGTTTTATTTTAATATTTCTGATAATTTAACATTATTCTTATATCCTAGAATTAAAATAATGAACAGGAGAAATGTTCGTTAATGGTGAACAGTTAAGTCCACCAACCATGATGCCGCTGAGTGGTAAAAGATATAGACAAATGTCGTCTCTTTTTCTACAACAGGTGACTACGAGAATACAAAAATTGGTTTGTCACATTTTGCAATGGGTATCGTGACTATGGGAATAGGGTCCACAGTTTGAAACTAATCTTGACGTGCCGAATTACGGCGGGTGGCGGATTACCGTTTCCTTTACAACCCCGTACTTTGTTTTTAAATATGTTATTTTTTCCTTCACAATACGATCATCAACTTAGTTTTTTGTTAATAATGAAAATGAGGGCTTTTATTAAAAAAATGTTATTTTTTCCATAGCAATACATTTAATGCTTGTTTGTAAATAAGTTTCTATAAACCTTGATTTTTTTTTTCAAATTTATCACATGAAATGAAAAGGTTTAAAAATGATACCGTCTAAATTTTAGCTCCTAATATGTATTTGTTAATTAACATTTGAACAAAATACAATATGTTAATGAATGAACTTTATTTTTTTTTTAATTAAAGCTCCCGAAATTCTCTACCAGATCCGATAAAACCAGTGGCGGTTCCTCCTTGGAAGCAATGGAAGCACTGCTTCCCTTGACCAAATAGGCAACTTCATAAAAATAAATGTAAATTATCAAGCTTAATATCGCAATATTTTTCCTCCTATGGAAACACTAAGGATGCAATGGTCAGATTTTTTTATATAAAATGCAATACAATTCAAATTTATCATCCTACTGTAAAGAAAGAGTAAAACCTTAGCCACAATACGAGTGGTGAGCGGCAGAGTGGAGTCTCGCCGCTCTTATCGTGGCCGAGGCCTTACACATGGGAAGCTGTAATCTCGTCAGCTTCTTTGCCACAGAAAATCAATGTGAAAACTCCAACACATTCAAATGAATTGAATTCACACTCGCGCAAAGGTTTGCTTAGATACAGTACCCTAAGAAGCTGAGTTAAATGCAGCTTCTTCGGAACCGAACAGCGGGAATTGACAAGACGAAGATAGAGAAATTTTCTGTATCCACCGTATTCTCTTTGTTTCCTTGGTTTCGTTTTCTGGTATCTATTCTGGCTTCGAGCAATGTTAAATCTGCTCTTTAAATTTTGCTTCGAAATTTTATTTTGACTCTTCTTAAAATCTGAATTTTTGTTTATTTTATATTGAGTCAAGAAAAATGAGATCGAAGATAGGTGAAGTTTCTCTTTATCTATTATGGGGTGGCAGGCAGTATAATGAATATAAGCTGATAGAAAAAAAATCAATCTAACTTTGTAGCTTCCATTATATTTTTTAAGATTCTCTTAATGATGAACCCTTTAGAGAATATTTTTATGAATTGTATTTTCGAGTACGGGTTGCCTGAAGGGTTTTTTTGTAAGCAGAATGTAATGATGGTTGGTGGGTGGTATAGGGGGTGGGTTTTATTATTACCATCTTTTTTTAGATTTTTAGCAAAATAATGGATTTGTATGAAAAATTAAATGATATCAAATTAGTAGTTGCAATTTTTCAACGGTTTTTTGACGCTTTAATTATCAATAGAATCTGAAAAACGAAAAGCGCGCCTCGAAACTATTTCTAAAAAATTGACGAAAAAGTGAAAAATTTCATGATTTTCGATTCCATTTTTTCACTTTTTTCAAGCATAAAAGAACCTATATTTAAAAATAAGAAAGAACCACATACGAAGCGATGCAAAAAATTTATTGGGCAATTTTCAAATTTGAAGTCAATTTTTCGGACGTACATATGTAAATAAGATATTTTGACTTGAAATTTTAACCAGTTACTGTTCACATTATAAAGTACAATTTCTGAAAAATCCATAAAAGTTCACGGAAAAAATCCGAAGTTATAACCAAAAAACTAAAAGTTGTTTAAGTTTTTTTATGTACAGATAAAAATTTCATATTGTAACCGCTGATAGCCAATATTATGACGAACAGCCTTTATTTTCATAACAATTCCTTATGTTTTGTTTATCTGATTGCACTATATGTTATTTTTCAGCTTTTTTAGTTAAAGCCTTCGATACTTTTACTTTTATCATTCGCCTTGTCCATTGCTTCCCTTCTCCTAAACCTTACGAACCGCCACTGGATAAAACACATTTGAAATTTATTTTTCAAAATGGCCGAAAGAATCCAATTGTTGTTATTTGACTTATAAACAAATGTAAAAAAAGTAGCCAATATTACATTAGCATTCGAAAGCAGGCGTCAAGATCTGCATTTTGAAAGAGAAAAATTCAAAACCTGATTACTCGCAAAAGATGTACTTTTGAAAGGCTACGATAGAATAAAAGAGCAATTAAAATGCGGGTTCTCCATATATGGGCAACAAATGGGATCTTGAAAAAGCAATCGGGAAATAGAAAAAGCATCAGTTAAAAGAAGAAGCCTCTCTACTCTTAACTAAACTCTTAACGCAACTTCTAAACGAACTCTACCAGATCCGAATTTCATTACCATATGGTAAAAACGAAAATTCTATTTTACAAATTTGAGTCTAATAATGATATTCAAAAGACAATTGGGTATGTCGAGAACTATTTCGCCAAGATGATCAATTTGAATGATGACGAGTTGGCAATTCAATAAGTTGCTGCAAGATTTACAGAACCAAATCCTTTTCAAGGTTTATATAGAAACCCAACTGCAGCCATTAATGAAGATTTACGTATAGCTACACTTAGGAGCAATTGCAAAAACAAGAGAAAATAAAATGAACGATCAATTCTGTAACCTCATGAGAAGTGCTAATGAGAACAAAAAAATTTGCTTTTACAGGCCATCCACAACATTTTATCTAGAAATCGTCTTTACAAATATTTTTATAGGGCCAGCTGGAGACGGAAAAACTTTCATGATTACATTGAGAATGGAACTTATACAAGAACTTCCCAATAATAATGGCGGCAATTCATACATTACATTTCGAGGAATATGTAGACATAATTTTTATTGGAAACTTGCGACAACTATTTCCAGTCAAGGGTACTCCAATTTACAAGAAGCCAATGGTTGGACGTCTGCTGTGGCGAGGATTGAAATTCTACGAATTAACGAAGTAATGCGACAAACAAACTAATATAATATTTGCTTCTATCCTTACACAAATGGGTAATGGATCCGTTCTAGATAATGACGAATTTGCCATTTTACGTGGAAGTAATCACACAGTGCTACCTAAATGGGGTTATATTATTTCACGAAAACGCATCGGTCAATGAATACAGCATATTTATTTTCAACAAGCTCAACATAAATTTGTTTCTATTGCAATAGATATTATTTTTGTGCTAACCATGAACAGGAAGTATTTCCGAGGCAAAAATTACACAAGATTTCAGCGATCGACATAGGTGGAAATTATTTTTGTAGTTGAAAAACCAACAAATATAGACGTTACAGATGGAACAAATAACACCGTTAGCTAGTGTTGGAACTAGTGTTCGGTAGGACACGATAATAAAATGAGTTTGTAAGAGGAGCCTCTTTTTCCTTTTGAACCAGTACAATATCTCACTTCAAATGAGGCGAGGTGCCATTGTATTGCTAGCACGGCACGTAGTGAATGGCTCAAATGTTGCGATGCGGGTAGATCTATTGCGTTTGCGAAAGAGAGGATACGACAAATGATGAATGCATGAATGGAAATATTAATTATCGTGCCTATGAATGTTGATTACAAAAATATTCTTTAAAATATTTGTTAACTGTATAAAGAAAAAAATATTTACAAATTTAAAATGAAACTCCCTAAAATTGAAAATAACACGAAAATATTTTATTTGTTACAGATAGAGATTAAAAAATAAAAATAAAATTTTACCTCCCTCGAAAAATGTTAGAAATATCTCTCCAACTTCACTCCCTCGAAAAATGTAAGAATTATCTCTTCAGTACAAAATTTGCCTCCCTCGAAAAATGTAAGAATTGTCTCTTCAGTACAAAATTCACCTCCCTCGAAAAATGTAAGAATTGTTACCTCCCTCGAAAAATGTAAGAATTATCTCTTCAGTACAAAATTTGCCTCCCTCGAAAAATGTAAGAATTGTCTCTTCGGTACAAAATTCACCTCCCTCGAAAAATGTAAGAATTGTTACCTCCCTCGAAAAATGTAAGAATTATCTCTTCAGTACAAAATTTGCCTCCCTCGAAAAATGTAAGAATTGTCTCTTCAGTACAAAATTTACCTCCCTCGATAAATGTAAGAATTGTTACCTGCCTCGAAAAATGTAAAGGGCCTCGGAGACGATCAATAATATTGTCAATACGGCTCTCAATAATATTGACGAGGCGCATTGAAATGGCATATTGACCGTTTACCAGGGGTTCAAACGTATTGTCAATTTATTGAAGCATATTGATAGAAATTTTAATTGAAGCGCATTGACGCGAGGCTTATTGATGCACGCATTGACGTTTACAAGGTTTATTGATCAATATTTCGTTAGTATTTCAACTAATTCCAAAAATAAACACGTGAAAATCGTCACCTCGTCACAACCGATTTTCAAAACAACGCTGCGAAGTCGCCGTATTGATAGTTAGATTGACGAAATTTTTGAAGCGTATTGACAGGAGCTTCAATATTATTGTCAATACGTATTGACAATATTATTGATCGTCTCCGGGGCCCTTAAGAAATATCCCTCAAGCACAAAACGTCACTCCCTCAAAAAATGTAAGAATTGTCTCTTTAGTATAAAATTTCACTCCTTCAAAAATGTAAGAGATTTCTCTCCAGTTCGTATTTACAATCTCGCCACGGCTCGGTTTAAATTGGATATTTGACTGCGGAAAAAACAGTAAGAAAATATCTATGCAGTTCGTGTTTACAATCTCACCTCGCCGCAATTCGAATTGGATATTTTATTGTCGCAAAAGAAATAAGAAAATGTTGTTCCAGCTCGTGTTTACAATCTCACCTCGGCGCAGTTCAGATTGGATATTTTGCTGCTGCAAAAGAAGTAAGAAATGTCTCTCCACTTCGTAATTTACAAACGCACGATACACGCTCATATCCCAGTAGTACATTATTTTTGAACCGGGACATTTAAAAAAGTTGAGGCCTCAGTACAATTTACTATCGTGTACGGGACAAATGAACTGCCTCTTGTAAGTCCGGCTCAACTCTAGTTGGAACAGAATGAACAAAATGAAGCCACTTCTGTATGGCTGGGTTTTCCTAATAAAAGATCTGGTAAGTTGCCTAACAAAAGATGCTGGATTCACTACGGAACAACATATCGATGAACAAGCCGTTCCTATTATACGTTAATCATCGAACTCTTGGAGGGGAATGTCCCTCAAAATGTCACTTCCGCCACTGCCTCGTCTCATCTTCCCACTTCTCTTAAATTCCTTGATTGCAAATATTTTGAATAAAAAACAAAGTCGACTAGCAGTAAGTAATAAATTAATTTCTATGGAGCAATAAAAATATAAACCGCAACAAAAGTGTTATAATATTGTAAAAGTGAAAGCTACAGCCACATGTGCATAAAAGTTCTCAGGTTCAACTGTTGCAATACCTTCTTGAATATTGGTCTGAATTAATTTCACAACAAACACTTTAGTGCGTATTCTAAAAATTGCGAGGAATGCTGGCACACGTGTAGGGCGTCTTTTAGACGATTTGGGTTTCAAATTAAAAAATAGTAATTGTTTATTTACACTTCTACCCTAATTATTATAAATAAATAATATTGTAATTCCGATTCAATTTGAATCAATCAAAAAGGTAACCACTCGGGCTTCTCTCACTAAAATAACTGGAAAAAGTCTGGACCAAATTAATTTCTGCTATATTAAACAATTGAGCTTATGCATCCTTTTGAAAAAACATATAAAAATAATAAAAAATGTTGCTTTTCAAATTTATTAAACACAACTAAATAAAAGAAAGGAAAAAGTGCAAGCTAAAATAAATAATTAATACTATGCTCAAGTTAAACAATAAACAATGGATGCCTTCTTAAAGGTACAAAGGAAAAGGGCTAGAATTTAACAAAATAAAATCAATTATGGTTTTTTGTTTTAAACAAATTATTTCCTGAATAATATGTTTTTTATAAATGTATTTCTGCAAAAACGTAGAGAAACATGCAATCGATATATATGTATGGATGGATATAGGCGTGCTCGCGTTTTAACCAATTTTAGTCAGAAAAATTCATTCTCATCAAAAGTGCTTTTAATTGATTGTTTGTTGTTGGTTTATTTGTGGTTTGGTTTTTGTTTATATATTTTGTTTTCTCCTTGAAATAGAGAAAATGGATTCATTTTTTGTTTTTGTAATTCATTCCGTGCAAGATTGGATTTCTACTTATAAAAAAGCTCTGAAAATGAAATTGAATTGAGAGAACGAACTGACTTTTAAGGCATAACAACATTATCAGAACAATTTCCACCGCACGAAAATTAATTATATATTTTTTTTTTTGGAATTTTGTTAATTTTGTTTCAAAATTTTTATAAATGAAAATAATATTAATTATTTCCTATCTACTTTCGTTTATTTTTCTTCTTGTCCTTTTAAATATTTTTTTATTTATTAATTTAATAATTTATATTTCATATTTATAAGTTTTATTTTGCTAAAAATCACTTTTCTTTTGTAATTTTAAGATTACAAAAACTTATTTTCTATATATATATATATTAAATTTGAAATTTGCCGTGATTTTTATGTTTTTATTGTTGTAAAGTGGGCGGAATTTATAATAATATACATAATTAATAATAACACTGGTCAACAATTTTCAACTTCGTCAAATTTTCGAAAAATATGTTTATCAAATTTAATGTATTTTGGTGTGCTAAATCCATTAGTCATACTTAATTTTATCTAACAGCTATGGTTCAGGTTCATAATTTTACATCGGTCATCGGCAGCAGGGGCGGGGCGGATGGGCGGGCCGGGAAATAATATTTGTCGGACTTTATTTTAATTTCCAGATATGGCTAAAATATACAATTTACCGAGTGTTACGACGTTTTTCATTCAGAGTTTGCAAAATTTTTTAAATAACCATTAAAGCGCCAGAAATATACACCTCCCTCTAGCAATACGCAGCCGTGGCTGATTAAATGAAAACAAGTGAGTTGGTAGGAGGAGCTAAAAGAAGCTTTTGTCAAGCTTTTAAGCATTTTTAAGAGCTTTGTATTCAGCATGCGCCAAATGTCACGGAGTTAAAAACATCTATACCACAAAATAAACAAAACATAAAAGTTTGAGAGTTATTTATGGGCAGTCGGAAGAAGAAATATATACACAATTTTTTGCTGATTAATTATATAGGCAAATAATAGTGTAAAATACAGAAAAAAAATTAAAAAAATCCTTCAAAAATTGACATAGCAACGTGTACAAATGTTCATAATTTAGTACTAATATTGAACTGGCATCCATTGCGACTTTCTGAATCTCAGGATTTCGAAGTGCCATTTGAAATTTTCTCCGCTCATTTCTCCTGAAACTGACAAAGAAAAATTGTTCTCTTCTTTAATACTTAAAAGTCCTTGCCATTTCCACTATCGTTCGGTGTTCTTTTATTGGATGACCACGAGTTGTGCCTTGTACCATTATTTGTTTTAACATATCTTCAACTTCAGACTTCTTTTGAACTGGAAAACCATATCGAAAACAACTTACTTGTTTTTTAGTGAATGGACTCAGCAAAAGCCCGGCGCATATCAATAGACGTCAACTCTCCAGGTTTAGCTGTTTCCGAACTCATATAACATCTCAGAGCTCAAACGCAAGGTTCATCAACAACTACTCACGCACCCTCTAGACTCCTAACCTATACTTTCTCTTGTATCCTTCAGGTCAAGCTTACTACTACATAGCCATTGCACCATGACTTAAATGACATGGCGGACTAGGGGTACAAAGGATGATCCCTGAGCTTGATCAAGCAGCATAAAAAAAGGAAAAAAACTCTACAGAAACCTTTTTGAGTTTATGACCGAGTGATGGTTAGTGTAATTTACCACATTAAAGATCTTTTACTTCAAATGCAGATTAAAAAATTACAGGTCATAAGAAGATGTCAATTAACTACTACGGCCCTCGGAAAAAGCGTAAAGTTTATTTTGGCCCATGATGTTGTTGGTTGCCCACCCTTGACTTAGCCGAACTTTCAGCCACCGGCCCTGCGGTCGTCTTATGGCCACTGGGAAATTTCCCGGTTCGTCTTATGACCCATCCGCCCCTAATCGGCAGTAATTAATTCAATGGCTACGTAGAGGAGGCATTGTTTTTTCGCCACTTCTCTTCAATATTGTGATCAACGCGATTATGCGTGAAGCATTCGATAGACGACTCGGAGTTCGATACGACGACAACTTCGTAACCGACTTAATATTCGCCGACGACAGCGCCGTCTTCGCCAACACCGATGCCGAAGCAACGGACATCTTATACGACATTTCTTACATCGTCCAGTCATACGGGTTAAAAACACAGGCCTGCAAGGTTTTTTTCTTTTCAATTTAATAGTCGTATTTAAAGTATTTTTTCGCGCTGAATCCGAATCCGTTGGCCAAATTGCCCTATCACGTCAGGATTTTGAGCAATCCTAACCTAAAAGTGCCAAAAAGCGTGTTTTTTGCACTTTTGCGCGTTAAATATCTCAAAACTATGGAATGATAGGGCAAATCTGACAACGGGATCGTTTTCAGCATGCCAAAATCTATAGAAAACCATGTCGAAAGCGTGAAATTTGACAACACTTTTTTTGTAATACTGAAATCTGCTATCTGCTTTTGGTAAATCAAAATTTTCTTGGGAATCATAAATTAGAAAACTATTCACCACAATTAGTACAGGTCTTGTCAAATATGAGAGATCTAGGGTGTAACGTGAGCGTTAAAGTTCATTATTTATACTCTCACTTGGAGCGGCAAAAGATTTCACCAAGATAGATGAATAATGGAAAAACGATACCAGGGAAGATGAGACACTCACATGATGGCAGATTACTGCTGAAATCTTTGTCGAGATCTAAAGGAAACTGGCCATTCAAGAAAATCATATAAAAAAATTTTTTCTATGAGTTCACAGTACCTAATTATTTAAAATAACTATGTGAGAAAAATATATTTTTGTAAGAATATAGAACTCTGTGTATTGGCAACACTACGAGTTGTGGAGAGGAGAAGAAGACAGTCGATGGTGAAATAGCGCGTACTCAGAAGTACTGAGTCAGAACCTCGTGTAAGAATAAAAATAAACAATTATCAAAAGTTCTATCCCGAATTTTATTATCGTAACGCAATGTTGCAACGCCTTTTAATAAAACAAAATTATGTGTGAACTGTGGGATAACAAAAGGCTATAATGAAACAAAGAATAAATCTGCAAAACATGATTTTGGGGATTTTTGAATTTAGAGTTGCCTATAAAAAATATTTTACCTACAACTTTTTTTAAAATTCGAGGTTGATCATCACCTATCGGAAAACTTTTGCACTACGTGCACAATAGACACATAGCCAAATCATATTCAGAATAAGTCTTGTGCGCGTAGATTTTGACATTCCCAGATAATTGACACCCTGAACATGCCCCATGGCGAACATGGCTTTTGACGAAGATTACCGACATTATAAGGCGACTCTATTGATTTGATCTATTGCTGCTTCCCGATTTCGTTATTCGTCATCATACCGCCCACACGGCACTGGTTAACAATTCACTGTAATGCTTATTTATAAACGATGTTCGATGTTTCACTTGTTAGTATTACAACTTTTGTGGTATTACTGAGTTGAGTCGACTTAGTTGAGTTGATATTTTCCAAATCATCATAAATGTCGCTCATCAAAATTTCCGCATTTATTACGAACTTTCAAACAACAGCCAGCAGCTCACTGTCATGATTCTCACTAATTTCAAAACATTTTCTATATCCTAAATCTATGCCAATAAAGCCGTTTACTCCCCAAAATAATTGGTTTTTACATCTTAAATCTAGCGGTGTTCTGTTAATTGATACTTTATTTGCCATGGTATATTCATCCCATTCCCAGACAGTCTTGCAAAACTTTAGATTTGTTCCACGCAGGATTTTCCAAATGATCTTGAACATCTTGAATATCTTAAACATAAAATGAGCTGTTTTTTCTGATGTCAGTAAAGTAATGATCTGACCTAAATCGCTTCGTAACTGGCTTCCGTTTGGTTCTCTATTTCTTCGGTAACCTTTGCTTTGTCCAAATAATCTCAACAAACATTTCTCAATTCACGAAACTTCGTTCACTACACAATGCTTCAATTTGCAAGTTATTACCACAAGAAGCAAAAAGGGTGCGGTTGGCAACGTGTACCCGTAATCTGAGTAGCGACTTTTAAGCCAAAGTGTAAAGGTACCGTGCCAAAGGCTGAATCAGTGGGTATAAACAGTCTGGACGAAAAACGGTCCCCGCCGATGCCACTCCGAGAAACAGAAATCACGAGCGTCCATCCGCCAGTGGGGGTACAATCGCGCCCTCTTCGCTCTATGCAGAATAATACTGCTAATCAACCACGAGTGCCTAGAAAGGAGTTGACTATAAACTCTGTATTGGATTAAGGTAGGCATGGATAAAGGTTTATAGGGAACCAGGTAGGCTATGACAGCAGCTACCTGGTATCCCATACATTAGTTTAAAATAGCAGGCAGGAGATATTTTATCCTCTACTTTGAAGTAGGCGGTGGAATATCTCCAGCCTATAAAAGGCAACAATTTGTCAATATAAGTTTAGTTATAATTTTAAACTCGCCATGTATGTATATAATAAAAATTTAAACAGTACATTAAATATAAAATTTTTTGGTTAGTGACCAACCAGGCCACTACATTGGTGACCCCGGACGTTTGAGCAAGGATTTTTAATCTCTCAACTCCTCCATAAAATGTTTGGAAGCTCTTCAGCGGATCCACCACAGATGGCTTCAATTACGCGGCGAGTACTTCCAGTACCAGCCTGGAAAGTTGCCCCAAGCAATGCATAATAGATGCAGTCACAGCTTGGGTAAACTATGCAGCCGGAGTCGACTGGACCATCTCTATCAAATTATCCATCACAAATGCCTGAACCTCAAGTGAAACCTCCTCCACAACCAGGATCTTTCCACCTTCAACCAGGAATGCCTACTCAGCGTGCAACATCAACGACACCCCAGCGGAATTAGGGACATCTCCAGGGACATCTCGGGTATATAGGGAACCAGGTAGGCTATAACAGCAGCTACCTCGTATCCCATACATTAGTTTAAAATAGCAGGCGGGAGATATTTTATCGTCTACTTTAAAGTAGGCGGTGGAATATCCCCAGCCTATAAAAGGCAACAATTTGTGTATATAAATTCAGTTCTAACTTAAACTCGCTCTGTATAAATGTAAATAATCCTAAATATAAAGTGTAGGTAAATAGTAGTGACTATTATTAATCAATTTTTGGTTAGTGGCCAACCAGGCCACTACAGGTTTTCAAAACGGCTTAATCCTATGAAGAGCTAAGTGAGCGCTTGGATGAACTAACACTCATAGAAGTTGAGAAGGAGTTAGTATTTACAAGCTCAGATGCAGTGATTGACAATGTATATAGTATACATATACATGGCAGTAGGCGCACTCGCTGAGTGTGTGAGACGGGTAACTGGGTTGAGAAAACCTAAGGGCACAGTAATATGCTGCGCTCCCTATCATAGATCGAGTACATGGTCGCAAAATTAAATTTTGGCAGTGATCTTAATATCCGGATCCCTACTAGAGAGGAAATACCGGGTGTTATGTAATCCTCTACCAAAAAAATTTCAAAGCGCCCTAGCGGCTAAACCGTTACGATTCCCCCCTTCCCAACCATACGATTTTTTGTTCGTCTATACAAAACCTATCCACAGCCGACCGATTCGTTAATTTCAGCAATATACCCAAAGGATTAAACTTTTGAAATCTTAATGGGCTTGAATATGATGTAATCTGAAATAGTATTCGGTGGACGGTCTCATTTACGCTGCTCTCTTTGTACGATCATTTATTTTTACTCCCATTCTCTAATTTTAGGCGGTATCAGATCCAACTTTTTGAGCAGAATAAATTACTTTACAAAAAAATTCTAGGGCCACTGTGGGCCTTGTTCAAACTTTTTTCGCGAAACAGCTGTTTTTACATTTTTGCGATTTACTCGAAGAATTACTATTATTTTTTCATGAAATTTTTATTGCAAGTAGGCGCAAACAGAAGCCACAATTTAAGCCCTGAGGCAAGGTTATACGATAATTACAAATTGCCATTGATATTGGCCAAACAACATACCTTCCGAAATGTATAAAACCGTGGGATATATTCTGTATTCTCTATTCTTATTTTAATAACACTTGAACTTTTCGCTAGCGCCTCATCCTTACTAATATTATAAATGCGAAAGTAACTCTGTCTGTCTGTCTGTCTGTTACGCTTTCACGCCTAAACCACTGGACCGATTTTGATGAAATTTGCTACAGACATAGTTTAGACCTTGGAGACGGACATAGGCTACTTTTTTTGGAGAAAAAAAAAAGGGTTGAAGGGGGTGAAATGGGGTTCAATAAGTTTTAAGGGGATTTTTTTTCTTTACTTTTTTTCTATTGTATAAAAAGTATCTGACTGACAGACAACGCACAACCTTAACCGCTAGAGCTAAAGGGCTGAAATTTTGACAGTGCATCCCTAGCGATTTTTCGAAATTCATCTCCTAAGGGGGTGAAATGGGGTCAACTAAAAACCGCTGAAGCTATAGGGCTGAAATTTTGACAGTGCATCCGACGTGGACATCCACTAAAAAGCGATTTTTCGAAATTCATCCCCTAAGGGGTTGAATTGGGGTTTATCCAAACCGCTAAATTTATAGGGCTGAAATTTTGACAGTGCATCCCTATAATGGCGTGGACATTCACTATAATGCGATTTTTCGAAATTCATCCCCTAAGGGGATGAAATGGGGTTTACCCAAATCGCTGGAGCTATAGGGCTGAAATTTTGACAGTGCATCCCTTTAATGACGTGGACATCCACTAAGAAGCGATTTTTCGAATTTCATTCCCTAAGGGGGTGAAATGGGGTTAACCCACACCGCTGAAGCTGAAGGGCTTTAATTTTGACCGTGTAATCCCTCCCTATAATGACGTGGTCATCCACTTAGGAGCTATTTTTCGAAATTCATCCCCTAAGGGGGTTAAATGGGGTTAACCCAAACCGCTGGAGCTAAACGGCTGAAATTTTGACAGTGCATCTCTATAATGACGTGGACATTCACTAAGAAGCTATAATGACGTGGACATCCACTAAGAGACGATTACTCGAAATTCATCCCCTAAGGGGGTGAGATGGGGTTAACCCAAACCTCTGAAGCCGAAGGGCTGAAATTTTGACAGTGCAGCCCTATAATCACGTAGAAATGAATGACTCGAAATTCACTTTATTTAATATTCATTTGTGATTGCTTCATAATTTCTTGCACCCACGTAAATATGCGAACAAACTTAACGAACGTTCCTCAAACCCTAAAATGTCTTTTCTCTTGATGACATATACATGCCAATCTCTGCTTTAAAACTTGCAGATTTGTTGAGCAGAGGTGATATACGCAGCAATTTGTTATTTTAAGGCGTTGCAAGGCACGCGGGTTTTATGCTAGTATATTATATACATATACTGGCTTCAGCAATAAAAAGTTTACATTCAACATTATTTTTTACTTTTTAGTTCAGTTTTAAGTAAAGGCATATTTTTAAGTTTTTTAAACTACATTTTTTGTTCTCTATCTTTTAGTCTATTATATGTCTTCCGCTATTTTGTGGTGACCGAAATTTAAAATGAGGTCACCCGGCTTGCTGTCTTACTGTACTGTACTCATCATACACTTTTATTTGGTATCCATACCGATCGTGATGTATATAAAAAGGTAATCCGCCATTTTGTGTTGGCCTTCATTTTTTTTCGTCCGCCATTTTGAATTTTGAATGACGCCTCATAGCTAATTGTATTTTACTTGTCAAACCCTTTCATTTGATACCCATTTCGGGGATGCACGATTGCGAAATCCGGTCGGCATCTAGAAACGGCCATCTTGATTTTTTTACAAAATGGTAAGAATGCATTGACACGTGAACTTTACATGTGTGCAAAATTTGAAGTTGATTAGTTGTATGGAAGTGGGCCAAAATCAAGTTGCAAGATTTGTCTAAATACATACATCCATACATACATACAGGTCGAGCTAATATATAGTGTATATAAATAGCCTTAAACATGCCCGCAAAAATACTGAATCTTCCAGAGAAAGTCCTATCCCAATCGGATTAGCCGTTTCCGAGATTACCCCGGACAAACAGACAGACAGACATACAGACAAACTAAAAATTTTAATATTGCGTCATTTTGTTTTAAAATCATGTAAATAACCGTATGAACTTCGGAAAACACAATTATTTTGAAATCGCAGACACTCCAATTATATTTATATTTAAAAACAATAGCTGCTGAATAAAAAATAATGTTGTTTTCGTAATTTTCAGCACCCTTAATTTACTCAAAAACGATTAACAATACTGGAAAATTTTTCCGTGTTGACCAGTGTAATTAATTTAAAATGAAACATCGAAATTAATGGGAAAATAATATAATTAATAAATTAGTTTTTGTTGTTTTTTTTTTTTAATAGATTTTGTTTAAAAATTAAATTAAATAAATTTTTATACGTACACTTAAACAGTTGCAGGTGACTGCGCAGCTTTTAAATTTCGAAACCTGCTTGTAAGTGATTTTATTTTTTTTTGTTAAATTTTGTTCTCTATTAGTTCTTATATATTTTTTAGTGATTTTTATTGGTTTATTAATTATTAAATAAAAACATGTCGACAGGACTTAAATATTCATAAGGAAAATTTCCGTCATAAGCTCTGCCCTGCCATAAGTCTCTTAAAGTTTTCGTTTCTAAAAATTTTTTTTTATAACAATTCTCTGTACTCGTTTCATAATTTTTTTTTTCTAATATTATTTTTTAAATAACAAATTATTGTTTTCAACAAATTCTTTTTTTATGCATAATCCTTATAGTTTTTTTGTGTTTTTTTAGTAGGATTCAAATCACCAAATTTATACTAATTGCTGTTAAAATTCCGTGTTAGTTATTGAACGTTATATTGAGTGACGGACACTTTCGGACGTAATTTCGACTTCCGTTGAATGCTACGTGTTGTACAGGACTTGCATTGCCCGAAACTGAGGCTAGTTGTCTTACCATTCCGGAGCCAAGCTGCTGCAGTAGCCCAGATCCAGATCCCAATGGTCCCGATGATAGGCAAGTCGATGGCCTTCTGGATCTGATTGATTGCATGCTGGACGACAGCAGGAATGGAACACTGCTCGATGTGTTTGGCATCGAACCACCCTATTAAGTAAATCCACAAAAAAGAAAACATTGTGTTAATATCAAATAACCACAAAACAAATAAATAATGTGAAATATTTATATAAAATTATTATTTTCATTTTTTCATTATTTTTTTTTTTTACACAAGAGATTGGCGTGTCAATAATTCTCGCTAAACTGTTCGTGCAATTTCTAGTCACTTACTAGCATTTTTATTTTTATTTTTCTATCAATCCATCTAAATCGTGCAAATGAAAAACTTACCCCCAGCTTTACTAGAGTGATATTTTTCACATAATGTTATATTGTAAACAAATAGTGTAAGTGTCAAGAACTTACCCATGCATTTTTTTTTAATTTGTAAGGAAGTTGTTTATTTTTTTATTTGGCGTGCCAAGAGCAAAAGGATAGAGCATAGTTAAAATCCTAATAATAATCGCTTATGCTTATCTGAAAGAAGTTAAATGGGGAGAAAAAGGTTTCGAATTTTTATATTTTAATTAGGAAACACCAAAAATGGTACATCTAGTATGTAAAGTAAGAAAAAGAAGATTAAAGTAACTAAGAATTGTAAAATAGCTATTATAAAAGGAAAAAATCATAATTAGACTTTTTTTTTTAAAACTACTACATCTCTGAAACGCGGCCTGCATAGCTTTCTAATTTGTTTCAACTCCAATTTTCTGAAATGAATGAATGGTTGTAAAATGTAAAAAAAAACAAATAAATAATCGAACTAAATAACAATAAATTCATTATTATTTAATATTGGACGTTCTGGATCTATAAAATATAAAATTTTCTGTTTAGTCTTCATAAAGGGTGGAACCAAAGCAATGTCATAATGGGAATGTGCCATAATTTTTGCAGTAAGTATGCTTTAACATTTATATTGTAAACAGATAGAGAAAAAGTTAGTGTCAAAGCAGAATGACATTCGACACCATTTGCAAAAATTGTGGCACATTCACATTATGACATTACTTTTTCCCAACCTTATATATTACTTATTGTACAGTCTAGTTTCAAACAGGAATGCTAAGATAGATAAATAAGTAAGTGTCAAAGCAGAATGACATTCGACGCCATTTGCAAAAATTGTGGCACATTCACATTATTCACATATTTCCCAACCTTATATATTACTTATTGTACAGTCTAGTTTCAAACAGGAATGCTTCGACAACTACCTAAGCGGACAGAGTCCAGAAATGAATAAAGACTACCAATTTAGTCCGGGGAAATTAGCAAAAAAAAAAAACGCCCAAAAGGAGAAAAAATTCCAAAATGTCTGAAATTTAGTCCACAGCTTCCTTGTGACTTTCTAAGAAAACAATTTCGGAATTAAAAAAAAAACATGGGTGGAGGCGGAGATATCGCGTTTTTTCCGAGTTTTCCATGTATCTCGGATTCTATAGGTCATAAAACCCCGTGCGAGTTGTTGATAAAGATGGCCGATTATATCGTGATTAATCGGGCAATCGATTTTTCGATTCGATTAATCGAAACAATCGAACTGTTTTTTTAATCCGATTACATCGAAAATCGATTATTTCATGCGATTATTGCATCCGATTATTGAAAAATAAGAAAATAATTATTGGATTGTTAAAAATTGTAAAACAACAGATAAAAGGTTGGCAGAATTTGAACCTAGATAATTGTTATTAGGTCGGCAGTAAAACTGCTTCACCGCACGTCCCTATACCAAACGCAAGTATCAAAAAGATTTAGTTAACGTAAACACCTTGTCTTGTCGGTTGGCATTCGCGACTAAAATTCTTGTGCGTCGATCATCCGTTGAACAGACAAATAGTAGTTTTTGTTCGGCAAAAATGGCACCGCAGAGCGAAACTCTGTGGTCGAAATATAATCTTAAGTAACTTGCTTCTAGATTAATAAGTAATATACCCTGTTATCAAAAATTATTCTATGATCGTTTCAGATGTATATTTACTTTTATATTTGACAATATTCTATAATAAAAATCTTTATTCTAAAGAACAGTAAAATTTCTTTATTGCATAATCACTACCTATAATTTAATTTTGATAATTTTATATTAATATATTACTTTGTACAACAAAAACTTAAAAATAACAGTAGAAAAGTGTTTTTATCAATTTTTATTGAAAATTATTCGATTATTACATTAATCGATTATTTTCAAACGATTAATCGATTAGAGATAATCTAATGATCCGATTAATAGGCATTCGATTAAACAAAATTTTTGTAGTAATCGGCCATCCCTAGCTTGCTGACAATGAAATTCTCTACAACTTTAGTTCTTATAAAAATGCTGACCCGATTAACTCTGTCGAAGTTATTCAAGGTAAAATTTTACAAAAATCACCTTTTGGCCAAAAAATTACTATTATAATACAATCTATTGTATTGTAAGCGTTGCCAATAAGTTTAAAATGTAGTAATCCAACGAACAATATGTACTAAACCAATTAAAATAGTAGTAGATCCTGAAAGTATATGTATCCTAGATTATGATACTTATACGAAAGTATGTTGATGCTATTTTAATCCCAAATTCGAATTAAATTTATCTGACAAGAAAGCACAAACTAAAACACATGTATACCACGATATAAATGCTTATTAAGCTGCATTTTGGTTTTCTTTAAACACGTTTTATTTACATATATCACCGCAACAAAATAACGATTGGGTAATAGATTGAATCAATTCGCCGAATTAAATTGAATTAAAAATTTACTAAAATCAAATAGTACGGAGTAAGAAGCTGTAGCATAAAAATCGTAGCATAAATAGTACAATTGTAGTAGGATGGCAGCGCTGACTAGAATTTTGAACGAAGTCAGTATTCTGCACAACAAACTCTTCTGCTTCATTTTCTGGATGACTATTATCCATTTCATTAGGAATATTTTGCGTTATCCGATTCAAATTTCCACTAGAAGTTTTTCCGCATGTATGGGATTAAAAATTGGAAATGTTTAAAAAGGTAGTATTCCTTCTTTTGTTTTACTCCACTTCCACTTGCTGGTAATTTTAACGATAGAATCAATCCATTTCGAATATTTTTCCACCGTTCAAGACAATTGGACGCTATAAACAAAAAAAGAATAATTACATCACCATTATAGGTTTCTTGCTACTGGGCGGAGTTTTCGGGATTTATCATATATTCATTTTATCGAGGTGAAACACCGATTGCACAAATTGTTAAAGAAACTTGTCGAGTTTTATGGAATACTTTGCAACCATTATTAATGTCTATTCCAAATGAAGAAACATGGAGCATTATTTCAATAGATTTTTACGATGTATGCAACTTTCCCAACTGTCTTGGCTCAATCCATCTGAAACATATTCGAGTAAACAAGTTCCCTAACACCTGATCTGCTTATTATAAATTATAAAGGATATTTTTCAATCGTTTTAATAGCTTGTGCAGATGGACCTGGTATGTTTGCAATGATAGATATCGGTGAAATGGGACGAAATAGCGACGGAGGTGTATTTCGTTCATCCAATATTTTAAAATTCATACAATCCAATAATTCTGGAATACCAAAAGCTAAACAGTTTGAAAATGATATAAATGGGCAGCCTTTTAATTACTTCTTTCTTGGGGATGAAGCTTTTCCTTTGAAAACTTTTCTCATGCGACCTTATCCTCAAAAAATATAAAATTATCGCGAGGTCGAAAGTCAGTAGAATGTGCCTTTGGAATGCTAACCTCAAAATTTAGAATATTTCATAAGCCTATTACATCCAAAAGCGTAGATACTGTAACAAATATAGTAAAAGCAAGGTTGTGTATTACACAATTTTATTCGCATGAAAGACGGTGTCCTGGGGCAAGTTAATAAATTTGCTACAGAAAATCTGGTACCGGTATTATACCATGTTCGCACTGAGCCGAAATTAGGTGATTTCCGAAAGTGATTTTGAAATTATGTAGAACCGTTCGCACTGGATTGAAATGATTTCGTTTGACAGTTTTTTCTAGTACTACTCATGTCTTCGATTTTTTTTGCCCAAATTTCACTAGCAATTCTTTTTCTAACAAAGCCCGAAGCTTCTTTCTTTTATATATCTTGGGTTTTTGTATTTTGAATAATGTTAAAATGTGCAAAATCAAAATTGTGTTATTAAAATGTGTCAAACTGACGTGCTGTCAGCTGCTGAGAGACGTGCTGAATTGAGCTGAATTCGATTTTTAGGTTTGAGTATTGGCTTCGACATGATTTCGTTCGTGATTTTGCCAAAATTACGAGGTTTGAGATGATTTCGAAATCACAAGAATACATAGGAAACCACATGATTTTGAACGTGATTTTGGGCAAAATCACCAAAATAGCCGAAATCACGTAATTTCGGCTCAGTGCGAACATGGTATTAAACTGCCCAGAAGACAATTACAGAACCCAGAACCACTACAATGAAAAACAGAGATTATTTAACAGAATATTTTGTGACCAGTGCCGGATCCATTTCTCTTCAATAGAAATATGCCTAACAATTTATGCATATCATTTATTTTTTATGTTAAAGTTAAAAAAAATAAAATTAAAATAACCCGCTTCCTTCATCTCCTGTGAAGCTTCTTCCCACGGCTTTTCCGTTACGTCTCTTTGACTAAACGCGTTGCAAGACTGGTGTACTACCAATAAATTAGAACTAAACATCAGCAAATGTCATGTTATTACCTTCTCCCGCAAAAGAATCACCCAGCTACAGGAATATTATCTCAACGACAAGGCATTAGACCGTGTCGATCAAGTTGTAGATCTAGGTATTGTTCTAGACAATAAATTAAATTTCAACTTGCACTACGATAATATTGCTGCGAGAGCCAACAAGCTTCTGGGCTTTATAAAGAGAAGAGCCCGAGAATTCAATAACGTTCGGGTCACAAAAACTCTTTTCTGTTCGCTCGTCCGCCCTATCTTGGAATATGCGTGCCCGATCTGGGACCCTATATTCCAGGTAAGCAGCAGTAGGTTGGAATCAATACAGAAAAAATTTCTCCTCTTCGCTCTGAGAAACCTACACGACCCGCGTGACTTTTTCAACTTACCGCCCTACACAGACAGACTCAAGAAGTTAGAACTCATGCCGCTGTCACATCGGAGGAAAGTGCGTATCTCGTGCTTAACTTTGGACGTCCTAAACGATAACGTTAAGGTGCAGTTCCTGTCCGATAGAATCAAGTTCAATACCGAAGTTCGTCACAATAGGCATACCAAAATGCTTAAAGAATACCCTCATCGGACCGAATATGCAAAGAACGAACCCGTCAACAGATGTTGTATGACTTTTAACAGCCATAGTGCTTGCTTCTCACCCCACATTAAAAAAACATCCTTTAAACAAAAAATTATATCCCTCCCAGTAGGACCGGTAAGCTTACAGAAGTACTGAAATCAGCACTTACTGGTAAGGGGTAGGCCTTACCACTCCCTTTTACAGAAGTGCTTACTTTTACACACGATGTCATAGGGGGTAAGGCCTTACTTTAGTACTTACCTCAGAGTACTTATATAACTGCTCATATGTAAGGGGTATAGTAAGGCAGCAAATGGAACATTGCAAAAAGAGCTATTCATGGGCGCCTGTGGATATGTGATCCGGTGTCGAAATGCTTTTATTTCTTCATCTTTTACAAATGCCTTTTTTTTCAAGCCCGAGAGTGGCTTTACCTAAGCAGTCCCCCAACTAAATTCTCCATTTCTCCAAAGCTGCTTGTCTTCCGTATCGAATGAGAGCCGGGCTATTGAGTATGCTAATGTCGCATTTTATGTCGACGAATATAATTGCCCGTTTTCTTTCTTTCTATAAAATTTATGAAAGCTCCAGGAAAGCTCCCTTGAGTCATCGGGCAGACTCTCACTTGTTTGGGTATAATTCTGGACTACACCTTACCATCTGCCTTCTCTTGTAATGGGGTTTGTAAGGGCTCATCTAGCACCAAGAAAATAAGGGGTACCCCTTACCAGATGAGTACTTATTTCAGTGCTCCATCGGTAAGGCCTTCCTAGAATTCCTACTGGGCTTCTAACATCACAATTACTACCATAAATAAGCATAGACTTAAGCTATTATTATTATATAGCATAGACTTAAGTATTTTTACCTTAGTCATAAATGCTTTGTATAACTCTGTAGTAGGTTTAAGTATGCCTTGTTTGGCAAATAAATAAATAAATAAATAAATAAATATATTGTGTTAGCATATAGTTCCATAAACATGGATATCATTCAATGCATTCAACATATTGGATATTATATTGTCTATCGTCCATTTTTGCTTTAAATAAAAATTAATTTTGCCACTTTAAAGCTGTACGCTTCTTATGTCGCTACGATTCAGATGACGACTGATGAAAAGCGAAATGTGCAGCTGCAGACGCTTGATCAGTATACGGCTACCAAAATGGTTTGTAGTGTTTTTATATGGAACTACTCGTCAAATGCCGCTTTGCTACATACATACGAGTATGTCCCCAAGCGACATGTGACGAAAAGCTAAATATGCAGCTTTGGTATACGGCCGGAATAATGACTTGAGGTAGATTTTCGACATATTTCATGTCCATCCGATTTTTTGGATAGAATGATAGATATAGGTGTAAAAAACAATAACATCATAGTGCGTACGCAGAGTTTTGGCAGGAAGATATAATTAAATAAACCTTTATGCAAAAAAATGCATTTTTTGTTATTTTTTCGGATGTTTTGAAAGTTTTCCAAATATAATCGTTTAAAAATAAATAATACTGACTAGAAATTTTTATTTTATTATCACATAAACTTTATTGTGCATATAGAGTCGTCTTTGACCCTCCATTTGCAATTTTAGCTCCTGATTTCATTCAAAAATGCATTTTATGCCAGCTAGTCCATTCAAAACGCATCAAAAGAGAACATTATTATGAAAATCGTTCCCTGTACGTTTTCTGGGTCGCCGATTTCGAAAATCGGGATCCCGCAGTCCTAAAGTAAGGACATCACCTTTAAAAGTGCAAAAAACACCCATTGTTTTGGGGGGTCTCGTGATAATTTCAATAACAATCAAAAATGGTCCAATGGAATACATTTCTTTCATTAATTATTTGCGAAGGGGTTTGATTTATGTCAAATCATGTAAAAATTTATGATAAGGAATAATCCTAGAAGGTTAAAACCACCACTAAAACAGATGAAACTAAAAAAAATGGTAAAAAATTATTTTTCCAACTTAATGGTTTAAATTTGACTGTCACGTCGGGGTCACCAATTAAAGTGTCTTTTGATTAAATGAAACGCACCAGCTACAAACTAAAGTGAATTATTTATTTTATTAATAATATATTGATATGCAGCCTTATACTAAATAAGTATGATTTATCGCGGTACCTACTATCATCAAAAAAATTTGAGCTCATCAGAATGTGGACGTGTCAATCCTAGGGTCAGGAAAGTTCGTTAGTTAAATCAAAGATTTTTTTTCCTGATTCCTCCCTGAATTTCACCAGCCACTTGCGATCCGTGTTCGAGGCACAATGAGCTCTATATTTCTGCTGATATTTAAAACAAATCCAACTTTACAACTATCTAGTGACATTTCTTGTGTATTTTCTTCGCTCTGAATGCGAAATTACAGAATGATATTCAAGTTGAATTTTCTTTATACAAAAGGCATTTGGAGGGGGGGGGGGGGGGGGGGTTTGGGACCCCCCGTTCTTACGCCACTGATACAAATGGCTTGGAATTTAGTCAATAGAACGGAGTGCCATATTCTGCCAAAAGACTTGAAGATATCCTGAGCAAGTAGGTTAGTTAGTGTTTGAGGTGCTGCGTTAGCAGACAAGAAGATGAACAGGAGATCGCTCCAGTCTAAAGCCATTTTTAATAGTGTGTTTAATAGTTATATAGATAAGGTGTAAGGAAATTTGTAATCGTTGTAATTTGTAATAGTTATAGGCTGACGACGCACAGTGGCGAGATATTTGATATTCCACCCAAATTACTATAGAGGTCGTAATTTTTAAGTTATTGACAAATTTTTTTTTTTAAATTTACCTATCTTGAATTTACCTATCGATCCCTCTAGCCGGATTTTGAAATTTCATTTTCGTTTTTTTTAAATTTTTAACAAAAGTCTAATTTTTTCAAAAAAATACTATTTTTAAATTCTTTTATTTAACTTACACTGTTTATCGTCAAATCTTGGAAGTTAAATTTGACCCACTTCCCGGTTTCGGATAGAGCTGAAATTTTGCATACACGTTTAGTTTGGATGACAATGCAATCTAGCCATTTTGTAAAAATATCAAGATGGCGGTTCCAAAATGGCGCCCGATTTTTGAAATTGTGCTTGTCGTCAAATCTTGGAAGTTAAATTTGACCCACTTCCCGGTTTCGGATAGAGCTGAAATTTTGCATACACGTTTAGTTTGGATGACAATGCAATCTGGCCATTTTGTAAAAATATCAAGATGGCGGTTCCAAAATGGCGCCCGATTTTTGAAATTGTGTTCCGCGGCCCTCTGACATGGGTATCAAATGAAAGGATATGACAAGTAGAACACAATAAGCTATGTGGCGTCATTCCAAATTCAAAATGGCGGCCAACACTTACACTGTTTGTCGTCAAATCTTGGAAGTTAAATTAGACCCACTTCCCGGTTTCGGATAGAGCTGAAATTTTGCATACACGTTTAGTTTGGATGACAATGCAATCTGGCCATTTTGTAAAAATATCAAGATGGCGGTTCCAAAATGGCGCCCGATTTTTGAAATTGTGCTCCGCGGCCCTCTGACATGGGTATCAAATGAAAGGATATGACAGGTAGAGCACAATAAGCTATGTGGCGCCATTCCAAATTCAAAATGGCGGCCAACACTAAATTGCGGAAAGCTTATAATAGACTAAAAAGTAGAAAATATAACCGATCAACTTCCAATTTTGCACACACTCGTAGTTCGGGTGGTTAATGTGTATGAATGATGAGATGAATAGTTGAGTTAAGGGTGAGTTGATAATAAAGAAGCAATACACGTTACAAAAAATCACAAACAAACACAGAGATGCTGCTGTCAACTAAATTCAACTACTCAAATACTGAACTCATGTCCGTATGCATAATTTCAACTAAACCCAGGTAGCAGAGCTGAGTCGAGTTCAGTCAACCTTAACCCAACTCGACTGCCGTTTACATGTAGTTAGACTTGGGTTCAACTTGAGTTCAACTCATCATGTATAAGTACTAAATGCAATCTGACCTTTTTGTAAAAAAATCAAGAAGACGGTTCCGAGATGGCGGCCGTTTTTGCAATTATGTTCCACCGAGCCCACGACATTGGTATCAAATGAATACAGTAAACTGTGTGACGTAATTTTAAATCTAATAGAACTGCCATCATAAAATGGCGGAATACATATAATAAACTAAAAAGTAGAAAATAAAATAAATGGTTAAAAAAATTTTTTTAAAAAAATTCTTTTAATTAACTAAAAAATGTACTGAAAAGTAAAAAATTATTAATAATATAATATAATTATAAATATTTTAAAGAAAGCGTGAAATTTCAATTTTAATGAAAAAGTTAATTAAAAGAATGGCGCATTTTTCATCAAAAATTGAAAATATAACTGTAAATCGCGTGAGAACCCTCAATTTTTTGCTTTGTTAATTTCAAATTCTAACAAAATTTTTTGATGAAAAATGCGCCATTCTTTTAATTAACTTTTTCATTAAAATTGAAATTTCACGCTTTCTTTAAAATATTTTTTATTTTTTACTTTTCAGTACATTTTTTAGTTAATTAAAAGAATTTTTTTTAAAAATTTTTTTTAACCATTTATTTTTTTCTATTCAATTTATTCTACCGGGCCGAAAATTTGAGTTTCCGTACCCATGTTTTTTTAAAAAGTTCGTCTTTTAGTTAGCTATTAATCTGTCTAGATGAATTTTTGATATAATTTTTGAAAACTGTTAAAATTACTGTCAAATATCAAATCATTCAGTTTGAAATTTTTTGGTAGAGGTTTACATATCACTCTGTATTTTTGTAACCCTATGAGAGATTTTCTTGAATAAGGCCTCAATCTACGCAGAATACTCCCGCCTATGTGAAACGGTAAAAGTTAAGGCTTCAACCCACCAACTTCCAAAGTTTTTTTCTTCACTAAAATTTCAACTTCAACCACCTTTTTCTCCAAAAAAAAAAAAGTAGCTAATTGATATTTTTTTTATTACAAAATTGGAAAGCTTGGACAATTTCCTATGAATAATGTTCAACAACTTTTATGCTAGGGCCTATAGTTTTGAAGCTATAAGCAATTTTAATTTAAAAAAAAATTGTCAATAACTTAAAAATTACGACCTCTAGAGTAATTTGGGTGGAATATCAAATATCTCGCCACTGTGCGACGTTTAGGATGGCCATGTAAAAACGGTTGTTGTAGTAACGGTGAGAAGCTGGAGCAATGAGAGAGACGTCAGGCGTTGTGCTCAATTGACTTGTATAATATGTTAATAATAATACAAAATAGAAAAAAGAACGGTCAGACGATTTTATGATTATGCGTCCATCTGAGCAATAATTACAAATAAACTCTGGACAGATTTTTGATTTCATCTTATGAAACGAAAAAACTTGCAGCCAAATGACGAATGTTTTTTTTCGGTTTTTTGTTGAAAGTGTTAAAAATCTCGTACAAGTAGCCCCTCTTGTTGCATTTGGAATGAAGAGCGTCTACAATTGATTCTTCAAAGACCATATCTAAAAAATTTACTGTTTGGTATGTTTTATGGACTGGAAATGTCTTTTGATCACACTGATTGAGGTCGGCCGGCGTGTTATCGTCAATGACGAATTGTAAAGCTTAGCGCCCAATGATACCGTCAACGCCAACGACATCCGCCACCGTCAAAAATGTGAAAATAAATTCAAAGTAATCTCATACAACTTCGCCCAATGGCAACGTCACCATCTCGTGACGAAAAAATAGATTTGATTCTATTTTTGATGGCGGCGGCACAGGAATACTTCCAATTTTCCACTGTACGTTCCAATAATTGAATTTGACAACAGGAAAACTTCCAACTTTTTATTGAAATTTCCAACTATTTCATTTGTCAAAACTGTTTGCCAAAAGTGCAGGAAAATGGATGAGAAATTAATAGAACTTTTCTCAAGTTGGCGTTGCAAATTTCTACCGGCTGTGATGGATTCATTGGGCGAACATGTCCGTCATGACGTTACTGGAAAATTTTGATGGTGATGTTGACGGTATCATTGGGCGCTATGCTTAAGGAACCACGATAACAACTTCCAGTTCCTAGATTGACACGAATGTGTAGGAGATATGGTTCCAACATTGCTACATGCTATACACCGCGTAGAACAATGGATTTATTGAGGGAAATGGGAAATGTTCAACGATCAAACTATTTCGTGAAATGTACCTGGTAATTGGTAACCAGATTGGTGGATTATTTTATGTGAATTCGTGTATAGTCTTTGGTATTTGCAGGTAAACTAGGGACGCTAAAATATTCGTAGGTTAACTCTTGTTCAGGGCGCTTTTAATTAGAACAAGTGACGGGGGTCATATGCTCCAAATAATATTTAAAACCTAAATAGCTTAAAATGTTCTATTAAATAAAATTTTATGTGTGAAATTTAAAACTATCACGGTAAAAAACACATATTTAAATATACATATATTTTTATAATTTTTCTCTAAAGTATCTGAAGGAGAGAATCATGATAAGGAAGATTTTCATGGTATCTTATAATACTCGATAACACCTCAAGGGGATAGAATTTGTATCATATCCTTTTCTGCAAAAGTTTTCTAGAAAATTTCGTTTAAAAATTTTATTGTTAAATTTTAATATTAAATGTAGTTTTGCATCATACATCCGAAATGCCCTCTCATGGGCTTATACTAATTATAAATATGGCATTAAAATTTGTTTTCAAGAGCAGCTTTTATGAGATAAAGTTTTTTAATATTGCATAAAATTGCTGGTGGGAATTAATATTTCAAATCAAAACTAATCAGATAATTTAATAAAAATATAATTATATCGAGAATATCACGAAAGAAAGCAAAACATGCGACTTCAATTATTAGTATTAAACATTATAGAAAAGCAGATGTGTCTTTTGTGAAACAATTAGTGATGCCATAGGAAAAACTGATTAATTTTGATGGGACTCCCAATTTTATTGTTAATATTTATATTCTTTTAAGAAAATAAATGTTAGCAATACATATTCATATGATTTTATATCACTAACTGATTCACACGACACTATAGAAAGCAATTCGCCAAAAATAAAAAAAAAGTGATATTAATATATGATTATTATGAACGAATGTATGTAACCCGTGGAAGTGACCCAACAGCAATTTAAACAATATGATTTAATATATACACAGGTTTTTGCCAGTCAAACATTAATTAGCAATATACATCAACCAAAGCCACCTAAATATAAATACTTAAAAATACATTTTTAATTTATAACTTTTAATGGATGTAATAGGGCGAATGATATAGGGTTTTTAGTTTGCTGGAATAGCTTTTACTACTGGATGTCGTCTACCTTATCCAAAAATTTAACGATGTTGTCGGAACAAACAATTCTTACTTCTTTACGTTTCAATTCGTTTCAATACTGTTGCTTTTGGTCTTCGTTTGTATTTCATACTCATACCACGTTTCGCATTCTTCCTGTCCATCTGAAGCTTGTATCTGATTGATTCTTTATAAAAAAAAGATTATCTGCAATTGCCATTTTTAATTAAATTAAATCAAAAATGAGTCAACAAGAAATTAAATACATCAAATCAAACAAAAGGGTGTTTCGGATTAAGATGCTAATCGGTTAAGAGATGAATCTTGGGTATATTTGAAGAAAAAAATTGTTCAATTGTGCTTACGAAAATTCGTTTTGAATATTTAATAACTCGTACACCGATTATCGTAGAGCAACATAGTCAGGTTTGCTTTTTAGGTAGGTTAGGTTTGTTATTTAGCCAATTTAAATAATGAACATTGATTGATTTCGCACTCCGCGTGGGAAGAAACAAATCCGGAGATGGGATCATGGAAAGCTGAAGTGAAGTGATCATTACTAATATTAGGACTTTTGTATAGAAAACAGAAGAAAATGACCTTACGTAATCCAAAGCTGATGAAATATCTAGAATCCAACCAAATTATACACGACAGGCAATACGGCTTCAGACCTAAACGGTCTACTGGCGATCTGCTTGTGTGTTTAACCGAGCGTATCAACCAAAAGCATTCACAGCTTTGGCGAGTCTGGTCTGGTTGTTCTAGATATATCAAAGGCTTTTGACAGAGTATGGCACCCAGCTCTGTTGAATAAACTCCAAGCTATTGGTATACACTTAGTTCTAAGGAACTGGATTAAGAGCTTTCTCTCAGGCCGTTCAATCAAGGTAGTATTGGACGGCGACGAATCCAACCCACATGCCATTTCGGCCGGAGTTCCCCAGGGGTCAATTCTCTCACCCGCACTTTTTCTAATCTTCATTAATGATCTGCTCTCAATCCCCTCCAACCCACTTCACTGCTTCGCTGATGACGGTACTCTGAATTTCTCTTACTCCTTCGACAATATAAGACAAGCACGTGCCAGACCTTGTCTTTACCACCGTCAACTGATGTCGACTTCGATCAACCGGGATATCGAATCGATTCTTCATTGGGGCGAAATGAACCGCGTCGAATTCAATGCCACAAAAACGAAGTACTGTCTGATATCCAACAAAAACTGTACCGACCTTCCTTCTATCTCAGTGGATAAAGAGAATCTAACGGCTGACTCAACTCTCAACATCCTAGGGGTAACTTTAACGGAGCATCTGCGATGGAATGATCACATATTCCAAATCGCCAAACAAGCCTCCCAATGCCTTGGATTTCTCAAGAGATGCAAGTTCCACCTCCAGCCAGCCGCATTGGCTATAATATACAAATCCTACATTCGGCCGCGCCTCGAATACAACTCGTATATCTGGGCAGGCGCCCCAAAAACCACCTTGGCTTGTCTCGACAAGGTGCAAAATCGTGCCCCCAAACTCATTGGTGATGGCCCCTTTCGCGCCTCCATAGACATCTTAAGCCACCGTAGGAATGTAGCAGCCCTCTCCATACTTTATCGCTATTACCATGGCGACTGTTCCACTGAAATTCAGGACCTCCTGCCTGCACGGCAATACTTTTCCCGCAACACAAGACTAGCCCGCTCGGCTCACCCCCATACCCTACAGCCCCCCCGTTCACGCACAATACGGTTTAGAAGTTCGTTTATGAATAGAACAACTCGACTGTGGAATAATCTCCCGCAGACAGTATTTCCGAACTCGTACAACACCTTAGAGTTCAAACGTGAGGTTCATCGTCATTTTCTTCTACACCCTCCAGACCAAATCTAACCTTTCCTATTCTCCTCTATTCTTCAAACCAAGCTTACTACTAGACATTGCACCATGAACTGAACGACATGACGGACTGGTATTATAAAGGGTTACACCTAAGCTTGGTTTTTTCATATACATATATACATACATATATAAAAAAAGATGGTTAAATCCGCATGATGTTCTATTATAGTTGTGTACTAAGGTAGTGGTTTCCAAGCTTTATGTGACTGCGGCCAGGGCCGGCTTTAGGTATTTAGGCGCCCCGTACGAGATTTTCTTATTCGCCCTTAAGTTTTCAAAAACATTTCTTTTAGGTAGATTACCTTTGTTATTATGCACATATTATACAATAAAGGTAAGTACGAGTACATTTGTCGTTGTCCAAATTTGGGGAATTGTGTTATCACGGATATATGATAGTGGTAAGATCACGCGGCCTTAAGCGCTAGTTCGTAAAACAGTCCAGTTGTGATGCTATTTTTCCCATCTATATAATAATGTTCATCTGCAAACTGTAATCAATACGTCGTCCAATCTGGCCATAAAAATTGAAAATTCCAATCAAGCTCCGTTTATTGCAGAGCCGGGTAATAGTTCACATTTTCATAGCACCAGTAAAGGTTTTGCTTTAGTACAATAGGCCTTTCCTCGTAGGCCCAATTTTATTTTTAAGATTGAATGAGTGGGTCAGATATTGTTCTCTATTTTCTTCTTTTAGGGTTAAAGAAAAAAAAGAACTATAGAGGGTCCTATAGCTCTCTCATCCGAACTCACAAGCAGCCTCGGGGCCTCGGTAGTCTAAGGGTAAGGCGCCTGACTGCTGTCCGAGAGGTCCCGGGTTCGAATCCCGGCAAGCCTCACGGTCCTTCGCCTTTTCCACTTTCCCACCCACATAACTTCCATTCTCTCTTCTTCCCTCTTTACATTCCTTCTGTCATAGCCTTCCCCTAGTCCTTCCCCGCTCCACCAAGCGCATGCCATCGGTTGGTTGATGAGATTCAACTCGTTTTAGGAGGCATAACACTCCAGCGAGTTGTTCTCGATGCCCCGATGTCAGAGTCGCAAAATGGTTGCGAGTAGGTGGAATAAAAATATCACTTCCTTTCTTCTCTCTCTTCTCTCTATCTTCAGGCTAGAGCTGTTATTCGACAGTGAATACGGAAAAATAGATTGTCGACAGTACAAAGGGACTTTCCCTAAGCCTCTAGTCTGTCACATAAAAAACTAGTTGGGATGTGGGTTCGACCCTTTCGGTCCACACGATCAACTTCCCAGTATGATGGATGTTGAATATTATGATTGGATATTTTAATAATAAATGAACAATAGGCAATATAGAATATAGAATTTGTCACAATTGTTTATCAATATTTTCGCTAAAATGTCAAACTAAATGTGCGCACTTACAAGATTAGGATGGCGAAAATATATATAAAATTGATGTATTAATGTTTTTTCGGCACCTCAATGAAGTCGATATAGTTTTTAGTTCGCGCGGTATCGTGCAGGTACAAAAATCACTTAAGTCATTTAAACCAAAAACCGCTGGGTTGAATATTATAAAAATCTTTTCAGATTATATTGTCGCTAATACGCTTCGAACGGCACCTCAAGTAAGTCAATATGTTCGGGCGATATCGTGCAGGTACAAAAATCACTTACGCCGCTTAAACAAAAAAACGGCTCGACCGAATTTTATGAAAATCTTTTCAGATCATATTTCGGTTAATACGCTTCGAACGACACCTCAACGAAGTCGATATCAGTTTTGGTTCGCGCGATATCGTGCAGGAAAAAATGACCACATCCGTACGCACACACACACACACACACACACATACTTCCTCCCAATTTTTTGCTTAAAATGCTCCTGGGACCTTGAAAGATGAAAATACGTTGAAATTTTCGATTTCGATTTTCGGACCGATTACAATAACTTCCTATACTGGGAAGTTAAAAGGTGGAGGAGGGGTCTGAAGCTTCCTGGGAAAGTTGGGTGGCTCCCAAGAGCTGCTATTGTGAAGCACTGTTTTATGGATAGAAACTGGAGACAATAGATCTACAGTAAGAAAACTGAAGTGCAGTACACTTGCGATGATTTTGAGTTTATTGCAGTCTTGTATTTTATTCTTAATCGTTGTTATAACTCTTGTCTTAAACTGGGCTATGCTTGATGAGTTATCGGACCGGCCGCCCAGTGCTTATGTGCACAGTTGCGCCATCTAGATCTTCGGCATTTCAAATGTACACGGTTTTGAAATGCCATTCAGTACCGTTTTCGCTATGAGTTAATACATACCGAAAGAAATGCCGTCGCAAGAATGATCGATGAGGAGCCTGATTTTTGGGACAACATTTTGATGACGGACGAAGCTCCAATTACACTCTCTTGCGGAGTCAATCGTTCTCCAAATTTAACGGCACAATACTTTTTTTCTGTATGGTTATTTAGCTAGTAAAGTTTATGCCAGTAAGCCAAAGACCATAAACGAACTTAAAACTAACAGACGGGCCGAAATAGCTGCTATAATGCTCGAAATGCTAGCTAATGTCATGCAGGAACTGATTTGAAATAAATGGTAAAATCGACCGAGTTATTCAATATTGAAATACCGAAGGTCTAGTTGGCGCACCCCATATTAAGCTATTTCCTCGAAACACATATTCTGCTCTTAAGCACTTCTGGCTGTTTACTGTGAAGATGCCTTTTACGGTTTTTGAAACACAAGCTTTGTTTATTTTCTGTGCACATCCGAAATTGTGTCTTGAATTGTTCAGGCGCTTTCATTCAATACCTAAATAAATGAACACATTACATTGTTTCGGCGATAGTGGCAACACCCTCTGATACCTGGCGCCCCGGGCGGTCGCCCGTTTTCGTCCACCCGTAAAGCCGGTACTGACTGCGGCCCCCTGTGATTGTTAAGTTTCAATTGACATTCTGGTGTATTCGAAGAAACGAATTCCATCTTTTTTAATACGAGAAATAGATGGTGATATACACCAAATCTACTGCTGCGTTTCTTAATGCGATGAACTCTATAGTTCATGTTACATATACCTAAACTGTTTTATTGAGAATACGCCTTTTCAGCAAAATGTTATCACTTAAAAATATAAGATGAAGCACATCATCCAGAGATGCCTTTTCTACTACTGAACGAATCGCTGCTCGTATGCTGGCCACGACCGCTTTGCCGCTCGTTCGTTCTTTACAGAAAAACTTGATTCATTTAGGCCCTATATAAATTGGGAATGAATGTTATATCTGATTTGTTCAAACGCGACCTACTGAATCTTTGACCGAACTCAGCTTGTCGAGCCAATTCGACAGGAAGAGGTAAAAAAATAGTAAAATTGCATTGTTTATTTATCGAAGATCATTATTATTTCACCGTTCAATATTAGTCCAGTAGAAATAGGGTTCGAACAACAAAAAATTCGTTACAGCAATCTGACAGTGGGATATTGTCGAATAAGCTCTTGTAAAAGAGGGAAAAATAAATCGAACCAAAGAAAAAAATTAAAAACCGAAAACTCGATTTTCCGCCATTTTCGGGGAAAATTTTGAGGTTAGGGTAAAAACGGTAAAGGCAAAAGTTGTAGATCTTTTTATTTTCTACAAATTTTACATCTAACTTTTTTCCATAGGATGCCACAGTTTAGCCAGAAATCGCGAAAAACTGTCTTCAACCCCTAAAAACCCCCACCATTCCACCCCGGATAGCAGCCATCGGTTTGATTTATTATTCCCTCCTTTACAAGAGCTTATTCGATTTCGAAGTCTATAAGAGCTTATTCGATTTCGAAGTCTTCGAAGAAATATGAAATAATTTTTTTCGATATCACGCTTAGTCTTCGAGATATTGACACTTGAAGTTGACGTTTTGAGGTATTTCACCAAGGTTTGTAGTTATATAAAAGCTACGACATCCATGGTGCTGATATTTTATTATGAATTTCATTGAAACACTCCTAAATAAAACGAAAATATAAAATAATTTTTTTAGATAGCCCGCTTTGTTTTTGAGATATCGATACTTGAAGTTTTAGGTATTTTTAAAAACATGTTACAGCGTTAATCGTTTCCAAATAATAGCTAACGGTGGGGGCTTGAGGGATGCAAAATGTGAAGACCGCGTTTTATCAATTATTTTGATCTCAGAAAGGTTTACAGATCATGATTCTTGATGTTGCCAGAGGCTTCATTGGTCCATTTTTTTTATACCACTTGCCTTACATATTCAAAAATCACGCACTCAACAAGATATGAATTCGTTTGTAAATAGAACAACTCCATTCTGGAATAATCTCTCGCAGTCAGTATTTCCGAGCTCATACAACATGCAAGAGTTCAAAAGTAGGGTTCATCACCACCTTCTTCAATACCCCCCAACCTTTATAACCCCCCCTTCCATCCTCCATACTAAGCTTACTGCTAGACATTACACCATGACGTGTCAAACGACATGACGGACTAGTGGTACAAAGGGCGACTTCTGAGTTTGGCACTGCCACATTAAAAAAAGAAGTACGCATGATTTTAGACCTATAATCTATTCGTACTTTATCTTCAAGATCCTAGGACACGCAAGGGGAGAATATAAATCCTCCTAGTTTTATACTCCGGGTTTAAAGCTAGACTATCAGTTCTGAGTTGAGATTTTCGAAAGGTAAATCTAAAATAATAGAATGAAGAGGCAAGACCAAGAAATAGGGAGATGGACGACGTTCTTAAAGGTTTATATAAAACTTTGTATAAAAAGCTATAAACTAGCAGAACCTAGAGCCAAATAGAGGAAGAGATAGTTTCCTACAAGGACTGAATGCCACGAGGATAGCTTTGTAAATTGAAAAGGGAAAGGGAAAAAATTGTTGTCTGTAAAGAGGGTTTACGTACGGACGATAGTTTAACGTGACAACGTCATGAGAAAACATTGATGAAATGATTGCATACTTTTATGAATAAAATTGAATCATTTATATTAAATTATCATTTTTTAATTCTAAAAAAGAATAAATACCTACTTGAAAGTAAACTAGCAATCAGATTTTAAAAATGCTAGAATAATTTACCTTTATTGCCGCAATTGTTGTTGTAATAAACAATGAAAACCACATTAACTTTTCACTTCACTTTGTAAACAGTCGACGAAACAGTTCACGTGTAAGTTGTGTGCTGCCGCTGTCTTTCTTCTCGTCGAACGCATGGGCCAATCGAGTGGAAGAGAGATAGATGGCGGCGCAAGCCGAACCAAGATAAATAGAAACTAAGGTATGGGACAAAAATTTTGACAGTTGATAATGACGTCACATTGTTCAGTATTCAGTAGAAGAAATTTAAAATTTTCACATACATAACTCAACAAAATTTTAAAATTGAATTTAAAAGTGAATAAAAATAATACTATATATTATGTTATGGTTTTATTTAATTTCTTCTACTTGTTTTGTTCTTTCTCGTACTGTAAAACGTTTCGCACGGCGGTTTCTATTTATCTTGAAGCCGAACGCTCAACACATTACACTTGAAACACTCCCATTCATTTCCTACTTTTCTTGGAAGAAGTTAAATATCAGACATGTATAAAAGTTGTAAATGAATTTGTTACTATACATTGTTACTTGTAAATAATCTGTTCATTAAAGTAATAAACATATTTGAATTCATTAGGGCAAATAAAAGCTAATTTATCAATCAAAATGAATATTTCATTTCACTCCTTTTTGTATCCATACAAAATAATGATAATTTTTCTACTTGTTTTGTTCTTTCTCGTACTGTAAAACGTTTCGCACGGCGGTTTAACACATATTCTTTTTCACTTAAATTTCTTATAGGTATAGCACCTTTTTTAAGCCGTCGTTTTAAAAGCGGTACTTTTAGTAGGATGTGTTCTCTAACATCCAATCATTTTCGCTAAAATGGTGTGAACACGAGCATTGTTTATATTACAATTTCAAGTCAACTGAACATTGTGACGTAACTAAATTTTAAGGTTAGGGCTGATCTGTTCGTTGTCCCATACCTTAGTTTCTATTTATCTTGAAGCCGAACGCTCAACACATTACACTTGAAACACTCCCATTCATTTCCTACTTTTCTTGGAAGAAGTTAAATATCAGACATGTATAAAAGTTGTAAATGAATTTGTTACTATACATTGTTACTTGTAAATAATCTGTTCATTAAAGTAATAAACATATTTGAATTCATTAGGGCAAATAAAAGCTAATTTATCAATCAAAATGAATATTTCATTTCACTCCTTTTTGTATCCATACAAAATAATGATAATTTAATATAAATGATTCAATTTTATTCATAAAAGTATGCAATCATTTCATTAATGTTTTCCCATAAAAGTATGCAATCATTTCATCAATGTTTTCTCGAGCATAACGGGACATAACGGGACAATGAGTCATCATTTTTCGTGCATGCAGCCGGCGTTCATCGTTTTAATAGACGTTGTCACGTCAAAAATATTATTTATTTTATTTATTTATACTTCATATTTATTTTAACGACCCATAGGCAAATATTTCAACAGATTGTCTTTCTGGGACAAATTACGAGACTTATGTGTCATACTTGCATTATAATTTTCGTCATAATAATGTTTACTATCATAAGGATGGTAATATGTTTAATTATTATATGTTCCTAAAAAAATAAGGGTTAATTATTGATATTATTGTAATATCCCATTATTAAAAAATCTAATAAATAAAAAAATCATTTCGTTATTAATATTATCTCATTCTCATGGGATAGTAAGTTTGGTATACTGCCAATCACTAATAAAATAATAAAAAAATAATTTAGAGAAAAATTCCAGAAAAATATTTTTGATATCTAGTATTATCGCATGAATATTACTAATTTGTTAATTTGGATTAAAAATGGATTTTGTTTTAATTCTTTTGAAAATTCTAGATTTTTAGTAAATTGAAAGAATAGTTATAGTAGGATATATTTCTTATAGTTTGTTCACTTCGGAAAATATCTAAAAAGAGTATGTAATGCATTTCGCACTAGAATACTTAGTAGAAGATTACATATGTATTATATCTTTCACCAGCAGCAGATCTAAAAGATTAATTGTTACTTACTTGACTTCCAGCTTTAGTTCAATGTAAGGCGATCATTTTACACGCAGCAACTTTACCCATATCTTATTAGCAATAATACGAATCATTAATCATATGCTACTTGCACTTAGATAATTCTTCTATACATGCTTCATGCTAAAATCACTAATGCTTAGGTTAAAAATAATATTTTCATTATTTAAACAAAATACAATAAATTTCTAAAGCAAAATACATAGGAAGACATCGCACATCTCTTGTGTCTAAATAATTTTTTTATTTAAATTGTTTTTCTTTTTCATACCATTAATAAAATTCATTATAAAACTAAAATAATAAGTAAATAGAACATTTATAAATATATTGTAAGATATTTCAGAAAAAAAAAAAAATTATATGCAAAAATATAAACTTAGTCAAAAATTGTGTGATTCCCCGTTTAACTTGTACTCACGATCATGCTCCGTGCAAGCTGCGAGAGAATAGAAAGAAGCATTGTTGGTCCCTTCAATAAAGCACTCAAAAATTAAACATAAAAAACAAAATCAAAAAATGAAACTTTCAAACTTTTTTCCAAAAATTTTTTTTTAACAAAAAACAAGGTGAGTAATAAATATATACGAGTAAAACGAATACATAATCTCCCATTAAAGAAACAAAATTTATTTAATTTTATACACAAAACAAAAAAATTAATTAATTAATTACGTTTATACCAAAAATTACTTAATGTAAAATTTTCAAAAAAAAATATTTATAATATTTGCTCAACGCCAAGGCCACACGATAACAGAACGATTTGACTGGGTCACACCAGGATTTTATGGTTAATGGTGGGGAGTTTCTTTTTTTTGTTTTTTAATTATGGTAAATGGAGATGAAAAATTTATTTATATTAATTAATTAATGTTTAAGATGCCTGCATTAACCGAAATTAAAACACAGCAGCAGATTTCGCCATAGGAAAGATAATTAACAATTAAACAAACAAACAAACAAATAAACACGTAAACACACACTGGATTGAAAAAAATAAAATAAAATTAATTTAAAAACAAATGATAGAAATTCCCGATGAATTTTGTGATAAAGGACATTTTAGGTGTTTCATTATTAAGTACTGTCCAAACAGGCACACTGCTTTGTGGATTATCAGCTATTTTATTTAGCAAATAGTAATTATTCACCAAGGTATTTGTGTTGTGGCTAAAACTGTATCAAAATAATTTTCATTTTAATAATTTTATTTTAAATTAATTTGGATAAAAGTTAGATTTTATGTAATTGGCACCATATTTAATCTGTGCATGACAAAGTTTTTCTTTTTTAATTACTGATGGTTTCTTTTAAGTATACAGCAACCCTTTCGGCATTCCATCTCCTGAGACAGTCCTTGAAGAAATACTGCCTAGCCAGGAACGGCGCTTTCATAGGTGCTTATGGTGCGCTTGCACCGGGCGCAATTTAAGATTTTGAAAAAAAAAAAAAAATCAAATTCATTCTCGGACTTGTGGAAGTGCCCTGCAAGCTGTCCTGAAAGGCATGGGCTAATATGATCGGGCCTACCTGCATGGCAGTGGATATGTGGATAACAAGAAAATAATATAAAAAGGGTAAGTCGCAATTACCATCCAACTGGAACAACAAGGAGACTCGGACCGCCGTCGCTCTGCCTTTACCTCACTAAAGGAAAAGGAGAGTCGGAGTGGAATTGGGAAGCCCACGGAGTATACCAGAGGACTGCGGTCGCCAGCTCGGGAAGCTCAGAACAGTCAAGTGTAAGCGACAAACCATTTGTTCCAGCGGTGTGGCCCACAAACGTGAGGTATAGGCGTGCAGTACAATAGGCCAAGCGAATGGCCCTGGTACTTTTGAACCCAATATCTCACCACCAAAAAATTACCTATGCAGTGACCTTCGTCTTCGTGAATCAGAAGTAACAATTAAGTAGAAAAATCCGCTAAGTGAGAGAAAAATCGATCATTCATTTATACTGCTCTGGGGCACTTTTTGAAAGTTCTTTAAAAAGCGCCATATCAACTCATTGAACGCTGCTGGAGCACTTTTAAATCTTGTTCCAACAGTTGTTATAAAAGAGCCAAATGAATGAAGTAAGAAGAACAAAACCTCTAAGTGCAAGGCAATGAAAAAGGTGAACTAGTTAATAGATCTTGCTTGGTTTATTAAATTTCAAAAAAATCCATCTTTTTTGTTTTGGTTTGTTGTGTCTGTTCATTGTCCTTCATTGCGACTAAAAAATTATGAGGTATATTGTGCACCGGGCGCAAAAAAACGAAGCACCGGCCCTGTCAATAGCCTAAGGTTCGCCCTGTTTAGACCTGTAATATCCCTTGAGGCAAACGGTTTCATTTAGCTCTTAATACCTTAGTGTGTGATAATGAACCAGATGATGAGGTCGGAGGATGTATGGATAAAGGTGGAAGTGACGCTAAAAGTCAACGACTAAGAACCTCAGGCAATGTGAGGCTCAAAGAGACAGAGCAAAGCTAATAAATGCCAGGAGGAATAGCAGTTAGATATCTAATAACAGAACCGATAGCCAGCAACTTCATTCTTCTGGCACACTTCTGGATACTTAGTCGTCAGCGAGGGACGAACGGCTAACAAAGACTTCGGAAGGTGGTGGCATCCAATTTGTCATTTCTATCAAACCCGAGGAGTCACTGCAGACAGACACCTATCAGATCTGTTAGCAAGCAAGTCCTAAATCCACCTCTCCACGGTGCCACCTCGGGTACTTCTTGGGAAGGAGCTGACGGGAGACAGGCGAATGGCGAGCTTTTTGCGCCACAAAACAGAGTTTTAAGTCGGTTGGGCTTAAGGTTAGCAACCCGCTCCCATAAAAACGTAACGTGACAATGACCTATGCTTATCGAACAAGGACATGAATTGGAACATGGAATGTGAGAGCACTGCTCGCTGATGAGTCGATATAAAAGCAAGATCATGGGACTTAGCGAGACCAGATGGCCCGATGCGGGGAACATATCTGCCCAAACGGTGAGTCCTTGTTTTCTGACCGAAATGAAACTGAAAGCAGTAGGAGTGGCGTTGGCGTAATACACATCAAAGAAGCCTCATTAGATGGTCACCAGTTTCTGAGAGGATTATACCGTACGCCTGCGTACCATACTAAGAAACACTACGGTAGTCCAGGGCTATGCTCCAACTGAGGTCGTAGACTAGTGACGAGCGAGACTGGTTTTGCAGTCTTGCCTTCTCTTGCACATTTAGCAAGACCAAAGCCAAATCAAAATCAAGGTCGCTCAACACTAAGTGCCAAAAGTCTTGCAGTGATGAGCAAAAAGTCTTGCAGTCTTGTCTTGGTCCTGCCAAATGTGCAGGGCAAGAGTTTTTCCTCATTACTGCAAGTCTTTTGCCACATAGTGATGAGCAAAAAGCCTTGCTAAATGTGCAAGACCAGTCTTGCTCATCACTAGTAAACAGAGGTACCCCACAAGGAGGAGTAGTTTCACCACTTCTATGGGTCGTGAGGGTGAAACAGCTGCTGCAACTGAGGAGGTATAAAACCCAACCCCTAAATCGTCCCCGGCTTAACAATGTTGGGTAAAATTTAGCAACAGTGCCAAATATCTGGGAGTAACCCTGGGATCCTCTGGAATGAAAACACAGAAGAGCGCAATAAGAAAGCGAACATAGCGCTTTTCGCTTGCAAAAAATCCATAGAGAAGAAATGGGGTCTCTCCCCTAACATAGTACAATGGATATATACAGCGGTTGCCCGTCCAATACGTACGTGATCTTAGTATGGTGGCCAACCTTGAATAAGTCCACTGTGCTAAAGAAACTACAAAAAGTGCAATGATGCGCGGATTTATGCATAACAGGCGCACTTCGCTCCACATCTACAGATGCCCTAAACGTTATGTTATACCTGCCTGCTTTGAACCTTGTGGCAAGGGAAAATGCGACTATTGCAACGCTTAGAATAAAAGAGTCTGGATCTTGGACCGGAATCAGGGGAGGGTACTTTAAGGTGTTAGACTTAGGTCTCGAGACCTGCAGAAGCTGTAAGAATCTGGACGAGGAGGAAAGTGTAAAGCACCCTCTCTGTCACTGCCCAGCCCTACCACATACTAACCCCTTTTGGTGGGCCTTCCTAAGCACGTTTGCGGAAGTCTCGAAGTATGAGATCCCGCAACTAAGAAGATTCATTACGTCCTCGAGGTGGTTTAGCGAAGAAACGACATTTTATTGTAACATCAAGTTAAATTGGGATAATTATGCCATCACAATGGGCCTATCCCTTGGGTCTAAGTTTTTGACCAGCAGCTCAGTCATATCTAACCTAACCTAAACTTCCTAGACACAAGGAAAAACGCTTGGAATTCGCTCGGGCTCATAGCCTGGAAAGAAGAATGGAACCAAGTTATCTTTACAGACGAAAAACGGTTCTGCCTTGAAGGACATATTATTTCCATGATTTACGGAAAGAAGGAGCAATAATGCTATACGAAACCATTTCAGTTAGAGGGCCAGTGAAATTAAATTCATCGAGGGAGACGGTACCGGGACATGTTAGAAGAAGTTAAGTCGGTAGTGGTACAAATAAGGGAAGGTCCACCATGGATTTTTCAACAAGATCATGCAGCAGTTCGCACCGGTAGGTTGAGTAGGGATGTTAAGGCCAATAAAGTATCAGAACTGGAGGGGCCATAGGTGGTACCCAACATTCCAACGAACGTATGGCGCTGGCTCAAGAGAAGAATGGAACGCTCTGGACAACAATATGGAACCATTACAGAACTGAGGACTAGAATAAGGACAGCTTGCGATGAAATTTCGCTAGATTTAATTCAAAAGTTGTATAGTAGTTTAGGAAATAGAATTTATCATGTAAAACCAAGAAGGGCATACCAAATATTAATATTGACTTAAAATGTTTCTCTTTTTTTTCTTACCTTCCCTTGCTTAATTTTCAAAATAGTTCCAGGAGAGGTGAGGTGAAACTTTTGTCGTCCTGAGACAGGTAATGGAAAAGTCCCTTGTCAATCCAACCGCTCTTTATAGAACAACACAAATAACACATAATTATGAAGGTTGGCCATGACCATAAAGTAAAAGGCAAAAAATTTATCTGGAACTATCAGAGCGATCAACATTTGTTGCAGATTCTCACAAGATTGAGGATGAGGATCTACTGATCAATGAGGATCTACTGATCCCTTTATTTTACAGACGATCAACTTTCCAAATTCATATGTTATTACTAAAAGTTAGCTGGAACGCAGATAGTGAAAGAAACATAGAAAAAGTGTCTAGTTTATTCACAATTAGTTAGTTAAAAATTAAACGGCTCACCAATTTGCGGGCAAACTAAGGGTGTTCAACTACACCCTAACACTAAAGCGATTCTAACAATAATTTCGCCGGTGGTCCAAAAAATCTTAGGCACACGTATGGTTGTTACAAGAAGTGAACATAGAATTTTTTTAATTAGGCAAAAGTTGAAATTCATATTTGAGCAATAGTTATTTCTATGAAATCTTTTTTTGAATAAAAACCAAGAATTGAATAGAAAAAATAAATAAAAAAACAACAGAGAATTATTATGGTTTGGGATTTTTTATATGTATTCAAATGGAGACATTTTATTGATTTAGTAAATAATATGTGTTCGTAAGCGATGGCTTTATATCCTGTTAATTACCACTAGTAAATTGTTAATAGCCTCCTACTTTTTATAATAGCCGCACATAAAGATACTTCTATGAGTCCCTGCGACTCAGTCATGTAATAATTAGATTGCTTTGATCATTTGAAGGAAAATAGAGCGGTAGTTACGAAGCCTACCAGGTAAACATTGCGCAATATTATTTTTTCGTTTTACTTTGTAATTTCATTATGTAATGCTAAGGTTGTGGACGAAACTTTTTAATGTTTTCCTTGAGGAAGTTACACGAACTGTTTGCCGGTAACACTTTCAACTCATACGGGACTTTGTCGAAACGATGTTTGCAAGTGAGATCCGGTCTGTTCGCTGAAGCAAATAAGATGTGCATTGATGTTAACGATGGTGTATCAACTATGGTACCGGATCGTTCGTGATTCATGATGGAATTCCCCTTGAAGCACAAACCGACCTTATCTTAATCGATGGGTATGTAACGATGCTGCTAGAGTTGATTTAACGGGTGAACAGTATGTTAAAGATAATAATCTGACGGAGTCTGCAATGTCTTAAGGTTTCATTGGTGATATTTTGTTTTATTAAGACATGGAAATTAGAGGCAAAACGCTGTGGTAATCGTTCGAAGCCACTTTACAGACCTCGCTATTGCTGCTATTGATTCACGAACATTAAGATAAGCTCAAAAAACATCCGAGCCATGATATTTTACAAACCCACCTACATCATGCACTGTTATGGGAAGATGGAACTATAACTGGTAGTATCGATGACATACCTAAGGTGTAGGAGAAGTACTTTAGTACTTCAGAAGTAACCAAACATAACTCTAATACAGGAAAAAACAGACAATCGAAGTGCAGATAGATGACCCAGAAAACGATACTCCAGTCAAACGATACGCCTACAATAGAGGGAGTTTTAACTACACCCTACAACCGTGACATTTATTCACTCAATTGTGTGGCAAACCACGTTTCTCAGAGCAAGTGCTCTAGAAATATAATTATAGCCGAAAGCACCCTCGATGTTAACACACATAAATCACTTTTCTTAGAGAGATCGGCTTACTCGATTTGTAGACTAGGTGGTATAAAGCAACCTCTATTGATTTACCCATTGAGTAAGTGAACTGAGAGTTCTAGTTTGCACTTGATTTGCAACGAGGTTAAGCTTATTGGTCTACACCAGTGACCGGCAAACTCTTTAGTCAACAGAGACAACAGCACAATGATTGAAATTTTTTTTGAGAGCCAAATTTTAAAAATATTAACTATATAGGTACAGTACATTGTTTTTAACTTATTTAAGGTACTCATAAGCTGGCCGTTGCTAAAAACTCCCTCAATCTAACTAAGGTTTGTGCACTGAGGTCGACCCCTTCCAACTCTCCCATCCACACTCATTTTGTATACTTGTTTCGTCTATCTTTTGTCGTTCATCTTCTGTAATATGTCCAAACAATCTCAATATACCTTTCTCAATTCAAAAGAATCGGATCATAGAATGTGAGACACGGACATCTTATACGACATTTAAAAATCAATGCGGAAAAGGTCAAAGTACTCACAACGGACGGATCGAAAGCCAGTGTTCACCTCGATGGAACCCAATTCGAACAGGTTCCGATGTTTAAATATTTGGGATCATTGGTTGAGGAAACGAAAATGGCATCGACGTCCGATGTTTACAGCCGCATCGGCCAGACAGCAGCAACATTCACCTCGCTCAAATAATGCATATGGAAACGAACAAATAATTCCATCAAAACAAAAGTACGCCCTTACCGAACGTTGATTCTTCTTTATGGATCTGAAACGTGGACACTCCTTAAACTGGACATGTTTGTCGAATGGATGATAACCGCTTGCCATGTAAACTTCTCTGGCGAGACTGTTTCGCAGGCTGGAGAATCCAGCGATCGGCACCGAAGAAAATCTGGCTAAAGAATATCGAGGGTGACCTAAAGAATCAACGATTATCAGGTACCGAGGCTCGAAACGTCTCCAAAAACCGGTATAAGAAAGGAAACGAATCGTGAATAGAGTTTGACACCCAGCGGCACCAACACTAGCGTATCTGTTGCGGGGACGTCCCACTCGGTCCGCCAGCTAACGGATCAAAGAAGAAGAAAGAAGAAGAGACACTGATATCTGATTGAAGGGTGGATGACTTCCTCAACAAGATAAATCGTTATAAAATGAAGATCATGGGACTAAGTGAAATCAGATGGTACGACGCGGGGCACATATCTGCCCAAATGTTGAGTCCTTACATTCTGGCAGAAACGAAACTGGAAGCCGCAGGAGTGGCGTTGGCATAATACTCACTAAAGAAGACAAGTCCCTCCTTGGTCACCAGTTTTTGAGTTGATTATTACAGGGCGCCTGCGTACCAGACTAAGAAGTACTACAGTCCAATGCTACGCTCCAACTGAAGAGGCAGACGTTGACATCAATGACGAGTTTTCTCGAGTTTCTAGCCCTTGTCTGGAATCCGCAAGGAACCCGTAGAGTCGATAGACCTAGAACAACGTGAAGAAAAACCCTATTACCAGGAGCCGCAACAACTGGGAGATCCTGAAGGGCTCTGCTGCATGATGCAATGAGAACCCGTAGTCCAAGTCGCGAGGGAATGGCATTTTCACTTACCGCCTCGTCTAAAGACACTTGTTCAAATTAGACTCACCCAGGCCGAAACCCGACTACAGTGCATGAGCTATCCGCACATGGTAGTTTGTGGAAGAGCCATGCTTATTGCCCAAAGGGCATAACGAGGCTCGCGAGTCAAGGTTTGCCGACCACTAGACGATTGTCTAGACGATTTAGGCAGCTCCAGCGGTGCCCTGCTTAAAATAAAACCCAATACTACTCTGCTCCAGATGGTTGGAATGTAGTCACAATTGAGGTAGACCTGAAGAAGTGCCGGGAAAATTCCGTCACCTACCTATATTGTATAATAGTGATGCTTCTCTCTTGAAAAGTTACATTTTTTCGATCAATAAATATTTCGATGAATTTTAATGAATGTCCAATGAACGATGATCTTGAAAAAGGGATAACACAATTATAATGATTTACGAAATTCAAACGCATGCACATATTCAGCATCGTATAAAATCCTGTTTAAAATCTCTTTAAAAAAGGTAAAAAGAGTTTTATTTTCGGAAATAAGGAAACCTATACTAAAAAAGGCAGAGTCCAATTTCAATTTATATTTATTGTGGCTTTTTCCTTTAGTATTTTGGCATCTAGTAACATCATCCTTCGACACAACAGCAGCCCCACACTCCGTAGGAAAATACACCAGAATTCCTGTCCCAATATCTTTTTTTATCATTTATCGGAGTTAAGGTAATTCGATAAAAAGCAGGTAACAATTATTATCCTCTAATACAATCATGAAAATACCTTTTCTGGGTTCAAAGCTGCTCCTACAGGCATATTTAGGTAGATGATAATCGATTTTTGGCCCTGACATAGCAAATTTCCACCGGAGATAATGTCGTATGAAAAATGTTGTTATTAATCATCCCCCTTCCAGGGGTGAAGCGCGTTTCCAGGATGTGTAATAAAAATTGGAGCTTTAAACGATGCCACACACACAGCTGATGCCAGACAGAATGTGGGAGCACCAGGGTGGCCTTAGATCGTCGAAGGAATGAGCAGGAGGGACATGGAGGGTCCTGAGGGCGCGTAGCTTCGTTGCACATAATTAAGTAAAAATATTTTTTCATCATTAACAAGACGTGCCACCCGCATCCAAAGGCCTAATTATAACGCAATGTGGATCATTATTCCGCTTTATGCCACATAGATTCGCCTACAAAAGATCTCATTTTGCAAATTCCTCTGCACCCCAAGAATGCCGCTCTAAGCCAAGCTGGGTCTCGCTCCTTGCGGGCTGCGGGGGCGGCGTAAAATCTGTGCAAAATCATGTACGAGGACGGATTACACGTACGAAGTAAATCGGTGGAACGTGGAATATGGAACGAAAAACGTGCATTAATCACCGAGAGCGGACAAATGTACACCGGTGCAGGGCCCAGATCCAGGTTTATCTCTTTACGTTGACTGACTTCACCTTAATGATGGAAAATTAATGAAAGCTAATTACTTGCCCGACGAGATTTAAATTTCGAGTCTCGTTGGCTCCGCTCTGCGGCTCGAGAATGGCTAATTGGAAATTTGATTTGGAACTTTTAATTGGGGAAGCCACAGCCGGATTTGTGTTACCTTCTAAGGAACGAGCATTTTTGCAAATACGTGAAATCTCTGCAAATGATGTACGGTTCTACTCCTTTTACATTTTTTATTGGGACGTTTAATTAAAATTATACCGCAGGGTAGCAGGGACATAATTTTTTTCTCTATATTTAGATCAGAAGCGAGGACTGGGATTTATGAAGTACAAAGGCCGATTTTTTATCCGGCAGCTCTGGAATCACCTTCAGTAAATTAGTTGGTCATGTCACGGTGCAATCAGTAGCAGTAAGCTTAGAGCGAAGGATGGAAGAGGTTTGAGGCTACGAGGAATATGCAGTGCGTTAAAGGAGATGGCGATCAACCCTTCGTTTTATCCTTAGATTGTTGCAGGAATTCAGAAATACTGATTGCGTAAGATCGTTTTACAGTTAGGTTCCTCTATTTGTGGTCGACTTCCTGATCTATAGTGTGAGCATAATAGTCAATGAGGCAGCGTTTCACAGGCCACAATCATTTCACCCCTCACGATTTTTATTGGAAATGTTTTTCTCGGGTAATAATTTCTCGGGTAATAAATAAAGGGTCAGCTGTTCCGGTTGGGGTATACCTGACCTTGCATAATTGGAATTGGATTTCTTAAAGTCATTTCACTCCTCTTGAAAATTTATCAGATTTTAGTTATAATAGTATTGAAAATAAAAATAATCGTCAGCTGCACTGAGGAGGGTGTTTCATACGTCAGCTACTCCTATAACCCGGATATAAAAAGTTAAGTGTAAAGTCATTTCACCCCTTAACAAATTTTAACAGGGTATTAATTATGTTATCGAAGTGATAAAAACAATAATCACTTGCACTTCCAATGGTGGAATGGTAGAATAATTTAAATAACCGTCTGACTGACGATTTTACGCCCGGTATCCCATCAGCTTTGGTCCATTCTGGGTAAATCTAGCCTTTAATCTATCAAATGCTTATTAAGTTGCACTTTGCTTGTCTTTACACGCATATTATTTACATATATCATCGTAAAAAAATAACGAATTGGTAATGGGTTGAATCAATTTTCGGAATTAAATCGAGTAAAAAATGTACTAAAATCAAATAGTACGGAGTAAAAGGTTGTAGCATAAAAATCTGTACAATTGTAGCAGGGTGGCAGCGCTGCTCCTGTGCATATCCGGAGCTATATCTTATGTTATGAGGTGTTATCTATATTAATAAAAGAAAGTTTCTGTATGTATGACAGATCGTGGGATCGAGGCATCGCTGGTGTCTCTTATCCACCAAATGCCTCCTGGCAGGATGGTGAGCTCGATCTTGGGCGACAGCTGGGTCCGAAAGGCCCTAAATAGAGGTACTCCTCAAGGAAGTACTTTCCTCACTCCTATGGGTCGTAACTATGAACCAGCTGTGGCGACGCACGGAGGCAGAGGGGCATCACGTCCTAGCGTACGCGGATGATGTTGTTATCATCACAACAGGAAAATTTAATCTCATGGAGGCGACGCTACAAACCCTCTCAAGCTGGACTCCCACCCGTGGACTCAGCGTTTACTCAGTAAAAACGGAACTGGTCTTCTTTACAAGGAGGTATAAAGCAGCACCTTTAACACCCTCCGGCTTAACAATGCTAGGCTCAAATTTAGCGACAGTGCCAAATATCTGGGGGTAGCTCTGGACAAGAATCTCCTCTGAAATGAAAACAGAAGAGCGCATTAAAAAGCGAACAAAAAAACTATTGGGAAGAAATGGGGCTTCTCCTCTAACATAGTGCGATGGATCCACTCAGGGATCGTCGCGATCGAGATTACCTTCACGAGGAACTACGGAGTGCACATCCCTTCACGTCGTGAATGGAGAAATAGACCACACAGTTTTCAGGGTGCCATAAACTTCTTTACTGATGGCTCTAAGTTCGAGGGTCGAGTGGGAGGAGGTATTTTCCCCAGAGCTTGGGATTGAAGTGTCCTTCCGACTACCCGATCACTGTAGTGTATACCAAGCGGAGGTTCTAGCCATACAAGAGACTGTTCTGCATATCAACCAGCAAGGCGATAGGAATCGGACTGTCTACATTTTCTCAGATAGTCAGGCGGCTCTGAAAGGCCTGCGCACTTTCACAAACAGCTCTAGAACTTCCTTTGAATGTCGCAGATTTTTTAACGAGATGGCTCAACAGTTCAGGACCCTCCTCGTGTGGGTTCCTGGTCACCGAAATATTAAGGAAATTTGTAAAGCTGACGAACTGGCCAGGAAAGGCACGACCGCTACTCTCCTTCTAGAAAAAGAAAGAGTTGATATGCCTTGGGCCACCTTTAAACTTCGATGCAAACACCACACAATGCAACAAGTTCCACCATCGACCCCTTGAGCCATCGTAGGAATGAAGCAGCACTAACAAAATTTTATCGCTACTATTATAGCGACTGTTCCTCTGAAATAAACGCTCTCCTGCCTCCATGGCAATCTTATAACCGCAACACCAATATAGTGGGAGTGCTGACCGGACACTGCTTGATAAGGATGCATACGACCCGCTTAGGTCTTGAAACCTACCATTTTTGCAGAAGCTGCAAGAATCTGGACGAGGAGGAAAATGTACTAAATTTCCTCTATCACCGCCCGGCCCTAAACAGAACTAGGCGGCTAACCACATTTGGTGAAATCTTTGTAAGCACTCTTGCGAAAATCTCGAAGATTGGGAGCCCGCAACTTAAAAAATTCATTACTTCCTCGAGATGGTTTAGCGATGATGGCCGATGAGTTTGCCAATTGTGTTCTGATTTCAATGAAAATCGAAATCTGGGGGATTTAAAGAATAAAAACAACGAATTTATGATCTGAAATGTAGATAGATTCTGAAATGTAAGAAATGTTTTTTAAGTTCACCCAAGAAATCGAAACCGATCAAAAATCGGCTAGATCGATCCACCAAAAATGACTAGATCACCGATCAGTGATCTAGACCTTAAGAGATTTTCGGCATCACCACTTTTGTCATCTGAGTTCAAAGGGACAGATATAAGCATCGCCGGTTATCCGTAAAATAAATCTGAAGAAATCGAACACTGTTTTCCGAATAATTAAATTAAATAAAAGTTTTTATAAATAAGAAACAAAAGTGTTTTCATTTTGAAGTTTTTTTTTATTAAGGGGAAGGTGGAGAACATGTCTCACTTATTTGTTTCGTTGCGCGTAATTTTTTAATCTGTGATATAACCTAATAGGCGGGGAGCCGGTGACCCTAAAAGTCCCGTCATACGGAATTGGAAATTTTTTTGGAAATCGAAAGTACGAAGCAGGGAGACTATACAAGGAGATATAACTCCGTGTTGTCACTTTTCGTTTGATTAATGAGAGCGCCACAGTCACATGTACCCCAAAAAACATGGCGGATTATATTCATCCGGTTCATGGCCAAGTTACATTTACATTTACATTTATTTCAAAAACATAAGTACCCAAGATTAAAATCTTAAATTTGTACATAGAAAACTAAATATTAAACTTTACAATCAAAATAGATCTATAACTTAAAAAATAGAAAAATAATAAAAATAAAAAAAATAAAAATAAAAACAAGTATGTAAATTAATTAAAATAATGTAGCAATAGAAAGAAAAAAGAAAAAGAATAAGTTATACACGTGCTTCAGTTTGTTCTGCCAGAAATGAATTCAAAAGACGCCTTTTGAAAATGCTCACTGATTCGATTCGTTGTATCTCGACAGGAATAGAGTTCCACAATTGAGCTGCGTGAACAAAGAAAGAGCGTTGCCCTGATAGATGCCGAAAACGGGGGATGATCACATTATTATTCCTACGCGATTGTGAGAGCTGGATAAACTCGTTTAGATAAGAGGGTTTTCGGTTATTGATGATGTTGTGGTAGTAGCACAAAACCCTAAAATCTCGGTACTCACCTAAGGAACATCCAAAAATTGAGTGCCGGTAAGGCGAAATGTGGTCAAACCTGCGAAGGCTATGAATGAAGCGTATGCAGTCGTTAAAGGCTACTTCTAACTTACGGTTACAGGATGAATCTAACGAAGGGAAGACACTGAGGCCATGCATTATGTGCGGCAAGAGTATGGTTTTAACCAGCTTCATGCGAACATCTTGTGACAAGAGACTAATACGAAGTCGCCTTAAAGTAAAATATACTTTGCCCAAAATATAGCTAATGTGGTCACAACGCGTCATATTTCTGTTCAAGGCAATACCAAGATTTTTGACGCGGTTGACGCAGGAGACAGGGGTCCCATTTAAGGTAATTTGAAAGAGGTCGGTTGATGACGCGTTAGAATTGGAGAAGATAATGCATTGAGATTTAGATGGGTTAAGTTTTAGTGAATTTAAGAAGGACCAATGAGTTATGTTATGCAAATCTTTTGAGAGATTATTTAAACACCGCTCTAATTGATTTTTAGTATCACTAACATAGAGTTGTACATCATCAGCATACATATGTACGTAGGAATGCTTCACTATTAGTGGAAGATCATTTATATATATACTAAACAGTAGAGGGCCCAAGATAGATCCTTGGGGAACGCCAGCAAAAAGCACGGCAGGGGAGGAAATTAAATGGGAAATCTTCACCTGTTGTGAACGAACAGCTAAAAAACTATACATGAGTGTGAGGGCAGAAGAGGAAAAACCAAATTCTGTACTGAGTTTGCGTAACAGGACGGAGAGATTGACGTTATCAAAAGCTTTGGAAAAGTCTAGCAGGAGTAGTCAACATAACTTGTTTGCATCTAGAGAGTTCCGTATGTCAGTCGTGATTTTTAGGAGAGCAGTGTCACAGCTGTGATGTTTCCGAAAGCCAGACTGATATGGATTTACAAGCATACGGTGCTCGCAGTAAGCAATCATTTGCATTGCAATTAATTTTTCAAGACCTTTAGCCAGAAATGGTAAGATGCTAATTGGACGAAAATCCGAGGGGCTACTAGGATTAGGACACTTGGCAATAGGGATTACCAGAGCATGTTTCCAAGCAGAAGGGAATTTCGAAACAGTGAGACAAGCATTGAAAATATGGACAATAAAAGGTAGTAATAACGGAAGAAGTATTTTTAAAAATTTAGGTGAAATATTATCAGTTCCAGTAGCCTCAGACTTGATAGAGTTAATGGCTGAGCTCACTTCGATGGCGTCTACACAGCGAAAGCTGAACCCTTCAATAGATGAGTCTGGCATATGGGGAAGAGTATCTATATTGCAACAAGAAAAATGATTGTTAAGAATTTCAGGGTCACAGTTGGCGTATACTTGTGAATCATCTTTATCACTGCAGACGCTCAAGTTACGCAGGTTCTTCCAGAAGGTTCGAGTTGGAAGTGACGGATCAAGCTTACGAGCATAAAAATTACGTTTGGCTTCCCTGATTTTCGTTACGACTAGATTACGAACCCGAGTGTATGATTTTCTAGTATTTTCACTTTTGAATTTCAAGAAACGATGATATAGATACTCCCTTTCGGCGATAAGGGGCTTGATTTCATTGCAGAACCACGGTTTAGACTTATTACTCAGACATTTCGTGCGCAGGGGAACAAATTCATCATATAACTGAACAATAAACTCCTCAAAGATAGCAATTTTGTCATCTATGTCTTCTGCCACAAAGATATTATCCCAGGGAAGTAATTGACAGTGTGCCAGGAGCCGATCGCGGTTAAGATTTTTAAAATCACGATATACTATAGTTTTCCTGGGAATTGCGTCAACCTGAAAATTGTAACTAGCAAATAGGATGTCATGGTCTAAATAACTTGGAGGAGATATTTGATTTTGAAATAGAATCATGCTAGGTTCGGAACAAAGGAAGACATCGAGTAGCGATGGGTTCGACGCATTAAAGTAGGTTGGCAAGGTATTCATTCGAGCAAGGCCTAAGGTCTTCATTGTATGATTGAAGAATTGTTCTTGACTGGAAGATTTTAATAAGTTTACATTGAAATCCCCAGCGACAACTACAGCCGTGTTTTTTTAATGAACTGGGTTTTGAGAGCTTTTGAGTTCATTAAAAAAACGACAAGGGAAATTTCATGTAGGGCCTACTTCGATGCTTAAAAATTTCAAAATTAAACGGAAGTAAGAGTTATTTTTTACACTGTTACACGAAATCCTCGCTAGAAAATAATAAATATGTTTCTAAAAAATCAATTATTTGTTATAAATTTGCTCTCATCACTTTCCTGTTGTTTTTATTTTTAAATTACGTCTTTCCGACCCCCGAAAGTATGCAACATGCCAACACCCGAAACAACATGCTAGCCCCCGAAAGTATGCCATACGCAAATTAAGAAATTTCCCAAAACCTCGATCAAGAACCCCGATAAAACCTGGGTTTACAGATTTGTATGGGGAAGAGCTTTTAGTTCATTAAAAAAACACGGCTTACATGTGCATCGTGTGAGAAAGATGCTCCAAGGTCTCCTCCAGTTCAGCGGAATTATCAAGTTTAAATAGACCTGGGGGAGAGTAAACACTGACAAGTAAGAGTTTTTCAGAACCAAGTTCGTTAACTATTAAAATATTTTATGTTTACGCCTAACTTGAAAAATCAGCTTCTGATTTTTCGTATTTAACCATTTTATGGATTTTCCAAATTTTATTAATTCCCAATGATTTTTTTTGTATTTCGGCTGACAATTTTGAAGAAATCGTCGAAATGGGTAAAATTCAGCTAACTTCATGTGGGGCACGTCAGCTTTAGGCGACATCTGTGGCCAAAAATGAACTAGAAGTTTAGTTTCTGCTACGCATCAATTTCCGGTTATTTTCCCCATAAGAGTTAGGCGAGAAACACAATTGGAGCTTTTCTGCCAGCTTGAGCTTTTCGCATATGGAACAGCTTCAGATTTTCGGTCAGCCGAAATGCCAGCGCGAGCTTTACGAAAAAATATCAGAAGCCAAAGCTGCCATTGTGTTAATAAGTACTGGCACGCGTACATTTGATTCTGACAGACATCGGCTTCGAAATCGAAGCCGAAGCTACCATTGGCCTTTAGGTTGATCACGGCCTTTAGGTTGATTATTATTATCATATTAATAAAGCCTTTTCCTCAAAAATTTTTTTGAAAAGAAGTTCCTTAACGCGGCTTGCGGGTAGAGTTGGGAGTTGGGCGAAATCGTCACGTAAGAAAATGCAGTATTCTGTGTAGCTATGCGTGCGAGTATCGATCCCAGTAGGCAATTTACGAATTTACGAAATCAGAATGCAGTTTCTTTCTGTAGAAATTGGAAAAAATTTGCATCAATAGCTATAGGAAGAAATGGTGATTATCGAGGATAGATGCTTATGCTTTCTTATTGAAATGAATGGAATCTCCCTCTCTGTCTCTTTTTAAACGCTTTATATTAGCTTCACCTGTATCTTGTATATTATGTGTAAACAAATCTAGCAACTTGATAGGGGTGTCAAATGAAAAGGCTTCACAAGTAGAATACAATAGGCTATGTCGTTAGATCCATGGCGGCCACCTCAAGAGGGCGGGTTACCATTTTCTTCAAAACCCCTTCGACATGGTTATCAAATGAAAGGGTATGATAAGTAGAATGCAATAAGCAATATAGTATCCTCAATATATCGTTAGGTCCATGGCGGCCACCTCAAGAGGACGGGTTACCATTTTCTTCATAGCCCCTTCGTCATGGGTATCAAATGAAAGGGTATGAAAAGAAGAATGCAATAAGCAATATAGTATCCTCAATATATCGTTAGGTCCATGGCGGCCTCCTCAAGAGGGCGGGTTACCATTTTCTTCATAGCCCCTACGTCATGGGTATCAAATGAAGGGGTATGATAAGTAGAATGCAATAAGCAATATAGTATCCTCAATATATTTAGAACCAATGCGTCCATCTGAAAATAACGGATTACCATTTTCAAACCCGTCGACATGGGTATCAAATGAAAGGGTATGATAAGTAGAACACCATAAGCAATATAGTATATGCAATATATCGTTAGGTGCATGGCGGCCATCTCAAGAGCTTGGATTCCGTTTTCTTCACAACCCCCTCAACATCTTTATCAAATGAACGGGCATCATAAGTAGAATGCAATAGGCTATATCGTTAGATCTATTGCGGCCATCTCAAAGGGGCGGATTACCATTTTCTTCACAACCCCTTCGACATGATATCAAGTAAAAATAAATAAAATATACAGATTTTATTTGGAGTTATATTCGCAATTGCACATGACCCCACTTGAATTTTTTTTTTGAAATGAAAGTAAATAGGGCAATAATATTATGAAAAATCATAATAAATAAAAAATATATTGAAAAAAAAAAAAAATTATCATCGATATAGGAGGGCAAGGTAACAAGTTGTATTTAAGTAACAAGAATTATTATATACAAAAGTTAATTTTGAATATATTATGTTCACATTGAAACGAGTATCAGTCCTGTAACAAGATCTAAACCAATTTTTTGCATTAAAATAGCTGAAAGATAAGAGCTATTTACAATATTGGAAATTAGGCATAGTTGTTCATCAGATCACCATATATATCTTTTAAAGTCAATTATTATATTAATTTATCAACAAGCATCAATCACACATAAACAAAAAAGAAATTCAAAAACATAAAAAAAAACTTTCAGAGAACAAATAAATAAAAAAAGTGATTTTTGTTTGTCTTGCATGTCGCCACCATGCTCAAAGGACATAATACCCATTTTATAATTTTCTGAGACGGATTATACGATCATAACGTGAAGTAAACATTTTGTTTTATTTTTGGGAATCAATTTTTGTTATTATTTATATAATTTTGTTTTTTATTTTTTGTTTATAGAACAAACAAAATAATATGTGCAGTAACAATCACAAAAAACTTTAACTAGCATGAAAATTGAACAAATATTCAAAAAACACAACATAAACTTCATTTTTATTTTTTTTTTTGGTTGTAAACATAAACATAATTATAAACAAAAACTGATACAATTATATGTAGGACTTAAAAAACGTTTAATATTTAAAGCTTCTGGGCTGGAAGCTTATGCAATATATAAATTGTTGATTTTTTTTATATTTAAAAATATTTTGCGGTGAGCGATACAGAACTTTGTTACATCAAAAATATAAATAATAAATATATAAAAATAAAATAATTAAATAAAATTTTATGCAAAAAATCAAATTGCTCGAGCAACAAAGTCCATATGATATTAACGCATTCTTGTGATTTGTCCACATTAAAATCGACGGTTTCAACAAAATATGGTCAAGGCCATTGATTGGGGATTTTTTTGTGATTTTTTTGTTTTTATATAAATTTAATCAGTATTCTTAGACTTACTACATAAGCAGAAGAAGAAGGCACTGAAAGGCTCGATCCGGAGCCTCCACGAGCGCAGAAGCCATACGCCTATAGTTAACGTGTGTTGATTAAAATTTTTGAATTTTGTTATGGAATATAAAAATTATTTTTGTTTTTGTTGTTTTTTTTTCTTATTTTTTGGAAATTTTATATAAATTAAAATAAAAAAAAAAAAAATAAAAAAAAAAAATATATATATAATTAAACTAATAAATAGTGACAAACAAAATTAAAATTATAATTATGTAAATACCAAAGTGCTTTTAAAGTGAACACTCTACACAATACTTGTCCATACGCTCTTTATAGTTCTCTGTATTTATTTTATAGATCTACAATGGACAAATGGGCTGGTTAGTTGATGAATGAGATGAATTTTCAAAAGATCCATATATATATATAGCTGGACGATTTATCAAATATATTATCTAAACTTCTAAAATGAAATAAATTTTCTATTCTAATAGTTTCTGACAGCCCCATTTCAAGAGACATTTAAATTATAATTATTATTATTTTTATTTAAAAAATAATTTTAGTTTCTATAACTACGAATTCATTATATTTTCTACTTACTATATAATATTTTTAAAATAAATTTATTTTTATATATTTTTTTTTTTATAAAGAAATATATAAAAAATAAAATTCGTTTTGCACAATAAAAATAAAAAGAAAGAAGTAAAATCATAATATATAAAATAAATAAATAAATTTTTAAAAATAAAATTTGCTACAGTAAGACTTACGGTTGGAGGTGATAAATTGATTGCAGATCCTCGTCTTTCTTGTGGTCCAATACTTGAATGACGTCGAATTGGTAAGCCACCTCCAGGTGTTCCGCCGGGTGATGATGCGCATGATGGAGCGATCCTGATTTTTGGTGTCATTAATGTATTATCAGATAAGCGGCGATTTGGAAATGCGTTTGCAACACGCAAGAAATTGCTATCTGGTGATGATGGTGATGCACCAAACCACCAGCCGCCAAGCATTCCAGTCCCTGTAATTTTGGATTAAAAAAAAGGATAGAAGTCAAATTTATTCTGCAAATAAAAATTTATAGTCTAATCTGATTTTTCACAAAATTGTAAAGCATTGTGATGTCTTGTTATGGAGAATTAACCAGTTTTATGTGCAATACGAATTATACGAAAGCATAGCTTACACAACGCTACCAAAGCCAATGGTAGTAGATTGATCGATCTCGCAAGCTCAAACTGAATGGTAGTAAGTTCTACAATGTTCCCGCAAAAATTAACAATATCCATAAGATGACGTGGCTGTCACCAGACGGGGTAACTAATAATCAAATTGAAAAGGGAACAGGGGCCGCGAGTATATTGGACGTAAGAACAATGAGAGGAACGTACTGTGGCTTGGACCACTATCTAGTCAAGCAGGTAAAATTGAGAGCCAGGATAGCAACCAAAACGCCTAAAGGGCTTCTTCTTCTTCTTTAACGACTCTACAACCGGGATCCGGTCCTGGCCTCGCGCAACTGTTCTCTCCACCGGTCCCGATTCTGAGCCGATGTCATCCAGTTTGGCGTAGCTAAGCTCTGAGCGTCCTGGTCCACGCCATCCTTCCAGCGAAGGTTGGGCCTCCCTCGCTGTCGCACCCCATAGGTCTTACCGCAGAGAACTTTTCGAGCAGGCTCATCTTCACTCATACGAGCTAGATGCCCTGCCCACCGGAGCCTACCGAGCTTTATTTTCTTCACAACATCTATGTCGCGATAGCGCTCGTAGATCTCGTCATTGTAGAGTCTCCGGAATCGTCCTTCCTCACATACGGGGCCAACAATCCTCCGAAGTATTTTCCTCTCAAACACGCCCAAGAGGTTTGAGTGCTTTTTGCTAAGCACCCACGTTTCGGATGCATATGTGAGAACGGGTAAGACCATCGTCTTATATAGTAAAAGTTTAGACGTTATGGTTAGATATTTGGATTTGAAGAGCCTTGACAGACTATAGTAGGCTTTGTTGGCTTTTAGCAGTCGTGCGCGTATTTCTGGTTCCATGCTATTGTCGGCTGCTACTATTGACCCAAGGTAGGTAAATGATTTTACCACGTCAAACTCGTGTTCCGCTACCTTGATTGTGGGACCAATGTTAGGTGTTCTTCCAGAGGAGGCCACCATGTACTTTGTTTTGCTTTCGTTAATGTGCAGTCCCAGATTTCCTGCCGCTTGCTCAATCTGAATGAAAGCTTCTTGTACAGCTGTTGTTGTTCTTCCAATGATGTCAATGTCGTCTGCGTAAGCCAGTAATTGGGTGGACTTGTGGAGGATTGTACCCCTTGATGTCACGCCCGAATCTCGGATCACTTTCTCCAACGCCAGGTTGAAAAGGAGGCAGGCCAGACCGTCCCCTTGTCGGAGTCCATTATAGATGTTGATTGGTCTGGACAGTGTTCCGGATACCTTTACTTGGCTTGACACATTGATCATGGTCAACCTACATAGTCTTGTCAGTTTGTTGGGGATGCCGAATTCTCTCATGGCTTTGTAGAGTTCTACCCTGGCTATGCTATCATAGGCGGCTTTAAAGTCTATGAAGAGGTGTTGAATTGAGTTTTGAAACTCTAGACATTTTTCCATAGCCTGCCTCAAGGTGAAAATCTGCTCAGTCGTTGATTTGCCTGGGCTGAAGCCACACTGGTAATGGCTTATGATGTTTCTGGCGTATGGGGCCATCCTGTTTTGTAGGATAGCGGAGAATATCTTATACACGGTACTCAACAACGTTATACCGCGATAATTAGTGCAAGCTGTGATATCTCCTTTTTTGTGTACCGGACAGAGGATGCCTTTTCTCCAGTCTTCTGGCATCACTTCCTGCTCCCATACTTGCACAATTAATTCATGAATCGCTTGGTGTAATGTAGGCCCTCCATATTTAACCAGCTCCGCTGCGATGCCGTCTGCACCCGAGGCCTTGTTGTTTTTGAGGCGGCAGATGGCTCTGCTAACTTCTTCTATGCTTGGTGGCGGCAGCATAGTATTGTCATCAGATATTGGTGGAGCCTCCGAATCCTCAGTTAGCTCGCCATTTAGCAATTCATGAAAGTGCTCTTCCCATCGCTCCAAGATGCCTTTAGGATCGGTGATCAGATTCGCTTCTTTGTCCTTGCAGTATGTGCAACGTGGTGTGAATTGCGTCATACTGCGGACTCTTTGGTAGAACTCCCGCGCCTGGTGCGGCCGTCGTTCTCTGTACTGTTCTAGCTCACAGACGAGATTTTTTTCCCAGGCTTCCTTTTTTCGTCTGTGAATTCTCTTTTCTTCTTTTCTGAGCTCTTTATTGTTCTCTTCGCGTGCCCGTGTTCTCTGAGACTGCTGCATGGCTCGGTACGCAGCATTCTTACGTTCAGTTGCCAGCTTGCATTCATTATCGAACCAATCGTTCTGATCTTTACGACTTCTGCCTAAGATGGAATCAGCAGTACTAATGACAGTATTTTTAAGGCGGGTCCAGTTCTCGTCGACGCCCGGCACCTCATCCCCAGGACTTAGGGCGAGTTCTAATGCATGACCGTAGCTGTTTCTGGCCATTTCATTGCGTAGTGCAGCTGTGTTGATTCAAGCCTGATCAGCGGATACAAAGCTTTTCAGCGTTGTAATGCGCTCTCGGAGCACCATACCAACAAGATAGTGATCCGAGTCGAAGTTGTGCACCTCGGTACGTTCGTACCGTCATCAGACCCGTAAGGTGGCGGCGGTCTATCAACACATGATCTATTTGGTTGCGAGTGGCTCCATCAGGAGATACCCAGGTGGCTTTATGGATATCTTTACGCGCAAATCTAGTACTTGCAACGACCAAGTTCTTACTTGCTGCCATCTCTACAACTCGCTGTCCATTGTCATTAGTGTTTTCATGCAAGCTGTGGCCTAAAGGGCTTACTCAACTAAAATACGATATAGACAAGCTAAAACTGGAAGAAATAAGACATGCCTACCAGCACCGGGAGTACATCGCAAGGCCAACAAAAGCTATGATGGAAGTTTTCAAGCAAAAAGGAAAAATCGTAGACAAGCTTTGCAGAAAGAAGAAGAGATAATATCTAAACAGAACGATCTTGCAGATACAGGAAGGCTTCAATGAAGGACGAATTAGACGTAGGCGTAGGCGTACATAGAAACTCGCCAGATCACCAATAAGTTTCAGCCAAGAACGGACATCTGCAAAGACAGATGGGAATCTATTAGCAGACTTTGATAGGACAAAACAAAGAGGGAGAGAATATTTTCAGAATCTATTGAATTCTACTCCCATACTGAACGAGGATCCACAGACAGAAGCATTTGTAATTCCTCAAGATAATATCTTAGCAGAACTTGAAAAAAGGCAAAAAGCAACAAATCGCCAGGCGCCGCACAGTGGTCTGAAATCCCCAAAACCTGGACAAAATTAATTTACTACCGTAAGAAAAATTATTTTTTTATGAAAATCGGTATATGGGGGTTTTCGCGGTCGCTGAGTAAGAATCCGTTATCAGATTTTCAAAAAACAAAATGGCGGATCCAATATGGCGACCAACTTTATGAAAATTAAGCAAATTTGATGAAAACCGGTATATGGGGGTTTTCGCGGTCGCTGAGTAAGAATCCGTTATCACATTTTCAAAAAAACTAAATGGCGGATTCAATATGGCGACCAGCTTTATGAAAATTTAAGCAAATTTGATAAAAATTGGTATATGGGGGTTTTCAGGGTCACTGAGTAGGAATCCGTTATCAGTTAAAAAAAAAACAAAAAACAAAATGGCGCATCCAATATGGCGACCAACTCTGTTCATATTTAATTGAATTGAATGAAATTATGCAATAATGGCTGTTCGGAGTAGCTAATTATTAATCCGTCATTAGATTTTACTAAACAAAATAGTGGATCCAATATGGCGGCCAATTTTGTTTTTTTGAATTAAATGAAAATCTGTAATAAGGGCGTTTTGTGGTTGCTTAGTAATAATTTTTAACGAAAATGTACTAGAATTGTTAATGAAAATAAACTTTTTTTATTTAATTTAACAATTATTAAATTAATTTTAGATGCAAACTTTTTTCAAATTCAAATGCATTAGGCTTTATTTGTTGCAAAGATTTGTTATAAATACTTTGTTATAAAGATGAAAAAAAGTTAATATATAGCGCCTGAATAGGACGTTCATAACTATTCGTTGAGCAAATATGTAGTATATCGTGGATATGTAGTATATCGTTGAGCAAATATGTAGTGATATCGATGGGACACTGTTGTTCCTGCTTAAGAATTTCGGAGATCGGAGACAATCCAGCACAGTCTTTGATGACACCCTGTGAGATTTAATGGCCAGCAATGCAGCTTGACTGTCCGAGAAAATAACAATGTTAGAGCTATTTGGAGCTCTATTAAGACTCTATACAAGTCTGAGCACACACCTGGATGGCAAGTACCTCGGCCTGAAACACAGTGGGGGTAGTGCCCAGAGCCATGGATATTTTGCTCTATCGTGGATAGAATGACATGGAGCAAGCAGGAGCAGCTGATTTTTTTATATGTTTTTCAGAGATGATTAATAAACAATTACATGCGTATTACTTAGTGGAAGTCGATGGAAGTTTGTACTTAGCCATCAATTTATAAGCCGAATCGTTAATCAAATCACCACAATTTACTACATATTTGATCATAAATAAACAATACAATTATTTATTTATGTTCATTTCAATAACACAGTATAATTGTACATACTCTTAGGAGAAAAACCTTTTTACAGAAAAGGAAACGGGCAAACGTACTGCAATCTACACGCAAAACCGTAACACGTGCTTTTGCTCCGAGCGAACGTGCTGCGTGTAGCGTGTTCGACACTCACTTTCCAAATGGAATACAAAAGAGGTTTCGAACATCTGCCTCTTGCCAAGGGCCTTGAAATACTCCAGGGGGCCACTATACTAAATCCACGCGAAAAAAGTACCTAAATAAAAACTTTCGTTTTGGTACTTTTGTCCAGGTTTTGGGGATTTCAGACCACTGTGCGCCGATGGAATAGGAGCTGAGCTGCTAAGGAAAGGATGACCATAACCATTACGAACCTTACACGAGATTATATGCAGCATCTGGGATGAAGAAGTTATTCCAGATGGTTGGAAGAAAGCTATTATATGCTCAATATACAAGAAAGGAGATAAATTAACCTGTAAAAACTACAGAGGCTTCTCACTCCTCAGCACCAGCTACAAAACCTTCACGCTCCTTGTGAAACAAAAACTGTAACCTATAGCGGAAACCTTAATACGAGAATATCAAGCTGGTTTTAGGACAAACAGGTCAACATCGGACCAGCTGCTGATCTTAAAACAAATTCTGGAGAAAACCTGGGAAAGGAAATATATAACAGTTATTTTTACGACAAGGACTTCGATATGGGGATGCTTTTCAACTTCACCCTAGAATGGGTTATACGGAAAACATTAATCCAGAGAAGTGTGCATGAATAGCTACACAGGCGGTACAATTGCTTGGTTTTACAGATGACGTGAACATGGTGGGAAGATCCTTTTTGGCAGCAAAAGTAGCTTATGTCGAATTAATAGAGGTAGCAAAATACATAGGCCTGAAGGTAAACGAAGAAAAACGAAGTTGATGCAAAAATCCACAGCAGGGAGATTTAGAATGCGATGAACAGAACCTAGAAGAGTGTGTTATCGGACCTATCGACGAACATAACCTAGAAGTAGTCGATAAAACAGTGTACCTTGGGTCTACAATTACAAAAAGGAATGAAGAAAAGCAAGAAATAGCCAGACGAATGCTACTGCCTAATAGAGCATTTTATGCCCAAAAACAAATCCTGCACTCAAGATTTGTGCACAGGAAAACGAAACTCTCACTCTATGAAACAGTAATACGACCAGTACTGTGTTATGGAAGCTAGACTTGGACTATGACCCAGGACATAGAGAGACGAGTCAACAAGCTTGAGAGAAAAATTCTCATATGAATAATAGGCCCAACGAGAGAGGATGGAATATGGCGAAGGAGATACAATTACGAGTTGTATGGAATTTTTGACGACCTAGAACTCTCAACTTTAATTAAAATTAGCAGACTGAAACTAGCCGGCCACGTAATCAGGATGGAGGACAATCGTATACCAAAAGGGCTTAAGGCATCAAAAATTTTGGGAAATAGGCCCATAGGTAGACCCAGGAGGAGATGGATAGACTCTGCGATGGCTGACGCAGAGGCAATGCTCAACATCCGGAACTGGAGACATGCTGCAAGGGACCGTCAAACTTGAAGAAATGCCCTAGAGCAGGCCAAGGCTCAATTTGGGCTGTAGCGCCATTGGATGGATGCAAAATAATGACAAATATAATTAAGGCCAGACTGGAACCTTATGCATAACCCGCAATAAGTGACTGTCAATCCAAATTCAGAAGAACTAGATCAACAATGGACCTACTTTTTTAAATTAGGTAAATCCTCCGAAAATGCTGGGCAACTTTTCATCGACTTCAAACAAGCATACAACAGCATCGACAGGGAAAAATGTATGCGACAATGCTGGACTTAAACATACCCCTAAAGATAGTGAAACTGACAAAAATGACAATGGACAATACAAGGTGTACAGTCAAAATACAAGGAGAATTTACGGAGTCCTTTCCAGTCAAGCTAGGCTTATGCTAATTAATCTCTGCCTAGAAGGAGTAATTCGCAAAGTAAACATTGATGCGAACGCAACCCTGCTTAACTAATCAAAACAATTGGCAGGATATGCCGATAATATAAACTGCCTTGCCAGATGACTGTCATACCTTAGAGAAATATTAACGGAATTAGAAGAGGGAGCCAAAGATATAGGGCTACAAATAAATGACGACAAGAGTAAGATTCTAATTCAGTTAAGGGTGGAAGGAAGAAGAAGAAATCACAACACCACCTGGGGGAATATAATTTCGAACGAATATAACTTAGCGTGGTGTGCAGGCAAGGATGTTTGAGTCAGCGTAGGAATATACATGTATACCTTGAATTTTTTTTAACGCTATTATCATTGAAACTGTTCGATCGAGTAGAGTAGCTCACTAGGCTTATTCCCTCTGGATACAGGACTCGTTTATGCACAATCTACAGGAGAAGGAACTAATTTTACTATACATTAAGTAATAGCTTTTAGGGCTGTTGGGCTCTTTAACATAATATAGGTAGCAGTGCCCTTTGTCTTCCGCATGATGAAGGGGATAAGCTGCAGCTACTGTCAACCTGCACCTGGCTCCTTTTACGGTTTCGTTTATATGTAGGATTGCATTATCATCATCATCATCATCACTATCATCTTCACTATAAGGAAGTCTCTTGCTTTTGAGAGGAAATCTAACAGTACTAATCAATGACAGAAAAACAACGACAAAAAGCAAGGCGGGAACTAAAGAAGTTTTACTCACTCTCATTTTGAGCAGGCGCAAGCCTGGCAGTAGATTTTAATTTTTCAATAAAAGTAAATTTTTGTTTTCAAGATGTTTACCCCAAATCCCACATTTTTGGTGGCAGCGGTGGGATGACTGGAACCACGTGAGACCTTAACCCGATCGGAGCCTTAAAACTGTTAACTGTTGATGTCAGGGACTAATCTTAACTAGTTATGTATACTTAGATGACGTGTGAGAGGTTTGATCAGGTCAACACATTAAATTTTCTGATGTTGATCTATTCTATTCTATCGTTTCCAGGGCTAGAGTCTTCGATCTTGGAGAGTTGTCTTTCTTTGGTGAAAGGCCAAAGGAGTGTTTTCCCTTGATCGCAGTTTCTTCATCATCTCGCTAACAAGCATAAACTTTGTAGAAGGCTATAGACATATTCATGTCGTTGGAGAATCTCTGTATATTAAAACCAGAAGATGGCAGATTCGTTATGAGCCCGCCTCATTAATAGGGGCATCCTTTTGAGGTTGTCACTGTAATGGACGATTCTTTGAGTTTTGAAGTTACTACTTTTCTTGTCTGTCGTCTGCCCACTCTCTGAATTAATAAGAGTTTTCAAAGGAACTATACCTATATATATGTATGTTTTTTATCTCTAGAGACCTCTTTATTATACTAGGTCATGTATGACTGTTTCGGTGATGTTGCCCTTTTGTTAGGCATGTTTGTTTAAATAGACAAGTGATTTGTTTTCTGATTATTTTATGATATAAAAGTGGGTTGTTTTCTGTTTAGACTAATTGAAAAACAAGGTAAAACTGATTTAGTTAATTAGTTATAAATATATTTCAAAAACATACACGGGTTATCCCCGATGCAAAGCGAACAAAAAAATACTGGGCAATGTTCTATCCCTGTATTTTTTCTGAATCCACCACTACTACTGCCTAAATTTAATTAAAACGTACCACTATGCGTTGGCAAAAAAAGGTCGGATATCAATTTACCTGCTACCTATTACCTTTACGAATACAGCTTTTAATTATTCAAGCATCAAAGTATGTAAGCAAAATTACTATTTGCATCTAGAAATTACACATACAGCAGGATTTCAATAAAATATCCAAAATAGAAAAGGTCGATTTGATTTAAAAAATCACTGATGGAAGGGTAGTATCATAAAATATTAAAAAAATCCAAAAGAGATGTGAACAATTTAAAAGCAGCTATGGGGAAAAATTTACTCCTAAACAATTCAATTAAAGCGTACTTTTCAGAACATAAAATATCAAATATTTCACGAATAAAAGTGATTGTAAAGGGCTCTGCAAATGGAAATTTCGATACTGCACGTAAAAATATATGAAACATTATCCAGACCATTGGACTTCGACAAACGGACGGTCTGGCTCCTCCTAAATCTTCTAGACAAGAAGAGGCACAAACTTTCAAATACATACTGTTTAGGAATAAGAAAAAATTCCTTACGCAAAAGCAGACAAAAACATATTTATTTGCAAGACCCAAAAACAAAAAAAATATATAAAAGCAAAACTACTTGGGTTGTGGTTTTGACCCTTTCGGTCCATACGATCAACTTCGCAGTATGATGCGTAGACGGAATAAACTGCCATCTTAGAAATTAGTAATACGTTTAGCACTAGTGGAAAATTGACTAGTATCAAAACTAGTGCCAAAGTAATCTTGAGAGGTTAGTTCAAATAACGATAATAGTGATAAATCTACAAGATTCTTCTAGAGAAGATTTACTTCGTACATCTTTCACTACACTAGAGTATGTCGTCGAATTCGTATTGAGTGTGTTGAAGTGCTGTAGATAAACTTGGAAGCAAATGACTTCATTTGGAAATTCGAACGAATAATCAATACTAGGGAATCAATCCCGCATTAAAATCTCAATCCCGCTAGGCTGCGGGGCCGAGGTCAACAATCCCCGGACAATCGCGGGATTTGCGGGAGTACAAAAAAAAATTGATTTTGTAGGCTAACTTGACAATTACTGTGTTTCCATGAACTGGAATAGAGTATTCGTTGAGTTTACAGAAAGGTTTTCCGCTCATGTTAACTCGATGACCGTAATGGGTTAGTGTGACAAATAAATAATTTTACATCGTGTCTCCGTTTCTTAAACAAACCCATATGTAAAACCTGATTTAAGCCGACGCGCTTCATCGAGTTTTTTGGATTTAACGAAACTTTACCCAACCCCCGTTTCCATTGGCGCTTACTCTGAGTTAACCCAGGATAAGCCCTGCAAGGAAACTCAGTAATTGATCACGTTCGGATACACACGCATAAATATACTTAGATGATTTTGAGTTAAAGCTGTATTGCTTAGTAGGAAGATATCTTCAACTAACGAATTTAAATATTTTGTGGAGTGTAAAGCCTCAATTATACTGAAATAACGGAAAAGAACGAAGCGGAGAGTGAGCGGATTTGCTGGTTATACTGACGGAATCGAACGTATGTAAATGTCATTTGAACATCCTAATTTTTCGGCAAAGTTTTTCCAAATTTTGGACTTATGTTTTAAATTTTAGCAATAATCCGGTCCGTTCCGTTCCGTTGCGCACAGTATGACCACTTCAATATAATTTCTCTGTATTGAAACTCATTTTTTGTCTCCGGACTGCTTAAGGCTCTACGCACACGATTCGACTGATTAGAAATCCCAATTTCAAACTGGTTTCACAATGATCACACGCGCACAACCAATTAGCAACTAAAATGAAACCTTTGTCCACACACGAGCACAACTGACTTTGGATCAATCGGTGTTCTGTGCCCACATAGTTTTTACAGGTTTTGGCAAAATTTCAAGCAGTTCAAGTCAAGTGCAACCACGTAACTGACATCGCTTCTGACCGGCAAGAACAGTCGCGCGAGCAGTTCAAACTAGTTCCAAATCAGTATCGTTTCTGTCTACCCGTGTATGGATTCCCACTTCCATACACGGGCAAGATGACGAAACATGTGCAACTGGAATTGCAAATCAGTCGACTCGTGTTCAGAGGGCCTAAATCTATCCTACTTTGAAATATTTCTTTATTAAGTCCCAGTTCTTATAAGAGGTGCTTCTACTGCCCAAATCCCGCGAATCCCGCGGATCCTGCACGTCTAGTCCCGCATTACTGATCCCGCAAAAATAGTGCGCGGGATTGGTTTCCCTAATCCATGCTCGCCAAACTTGTTCGAAAAAGCCACATGTTTTGAAACTATTGGAGATTCCGGGATGAACTTTAATTTCCAGAAACTGTATGACGTGGAAAACTGTATGACGTGGAAACACATCAAAAATTTGCTTATCTCAGATTTGAAAAGTTCGTGATGTTTGTAAAGGGCAACGTTATTTTTGCACGGCTTTTCAAGTGTGTTTGGAGTTTGACAAGTTATGTCTGGCTGGGAAGCTATCACTATGCTGAATCCACAAAAGGTAACTTCATTCAAAACGGAGTTCATTTCAAAGAGCTTATTAGATATTAGAAAAACTAATCAATTTAAGGTGATTGTGACTTTTCTTTAGCAGAATTCTTTTCATTTAACCAAAAATGGAGCTCGACCGAATGTTATAGAATTTTTTAGAGCATGTTTTCATTAAAATTCTTCTATCGGCACCTCAAAGAAGTCGATATTGTTTTTGGTTTGCGCAATAAAGTGTATGTACAAAAATCACGAACGTCATTTAAACCAAAAAACTGTCCGACCGATTTTTATAAAAATCTTCTTTTCATATCATATTTCCGTTAATACGCTTCGAAGACACCTCAACGAAGTCGATAGGTTTTTTGGAGCTTTGATCAATTATCATGAATCAAACACCCAGGCGGAAGGACTCTGTCGCGATATAAAATCATTGGTCACCCCGACGTGATTCCAATCACGTCACATCAAACGGGGGGAACAAGAAACAAACTCAGATTTGAACTCCATAAGCAGGAAGACATTAGCCGATGCAGAATGCCAGGCAATCAGGAGCCATGAGCAGCATGGGCGAATTAGCCGCCAACCAGGCAACCATCGGATCGAAGATCCAAACACTTTACCAACGCATCACCAAGGATGCATATGCCAGAAAGACGAGAGGGTATCTAGACGAAATGACTTTGGAACTTGATTCTCTATTTGATCAGTTTCAGAAAAATAACGAAAAACTTGCGCCTCTCGAACACAGCCACGCACCCCATCCAATACTTTGAATCAATTAGTATTAGTGTGCAGACGTGGATAAAAAAGGCTGAAGAAAAATTAATCGAGGAAAGCTTACAGGAAGCAGATGACGACATTGAGAACTCACCGGGAGACTCACAGCCAGGAGGCTCATAGGAGCACTATAATAAAACGCCTCTCAAAAGAGGTAGATCCAAAGATATCGAATTAATAAGACTTGTGCGTAAACACACGGCTTTGATGAACACTGCAACACTAAACAAAGGCATTGAGATCAAGACAGACGTGAAGCGTCTCAAGAGGATTATTCATTCAAGGCAAGCGCCTTACAGGAATATGATCAACAGATGGCCAAAACAGACCTGTTTATCTGGGAAACTGCAGAGAGGCCTATCGGAGACGCACATAAAATGTACTTCTAGGTAAGCAACCTACTTGGTGAAGCACAACGGTAGGTACAAACACCTGCTCATCTGCAACAAAAACTACAATGACGCTTAGACCATCATCAAGGAACGTTATGACAACAAGAAATTACTGGTTACGCATCTACTCAACAAACTTCAGCAGCAACCGGGAAGCATAATAGAATCATCTAGTCCAATTAGATCGCTGCACGATACGATCAACAACCGCTTGATGGGAGTAAAGAATCTGGGGATTGCTATTGACTCCTGGAATCCCATGTTACTTCACTTGTTAGTAAAGACGATGAATCGAAACACTCACCCTCTATACGTACAGTAATTGGAATCACTGAAGGGAATGAAGATATTTTTAGCTTTTTAAGCCTTCATCCTTCGTCATCACGCCAGCAACCAGATGTATCGTGCGTGGCGAAGCTCACCCGCTCTATTTCTGCAATTCATTCCTCGCACCAAAGGCAATAATCCAGACGCTGCCAATCGGAAACGAGGGCGACACATCATTGAAAGCAAAACCAAGTACGTGGTGGTTTCGCCTCGGTTCTATGATGGACGTTCTAACATTGGTTTCACAATAAATTTTTTTTTTGTGAAAGTTTAAGTTTAAGGGTGACATTTTCATTACCAGTCCATCATGTAGTTCTCTTGGATGTTGTATGAGTTCAGGAATACTGACTGTGGAAGGCTGCTCCTCAGACGAGTTGGTCTAGTCATAAACGAATTTCAGAACTGGTATGTGCGCTAAAATAACAGCTGTAGATTGTTAGTCTTATGTAGCGGAAAAACAGTACCTTGGAGGCAGAAAGCTTCTTATTTCAGTGGATCAGTTTCTGTGGTAAAAAGAAGGGCAATGAATAATCGTGGCTTGCAGCAACATGAAAAAGGAAATACGAGCACGATTTCTAAAAGCCAACAAAGCCTATTATAGTTTGTCAAGGCTCTTCAGGTCCAAGTATCTAACCATTATATCCTAACTGTTGCTGAATAAGAGGATGGTGTTACCAGAACTCGAGCAGAAATTCCGAAAACAAGAACTTACGCAAGTGGATATCATGTATGCCGCTCAATCTAGTCCCAGACTCTGCCATACAACTTTAATGTCCTCTCACACTTATTTTGCAGCATCGCAGACCTATTTTCACAATCTTTAAGTCGACCGTAGCTTTAAATTACAGCTATAATAACTCGAATGTATCTTCTTTGCGATATAGGTGTGTGGTCTCCACAGATGGGCGTGGTGTCGCCCATAATAATGACAAGGTTGGCTCATTAATTGCTTAAGGAGGTGACAGGTGATTGATTTATGACTTTGATCTAATTTCAAGGTCATGGCCCAGAAAATTTTCCCACGCCGGAATGCCCCAGTACCTACTTTCGCAACAGACCAAGCCCACCTTTCAAAACTATTTCTTGTCCCAAGCATTATTTTTCACGTCATCCCTATTCCTCTTTATATTGTCTGCCTACATTCTTAAAAATTTGCACCAATTTCAAATTCATTCAACTTTAAGGTTCTTGATAAAGGATTTATCATTAATTGTCCTTTAATATTCTTTCCAAGTAAAAAACAAATCTTTTGCCAGCGACATTCACAAGGACTCTTTGAGGATTTTTGTTTAAATATAAAATCCTGGGCTAGATTTAAAAATAAAAATGTTTTGGTGTGCGCCTGTTGTAGTACTTGAATTAATAATGATTTCCACGAGGGAATCATGGAACATGTCATAAAGTCCTTTTTTAAGGATTTTACGGTGCAGAACGATATAAAATATTTAAATGAAAGTCAAAAATGGTGTATTTTGGGAAATTTTTTACATTTAGATGATACATGGGTAGAGAAGAGGCTTAGTGAGAACGAAATTGAGAGAAATGCGAAATGGGGAGGTTCAGGGAATTGTATAATGTTGAAAGAGTTTAAAGATTGTTAGTGCATGGGTGGTTAATTGAGCGGCGACACGATATTATTATGTATGTCTACAGATATAATTTTTTTATATTGTAGACAAGAGTTCACGAATAAATCTCCTTTGTACTGCCGTCGATTGTTGTATTAAATCTAATTCGGTTTCAGAACGGCTAGATCGACAACGGATGCTGCAGTATGGCGGCTAGCCTGGCAAGAAACGCAGCAAACATGACTAAGAGTTGCGCATTGATAATAATCCTTGACGTGGAAAATGCTTTTAACAAAGCGAAGGGAGGCACGATCCTAGATGCGTGGTAAAGCTGGACACATCAAAGTATCTAGTGCGTATTGTGATAAAATTCCTTGTAGATAGAACACTACACTGCGAGTCAGACGAGGGAGTAAGGGAGTACATGACAACTGCATAGTCCCTCGAGATTCCGTCCTAGCCTCATCCTGTGCATCATCATGTGCGATGAAGAACTGGTGCTACGACTCCCGCGGGAAGCGGTCCTTATCAGATTTGGCGATGACACCGAAATGGTGGTAGTAGACAGGCGACTTTACGAAATCGAAATATTCGCACAAAATGGAAGTAATGCGGTGAAAGTAGGTGACTAGTTCAAACGCTCTAAGCGCGTACTAAGATACCTGATGATGATTGATCGAATGTTCAATTTCGGGGTCACCCAACAGCCATCAGCCCAGCACCCACGAGCAGTGTTGGGCAAAATTTAATCTGATTGATTTACGATTAAAAACAGTAGTTTGCTATAACTATTAGAGATTGGTATTATTATTCTGTTTAATGATTAAAAACTGTTGTCTGCTATAATTATTAGAGATTGGTATAATAAAACAGAATAATAATACCAATCTCTAATAGTTATAGCAAACTACTGTTTTTAATCATTAGTCATTAGTCATCAATCAGATTGAATTTTGCCCAACACTGCCCACGAGGATGTACATGAGGAGCCCAACCCAAGCCGACGTCTTATCACGACAGTGGTGAGTTCGGCCCTATTGCATGCAAAGATAGTGTGGGTAGCGGCTTTGGACAGAAGGGTCGTGCCGTTCTCGGTCCAGTCTCATGCCACTATCGGCCCAGCCAAATATTTTTGAAGGAAATGCAATCGGCGTATTCACACTTTCGCTCCCGTCCAAGCTTCGTGCCGGTGTATACGCATGAATATGCCAATTTCTTTTCATGTGGGGCATGAGACTGGACCGATAACGGGACGATAGTGTGGAGCAGTCCCTATGATTTGTTAATGATTTTTTTCGATATTTTTAATGGCAAGGTAGTACGGCCAAACTGCGCGGACAAAAGGCTGTGTTTAAAAATGTACATTGTACGTCCACACAGTACGGGCTCTTCAAAAGCGCGTACGACCTACAAATATCTGGTATACATATATGTACATTCCTTACCCAGGTTTTCTCCAGAATTTGTTTTAAGGTTAGTAGCTGGTCCGTTGTTGACATGTTTGTCTTAAAACCAGCTTGATATTCTCCTATAAATACCCACCCAGAATTTGAGCTACACCGAGCGTTCAATGAGCTTTCTATTTCGCAAAATGAACAGTTATTGAAGCTTACTTCAAGTTATATTATACTTACGCCCATGATTCTTATTCGTAAACATACGCCGAGTTACCTTCGCACATTCGTTTTTATTCATTGTTAATCCATTGAAACTCCTTCAATCACATCTTTTATTTTCGTACGATGGTAAGTGAGAAGCGACTCACGCTCCTGCATGCAACTAAAAACACCTCCTGGTATTCCAGTCTCCTCGCGTGACTGGCTTTGTAGGATAACGTCGCGTTAATGGATCAGCTTTTTCTAGCAGCTGATGTTTCTTAGCCTTTTTCCTTTTCTTCGGCTTCTTCTAAGCTCAACGGCCTGTGTATAGCCTTCAGCTTCGTTTCAGTTTTCTTCCATCCAACCACGCTCTTTATTATGTGTCCTAGGAAGTTTTTCGGTGTTAGTCGCACTTCTGCCATTGCCTCTAGATTTTCATTAGATTCGCCGAATCTCACACCATAAATGAAAACATGGTCTGCCTTATTCATAACTCACTTCTTCACACTCTTTTGTAGACTATTTCTCCACGTTTGGATGAGTCTGGGGGTCCACCTCCCCTTAACAGACCCTTCCCACTGCCCTTCCCAATCCGTTGCGAGCTCGCAGTACAATAACTGCAACCGTACTGTATTTGGCTCGCCTCCAACATAAAGCTGTGTCATAGATAAGCATGCCTCTTCTTGCCAGTATGGTTCTGAAGATCACCTCTGCGCACGCCACATCGTTGGACATGGTCCTGTATGCACAGTACACACGGAGAATGCTTAGTCTTTATGTTGTCCTTCATTTTCTGCTGTTGACCGTCCTCTTCAACGTAGCTGCCTAAATTGCTGCGTATAGCACGACTGAGATAATCAACTTCGCTATCAGGAGGCCCCTATTCTCCATGACCTCCAAGTGTGCAAAATTTAGCCGCCAGTCGATCATCACTCCCAGATATTTTAGGACGAGCTGTGAGTGAATGATCTGTTCCCATACCTTGATCCTCAATTTTGTGCTTAGCTAGCATCGGACCAACGTTTTCAGTCCACACATTAATCTCCAATATCGCTGGGTTTGCGCAGAATTCGATTTTATCGAGGCGTCGTCCTATGACCACTTTCCCGATGTGGTCAGCGAACCCAAGCGGACTGGGGTACTGCTACTTTTGCGAGGCGTAGCCTCAATATATTGTATACATTGTGATCTACAGGAGAGGGCCCAGGACTGATCCCTGCGGAACACCTCTTGTTGTCCTGTACATCGTCGACCTATCTTTCGATTCACAATGTGTGGAGGGGGAGGGGGGTTTGCCTGGCTACCCACCCGGGCCTAACACGATCCGCTGGCACTGCCCATCTATGTCCCCTGCAGATATCCGTTCTTGGCTGAATTTTATTGCTGATCTGGCATGTCCTTTTGTAGGCTTGCCTAATTCTATCTTCGTTAAAGTCTTCCTGTATTTATAGGATCCTCCTGTTTAGATACTCCCTCTTCTTTTTTCTGCATAGCTTGTCTGCAATTCTTCTATTTAGCTTGAAGACTTCCATCCTTGCAATACTTCCATCCTGATCAAACCAGTCAATTCTACTCCTTCTCTCAGGTTTTGTACTATAGCATTCTGATAGGCATCTCTTCTTTCTTCAACTTTAGTTTGCCCTCTGTGAGTTTTGGTCGTTATCCGGCTTCTAAATTTCACTTTGACGAGATAGTGGTCCGAGTTCTCATATCCAGTATACTCGTGGCCCCACTTCTCTCAATTAGGACGTGGTCTATTGGATTATTTGTTACCTCGTCTGGTGACTGCCACGTTATCTTATGAATATTTTGGGTGCAGGAACATTGTTGAACTTACTACCATTGAGTTCGAGAGAGCGAGATCGATCAATCTAAAACTACCTTTAATAAAAGTGAATGCAAAGCGCCCGTCCTGTTGAGCGTTCTGACGTTCCAAGTTCCACAATCAAACGCCATATATCGTTGTCTGGTCGTTGCCGTTGGGTCCGTCCTGTTCGAGGCCTGCCTTAAGGATTCGTGACGGGTGGGTTTTTACGGTGGAACGTTGTCAGCCTGCCGCCTAACCCCCAGCATGGAGGACCAGTCCGGTAATTGTTTCGTTTTGAGGCGCGAAACACTCGCCTTTCATCCTCCTTCGTCAGTTTCTCTTGTATAGGCATGAGCATCCAGGGGTCACCCGATGTAAAGTCACCATTTTCGTGGTAGGATTCAGTAGCATATCGGAAGATCTTAGGTCGTAAAAACTTTAGATCGCAGATGGCTTTTCTCAGGACTTGTCTCTTGAGTTTACCAACACCATCAAAGGTCCCTGAGGCCGTGACTACCATTTGACCACGTCATTTTGACAGATAGCCTCAAATGGAAATGTAAAGTGACAAATGAAAAATGGATTCCGTACATTTTTTTTTATTTATTTAAGTTATGAAAAATTATAAACAGCCTAGTGCTCAGTAAAATAAATGGAAAAAATTTAACCGAAAAATTGCTTGGAGACTAATGTAGGTTACGGATGCCAGTGTTTTGTGCCCTTCTTACGGCACCGTTCGTAACATGCGAGAATTTAGTGAACATTTGGCAAGTTTATTAAATCAATTTAGGTTGGTTCCATATTAACGGACATGTTCTTACGTTAAGTTACGTGCGGTTAAGCTTACTTTAAAGTACGTCATAGCGGCACCGACAGCAGCGTATCCGTTGCGGGGACGTCCCGCTCGGACCGCCAGCTAACGGATCAAAGAAGAAAGAAGAAGAAGACGTCATATTAGGTTTACGCTAAAGGAGGCGGCGTGGTCATAATTAATGAAGACAAGATTCCTGCCTGCTGGCCATAAGGACAAATAATAATAATAGAGTTTCCCTTCTTATGAAGAAGGCGCACTTCTCAGCTGGGCTGAGAAACATTTACCACGACCACGTGGGCTCGGCTGAGACATGCAAACATAAAAAATTAAGTACCAATAAAAAATTGCATGCGAAACACATAAACAGTCATGAGAGAACAAAGAGACTGCTTTTAAGTAGATCTTTGTTCGTGCTCACGCTAAAAACATTAATATTTTTATTTACATTAATGAACATGCGATTAACAGGCTCAAATCGGCCATAATTGGTGTTAGAGGAGTTGATGTGTAAGAGCGGTGGTCCTCTCAGATTGTATCGGCTCTCTCTAAACGACGCACGACGACTTAGAAAACCTGAGTCGACACGTCCATTAAGAAGCTGGTGGACGAAAACAACATCGGCCACCTCACGACGCTTGTGGAGAGTGATTAAGTTGAGTAACTTAAGTCGGTATTCATATGGTGGAAGAATTAAAGGGTCTTCCCAAGGAAGGTGATTCAATGCGAATCGAACGAACCTACGTTGAACCGACTCAATTTTTCCAACATGCGAAGAATAGTGAGGAGACCAAACCTATGACGCATATTCAAGTAAAGGTCTGACAAGCGAAATGTAGAGGTGTTTAGTGATCAGGGTGCTGTTAAATTCTTTGGACCACCTTTTTATAAAACCCAAGACTAAGCTGCTCTTGGAAGAAATATAGTTGATATGAGTAGAAAAGTCCAGCTTGGTGTCAAATCTAATCCCGAGATCTTTGACAAAATTAACACGGGGGACACCCTCACTAAAGAATGAGTAGTTATAAATTATAGGATCACGTCGCCTACAAAAAGTCATGACTTCGCATTTACTAATATTAAGAACCAGGTTGTTGTTAGCACACCAGGAGTAAAAGGTGTCGAGGTCGACTTGCAAAAGTTTGCAGTCCTCCATACTCTTTACGTGACGGTACAATTTGATGTCATCAGCATAAATCAGGATTCTGCAGTGTCTTAGCAAGGTAACAATATCATCAATAGAAAGAATAAAGAGGATAGGGCCAAGATGACTGCCTTGAGGGACACCGGATGACGCCTCAATGGTCGCGGATTTGGATCCACGGAAAAGGACTTGGTAGGTCCTGTCAGCTAAGTAGGACTGGAACCATACTAGAAGGGCTTGAGGGAAACCTAACTTTTTTAGTTTGAAAAGTATAATGGAGTGGGAAAGCTTGTCAAATGCCTTACTGAAATCAGTGTAAACACAATCCGTTTGGCAACCGGAAACGAAGCCTTCAACAGCATGGGAAGTGAATTCGAGGAGATTGGTGGTAGTGGAACGAGCTGGAAGAAAACCATGTTGGTTCGTAGAAATAAGTTTCTTGCAGATGGGCACGATTGCAGAATAAATGAAGAGAGCTTTGGTTGACAGACAGCTTGGCAATTGGTCTGTAATTCGATATTTCGTTCTTGCTACCACTTTTGTGAATAGGAATTATGAACGAATTCTTCCAAAGAGTAGGGAAATACCCTTTATCTAAGGATTTTTTAAAAAGGGTTTTCAGTGGAGACTGGAGAACCTCCACACAGGATTTAAGGACAGCAGGAGGGATACCGTCAGGGCCGGAAGTGAAATCGTATGGGAGTTCATCAATATGTTTCACGATATCGTCACTGGAAATTGAAAGAGATAATCTAGCAGCCTCTCGGTGTGGAGTTATGTGACGAAAATTATTGTCATTAGGCTGAAAGTTGGAAGGAGTGAAAGATTGATGAAAGAATGAAGCAAACATGTTGCAAATCGAGGAAGACTCACTACTAGACCAGTTAGTGTGCTGATAATTCAGGCTGATGAATATTTCCAAACAAACGCAGAGTCTACAAAACTCTATCGGCCATTAACCCCATTGCTGCCCCGACGTCCACTTGTCTTTAGCTTGCTAATCACGTCGAAGTCACCAAAAATGTGCGGCATTATTTTTTAATCCCATTTACAAGAAATTGTCAGACTAATAACAGAAGCTCCACTGCAGTTTCTCAAGCGAAGTAAAAGAATTTCGCTGGAAGAACTCGAAAATAGTTTGATGTCTCTGCCATTGAAATACCTCAACCGACTCCATTTTTCCTGCGATAAAATACTTTCCGACGCCGACACCGAAAACGTTCCACATTCATCACTGCACAAAGAGCCTGAAAGAATAAACAAACGAAAATTCACTCACCTCCAGAATTCTTCCTCGCCATATCCTCGGCGCTTGAGGTTTTCCGCTGATCGATCCTTAAATTCGGTATATTAAACGGCGGCACATGCATGTTATCCGATGAGAATTGATGTCTTAACGGTCGATGCCTCTCCGGCGAGGGGATTGAAAGATTATCCAATTTCAGTTTATTGCGTTGTTGTCGGTCAATATGATCCAGCATCTCCTGCAGCACCTGTACGGAACGGAGAACGAGAGCATGAAAAACGGATAGAGCAAAAAAGGAGCAAGGAGACGGATATAAATTCAAGGATATAAATATTCAATCCACGTACGGAAGTGAACTGAGGAAGTCATAAACAATGTGGCCAACAACAAGCTTTAAAAATATTATTATATTTAAACGAAAAGCGGGGACGGGCTGACACGTACCTCAAGCAATATCGTGAACTGCTCCAAGTTCAGCGAGGGATTAACAGTCTGTGGAATGAGTGACGGCATCACTCTGGTTGCCATGATGTTCACAGAGAGTCCGTACTTCTTGTCGCTCAGCATAATCCTGTAGATGTCTGCAAGAAATGCAATAAAGTGGATGAATTTAAAACAATTTCAACTCAGAGGGGGTAATGGATGTTCCGGTTCTTATGTGCTTCAGGGACTGGAAAAGTTACAAATGGAACTGCTTACACTCATGTAATTGCGGCTTCATTTCCTTCTGAGGTTTTCACCGCACCGCACTGAGGAATGCTGTACGGGCTATTTCTTAATACTACTTCTTAACCGGTATAATCTCAATTATCTCAAGAGAAATTAAGCAGTTTGTTTAATGTGACTCAAAGGACTTATTACTGGACAATATTGGTCAAGTTTGTGACTTAAAGTTGCCCTAAATACCGAATGAAAATGCCTATTTAAGTTTGTGATGAGGCATTAACCTTGGGAAATATCACAGAAAAATTTGTTTGTTGATGACAAGTGTATTTTAACGCATGAATAATTTGTTAATATAACATGTTTTTTATGTGTGAAAACCAAGCTTAGGAATCACCCTTTGTACTACCAGTCTGTCATGTCGTTCAGGTCATGGTGCAATGTCGAGTAGCAAGCTTGGTTTGAAAGATAGAAAAGAAAATGATAGGATTAGGGGGGTCTGGGGGTGTTGGAGCAGGTGGCGATGAACCTTACGTTTGAACTCTTGAGTGTTGTATGAGTTCGGGTAAACTGACTGTGGGAGATTACTCCACAGTCGAGTTGTTCTATTCATAAACGAACTTCTAGAACATGTTGTGCGCGAAAGGGGGGCTGTAGGGTATGGGGTGAGCCGACCGTGCTAGTCTTGTGTTGCCGGAAAAATATTGCCGTGCAGGCAAAAGGTCCCGAATTTCATTGGAACAGTCGCTGTGGTAATGGCGATAAAGCATGGAGAGCGCTGCTACATTCCTACGGTGGCTCAGAGAGTCGATGGTAATGCAAAGGCTGTCATCTCCGATGATTCGGATGGCACGGCTTTGCACGTTGTCCAGCCACGCTAAGGCAGTTTTAGAGCCGTCAGCCCAGACAAATGAGTTATACTCGAGACGTAGAATTTGTACATTGTAGTTCTGGCTGCTGGCGGGAGAAGAAATTTGCATCTTTTAACAAATCCTAGGCATTGGGATGTTTGTTTAGCGATTTGGAGTATGTGATCAATCCATCGCAAGTTATCAGATAAAGTTATACCCATGATGTTAAGAGAAGGATCAGCTGTAAGATTTGGTTTGCTCACTAGGCCAGAAGCAAGGTCGGTGCAGGTTTTATATGTAAGTAATGAAACAGTACTTCGTTTTGGAGGGGTTGAACTCAACACGATTCTTGCGGCCCCAATCAAGAATGTGTTCGATGTCCATGTTGATAGAGTTGGACATTTGGAGTTAACGATGGTGAAGACAAGGTCTGGCACATGCTTGTCTTATATTGTCGAAAACGAAAGAATAACGCAGGGTACTGTCATCAGCGAAGCTGGGCAGTGGGTTGGAAGGGATTGAGAATAAATATCAGGAAAAGAGCGGGGGAAAGAATTGCTGCTTGAGGAACTAGATTCGATGCCATCCAATACTACCTTTAAAGAACGGTCAGAAAAGAAGCTCTTAAACCATTTTCTTAACTGGGTGAATTTTTTTTTTTTTTATGTGGCAGTGCTAAGCTCAGGAGTCACCCTTTGTACTACTAGTCCGTCATGTCATTTGTCACGTCATGGTGCAATGTCTAGCAGTAAGCTTAGTACGGGGAAGGGGTGGGGGGTATAGGTTAAGGGTTAAAAGGTACGGGAGGGTATTGAAGAAGGTGGTGATGAACCCTGCGTTTGAACTCTTGGATGTTGTAGGAGCTCGGAAATACTGACTGCGAGAGATTATTCCACAGTCGAGTTGTTCTATTAACAAACGGATTCATATCTTGTTGAGTGCGTGAAAAGGGTAGTTGCAGGTGAAGGGAATGAGACGAGTGGGCTAATCTGGTGTTGCGGGTATAAGATTGCCGTGGAGGCAGGAGAGCGTTTAACTCGGAGGAACAGTCACTGTGGTAGTAGCGATAAAATTTTGTCAGTGCTGCTACATTCCTACGGTGGCCCAGGGGGTCGATGGTGGAGCAGGCGGTGTCATCATCAATTAACTTGAGTGCCCTTTTTTGCACCTTATCTAACCATGCCAAGGTGGTTATTGGGGCGCCGCCCCAAACGAGGGAGTTATATTCGAAAAGAGGCCGAATGTAGGATTTATAAATAACAGCACGGGCCGATGGCTGGAGGAGGAACTTGCACCATGGCATATCAATAGCTTGGAGTTTTGACAATAGCGCTGGGTGCCATGGTCAAGGGCTTTGGACATACCTAGAGCAACCAGAGAAGATTCACCAAAGCAATGGATGCTTTGGTGAAGGTGCTCTGTTAGACATACAAGAAGGCCGCCAGTAGATCCTTTGGATCTAAAGCCGTACTGTCTGACATGACATATAAACAAAAAACTAATACAAATAAAGAAGGTCCAAGTGTAATGTCGCAAAGTATAAACCAAGAGGAGGGATGTCAGCATTTTCAAAACTTAGACTGTCTAGTGTTGTTTCCTGATATCTTCTTCTCTTTCTTCTTTAACGACTCTACAACCGGTCCGGTCCTGGCCTCTCGCAACTGTTCTCTCCACCGGTCCCGATTCTGAGCCGATGTCATCCAGTTTGGCGTAGCTAAGCTCCAAACGTCCTGGTCTACGCCATCCATCCAGTAAAAGTGGGGTCTCCCTCTCTATCGCAACCCATAGCTGCTACCGCAGAGAACTTTCCGAGAAGGCTCATCTTCACTCATACCAGCTATATGCCCTGCCTACCGGAGCCTACCGAGCTTTATTTTCTTCACAACATCTATATCACGATAGCACTCGTAGACTTCGTCATTGTAGAGTCTTCGGAATCGTCCTTCCTCACATACGGGGCCAACAGTCCTAAGAAGTATTTTCCTCTCTAGCACGCCCAAGAGGTTTGAGTGCTTTTTGCTAAGCACCTACTTTTCGGATGCATATGTGAGAACGGGTAAGACCATCGTCTTATATAGTAAAAGGTTAAACGTTATGGTTTGATGCTTGGATTTAAAGAGCCTTGGCAGACTATAGCAGGCTTTCTTGGCTTTTAGCAGTCGAGCGCATATTTCTGGTTCCATGCTATTGTCGGCTGCTGCTATTGATCCAAGGTAGGTAAATGATTTTACACCTTCAAACTCGTGTTCCTCTACCTTCATGGCGAGGCCACCATGTACTTTGTTTTGCTTTCGTTAATGTGCAGTCCCAGATTTCTTGCCGCTTGCTCAATCTGAGTGAAAGCTTCTTGTACAGCTGTTGCTGTTCTTCCAATGATGTCAATGTTGTCTGCGTAAGCCAGCAATTGGGTGGACTTGTGGAGGATTGTACAACTTGATGTCACGCCCGAATCTCGGATCACTTTCTCCAACGCAGATATTCCTTACAATAGTAAAAAATCTGCGACTGTGCATATCGAATCATTAAGCCGCAATCAGTCTACCATCAAGCAAGTAGTGCAAATCAGGGCCACCCTAACCACAGGGCTAAATGGGCTACAGCCCCGGGGTGCAAGTCTTTTCGGGGTGGCGATTTTTGTAGGTGTTATATTTTTTGGTTATTATTAGTTATTAGTTATTTTTATTTAAAATCGGGCCGTCTGCAATTAAATAAAACACCACTTTTTTACAAAAAAGATTCTCGAAAAAATGCGTCTTTCTTATTACTGTGTCTCTTTCTAGGACTCACATTTTAGTTTACTTCAATGGAATGGAGAGTATTCGAAAAACTCGTTGTTTGTATGAAAATCGAGTCAGATCTCACATTCGGTCATTCTGACGTGTCACACCCCGAATGATTAGCCTCATCCTTTATTTCCTGCATGTTCTGTCGTCGCGTTATCGTCACTTATAAAGGCTTGAAAGTCTGGTAATGCTGCTAACTTCATTTTCATCCCAGTTAAAATACGGAAGGGCGTTCTTCTTGTTGGAGTATTATTGGTTGACCTCGATCAATGTGCTTGTACCACTCGTTTGGTCCGCAATTGATAATTTGGTTAGAATTGGTGGTAGGATACGATTTATCCTCTCTACCTTCCCATCGAGACGCCAATAGTGAAACGAATGTGGTGTGCCTGCCTCTATGCGGCCATTTTTGAAACAGTTTGGCTGTAAAAGCTGTTCCTCGGTCCGGTATTATCCTTCTTGGGTTACCAAAAATTGATATCAGCTTAATCAATCAGTCGACAACCTCCATGCTTGATGTGGGGTACAACCAAACAAATTTAGAAAACAAATTTACTGTTACTACTATAGTTGTGTCTTTTCTTAGTTCAGTTTCATTGTACTTACATATATGATCTATATGCAATGTTTGAAAAGAACGATCCTTTTTATTAATGGATGTTATTAATCTTTCCTGTTTCCCAGGCTTTCCTTCTGGATGGGTGGAGTCCTCAGAAATAAAGTAGGTTTTCCTGATTAAGACTTCAGTCCTAGCAGCCGAAAAATGTCGCCTGCCTGCGAGCAGATTGAATGATCTCCTCTTCCATTGATGTGGGAACGACAATTAGCTCTTACCCTGGATTCTTAAATAAAAAGTCATGTTTAAGGTGAAAATCTTAGGCCTTAAATATCTCTCTTATAGCTCTTCAATATTGGTCTTCCTTTTGTGCTTGTGCATTCGGAACCTGCGAGCTTCTTAACATCCGCTTTGAGCAGTGTCCACGTTTCAGATCCATAAAGAAGAATCGGAAGGATCAACGTTCGGTAAAGGTGTACTTTTGTTTTGATGGAAATATTTGTTCGTTTCCATATGCACCACTTCAGCGAGGCGAATTTCGCTGTTGCCTGGCCAATGCGGCTGTCAATGTCGGCGGTCGATGTCAGTTTCGCTTCCTCAACCAATGATCCCAAATATTTGAACATCGGAACCTGTGCGATTTGGGTTCCTTAAGGTGAACACTGGCCCTTGATCCGTCCGTTGTGAGCACTTTGGTCTTTTCCGCATCGATTTTTAACCCGTATGACTGGGCGATGCGGGAAGTGTCGTATAAGGCTGCTTACACACCAAACTCGACATCGACACGACATTACAAAACGTCCATCGACAAAAGATTTTTTGTCGAATATTCGTACACACCAAATTCGACACCTTATGAACAAAAAGTTCATGTCGTGTCATGTTGAATTCAGTGTGTACGGAGATTCGACACAATTCGACACTCGACACAACGAAAGTCACTGCATAAGTACTCGACGTGTCGAAAGTCGTCGTTCGACGTTTTTCCTCGTGTCGCCTTCAGTGGATATAAACTGATTTGAATGTGAAGCCCTTCGTCGGTAACAGTTTTTATCCTTGTCGAGTTCTGTCGAGTTCTGTCGTGTCGTGTCGATGTCGAATTCAGTGTGAATACACTCGTTTAATAATAAGAATAAATGGGTGTTACAACAAAAAATCTTGTCGTGTCGTGTCGATGTCGAATTCAGTGTGAATAGACCCGCTTAATGATAAGAATAGATGTGTGTCGCGACAGAAAAATGTTGTCGAATTTCGTCGTGTCATGTCGATGTCGAGTTTGGTGTGTAAGCAGCCTAAGATGTCCGTTGCTTATGCATCCGTGTCGGCGAAGATGGTGCTATCGTCGGCGAACATTAAGTCTCTAACTGACTGGATCTACCTTATCTGTGAACATTATTGCTAGTAACGAAAGCAGTTTTTTCAACTTGAAGGCGTTTAAAGGATTGGGAAAGTAGTGCATCTAGAGAACAGCGACTGAACGGTCTTGTTCCGGGTGGAAAAGGGTAGAAACATACCCAGGTAGAAAAGCCCAATATTCAGCCGACTTTGCAAAATTTACGACGTCGGATCAACATTGGTCAGACGACGTCGGTGAACAACATTCTGCCAACGTTGAATTTTTCGCGCATACAAGGTGGAACCAATGTTGGCGATTGGACGTTGGCAGCCAACGTTGGGCGACCGTTAAGCCAACGATGGTGGATGACGTCGGTGAACAACATTCTGCCAACGTTCAATTTTTTGCCCATAGAAGGTTGAACCAATGTTCGCGATCGGACGTTGGCAGCCAACGTTGGGCGAACGTAAAACCAACGATGGAGGACTCTGTATGGGAACAACATTCATTTATTGCTTTACAAACATTTTGTCCCCGTCATTTTCTGACGTCGGTGAATGACGCGTGGCCAACGTAATGTACTTGTTTTTTAATTAATTTGCAAAGGTATCAATTATTTTTTATATCTAATCACGCTGGTATACAATACAGGATCAATGTTGGCATGCAATAAAGAACCAACGTTGGCATACGATACGGGTCCAACGTTGGCATACGATAACGGTTTTACGTTGGCATATGATAACGGTTCAACGTTGCCAAAAGATGTTGGCGTTGCGTCACATCCCACAGTTGACCCATAGTTGGCGCGACGTTGTCGAACAACGTTGTTACGTCGTGCCAACGTCGTCCCGACAGTAATTTTCTACCTGGGTAGAACTGTTGATCATGTATCATGTATGTTAATAGTTAATAAACTAAATTTTTCTAAAACACTTCTTCTGGTGCTATTTTTATTAAAACATAACTAAAAGTTATATCAATTTTAAAAGATAATGTTTAAAGCTCAGGACTAGACTTATAAATACTTAATCCCCCTGAAAATATTTCTTCCTACGCCACTGGTGATGAGCAAACGCAAGACCAAGGCAAGACTGATATAGTCTTAGAATATTGAACAAAAATAAAAAGCACATCACAGAATCCTAAAGAAATGACAATGATATACTCATTTGGTATGGTCTAACATTTTCTTGTATAAATATTGGATTAAAAATATTAAATAGTAATGGGCTACCAAGTCTATGACACGTGCCGATTTCATTCCTTATAAACCAATACAGAATTTATACACAGACTTCAAGTAGAATTTAATATACCGTTTAAATATTTCTCCAATAAAATTACGCAAAATTACTCATCATGCAACCGCAATAAACAAATTATTCTTTATTCATTCAATCGTTAATAATTGAATATCGATTGGAAATTGCAAAACCAGAAAATTTCCCTTTGCCCCATCAAAAATGGAGGACCAATAATAATTCAATTAGCAGCCACAAACAGAAACGAAATCAGCCACTAAAGCAGCACTTTATGTAATGAATCGGAAGAAACAACTTTTCGAAAAAACTTACTCACTACTCGAAGTATAATCTCAGGATCGGACAGCCGCACGTCCCACAGTAGCGGTAGAACTTCATCGATTATCTAAAAGTGAAAAAATATTAATTATGAAATAATGTAAAATGCTTGAATTACCTGAGATTTGTCCAGTTTCTCTAGAGTTCGCTCTATGCACGACAGGACGTTGGCAACAATTTTTATATCCGAATGATTTTTTTCGAAGACCATTTTTATCTTTGGCAAAACCATTTTTTTGATTGACGTTTCATCTATGCAGTCGTATACATTGGTGACAGCTACTAATGCTGCGCTCTTAAATAAACGATGGAAAGGTAATGTCAGACATTTTTTTTTTATTATTAAATGACATAAAAATGCGATGTGATATTTGTAGAGAGCGTAATGTGATAGTCAGAATTGGTACAGCTCTGAAATGTTTGGTCTAGGTGAGACAACAAAATAAAAAATCCTTACTAATATTATAAATGCGAAAGTAACTCTGTCTGTCTGTCTCTCAGTTACGCTTTCACACCTAAACCACTGAACCGATTTTGATGAAATTTGTTGAGAGATAGATTCGACCTTGGAGAAGGACGTGGGCTACTTCTTGTCGCAAAAAAGGTTTGAAGGGGTTGAAATAGGGGGATCAAAGTTCGTTTGGAAGTCCAACCAAATTAAAAAAATTTAAACCTTTATTGGTATTTTACTATGCTTGGTTGTTCACAAATATATCATTGCTTAGGCGGCGCGGCGTTATTGCTTTCGGTAAAATACAGTAGTTTTTTTAACGGTTTTTAGAACCATTTCATATATAGAGCACGGTGTCTGGAGTTTGTCTCGACGACGGTGTTTTCCTGGATAGTATCTGCTTTTGGTGATTATTTGTGCGAAACTGAGGTTTTGTTTCCTTTTGTGTTAGTGGTTTTATTTGTTTTTGTTGTTGTTCTTTCCTGTAAAATTTTACACCAGAGACGTTGGTAGCCCATTTTTAATTTTTAATTTTAATTTTATTTTGCTATTAATTTGTTCATAGCAAGAAAAAACTCTTGAGCACTTGTCCAGTGGGTATAAAAGCATACTGGTAGGTGGTGATTTTAATGTCAACTTATTAGTAAATTCTTCCCTACAACAATCTTTCCGGTACTTTGTGCAATCCCTTGGTTTGGACTCTGTGAATGTGCTCCCTACTTACTTTAATTGTAGATCACCTTCCCTGTTTGACCTATTTCTCACAAACGATATCGATTCTGTTCTTTTTATTAACCAAATCTCTCCGCCCAGTTATCTGGATCATGATATTCTATTCGCATGTCATAGATTTAATGTCGATTCCCCACTGGCGAAAACGTTTACCTATCGTGATTTCTCTAATATTGACCAAGAATGTCTTGACCTTAGATGTCGTAGTTTACCATGGACTGACTTTTTCTCAATGACTGATGTTGATGAGAAAATTGCTAAGTTCAATAGAACGTTTCTTGACCTGTATGATGAGTTTGTGGCTATCAGAAGTAAAATTTGCTTAGCTAAATCCAAACCTTGGTTCACTGATGAAATTAAATCACTTATTGTTGAAAGGGAGTTTTTATATAAATTATTTTTAAAAGTAAAAAGTGATGTTGCAAGGAGATCTTTTAAACGCCTTAGGAATCTTGTTGTTGCTAAAATTAAGGAAGCTAAACGAAATTATTATAGCCGTAAGCTTGACCCCTCTCTTTCAGTGAAAACCGTGTGGAACAATTTGCGCAATTTAGGTGTACACACTAAGAATGAAGCCACTATTCACAACCTCAGTCTTGAAACTCTTAACCAGCACTTTATATCTAACCAAACGGCAGAGCATGCTAATATCCCTGTTACTGCTTCTTCTGGAGGCTTCTACTTTCGTTGTGTTGATTCCCTTGAAGTCATCACTGCCCTTAAATCGATCAAATCTAAAGCAGCCGGTAGCAATAATATTTCACCTAGGTTTCTAAAAATGCTGCTACCTTGCTTACTGCCTATTCTGACTCACATATTCAACTCCTGTATTACGGTATCAAAGTTCCCTAAGTGTTGGAAACACGTTTTAATTACACCCATTCCCAAGTGTCCCTCTCCTGTTAGCCCCTCTGACTATCGACCCATTAGTATACTCCCATTCTTAGCAAAAGTGCTGGAAAAGATGTTATCCATCCAAATACTTGAATATGGCGAACGACTTCGTTTTATAAATGCGTGGCAATCTGGGTTCCGCAAATACCACAGCTGCGAAACCGCTCTCCTTAAAGTCACGAATGATATTCGTGCCCCTCTTGATGAGCATCACGTGTGCTGTCTATTGTTGCTTGATTTCTCAAAAGCCTTCGATAGCGTTAATCACACTTTGCTTCTGCAAAAGCTCTCTTCACAAGTCCACTTTTCTCAAACAGCCCTTAAACTTCTGCATAGCTTCTTAACGCACCGGTCTCAACAAGTTAAACTAGGTGCCTGCAGTTCTTCAATTGCCCAACTTAGCTCGGGAGTCCCTCAAGGTTCCATTCTCGGACCACTTCTGTTCAGCATTTTTATTAATGATCTTCCTTTAGCGGTAATAGACTCCAAGATCCACCTGTACGTTGATGATGTTCAACTTTATATATCTGCACCAAAAAGCCAAATCGTTTCTTCTGTTGAGAAGATTTCGGCAGATTTACGCCGCATTTCGCGCTGGTCGACCTTGAACCTACTTCAATTAAATCCATCGAAGTCCCGTTGTATATATTTCTCTCACACTCCCATCCTCGTCCTACTCTGCCAGAAATCGTTTTGAATGGGGTTCCCCTCACTTCCGTCGAAAAAGTAAAAAATCTAGGCGTTGTTCTGAATAGCAGTATGACCTGCTGCGACCACATCACTCTCATTATTGGCAAAATTTATGGCCTTCTGTCAACACTTAGGTACCACTGTGGTTTGCTCAAAAGGTCTGTCCGTTTGAATTTAGTGAAAGCCTTACTCCTACCTCATCTAATGCATGGTCTATCCATTTTTCCGTCTTTAGACTCGTCTTGTGCGAGAAAGCTCGAAGTAGCCTTTAATGATTGCGTGCGCTTTGTTTATAACTTACGCCGATTTGATCATATATCACCTTATCGAAATTCCGTTTTAGGTTGCTCCATTAGCGTTTACCGTGAATTTAGGCTTTTGCTTGTGCTTCACGACATCCTGAACCATCGCAAACCCGCATACCTCAACCAGTTCGTGCAGCTTTCACAGTCACTTAGAAATAATAATTTGATTATTCCGCGTTTTCGCACTTTAATTGGACAACGTTCCTTCTTCGTCTTCGTTGCTCTACTATGGAACTCTCTCCCGGTTGAATTGCAACGTATCGATTCAGCGGGCATTTTCAAGAAGCGTCTCTTCGAACTTTTAGTTTATAGAGCTGTAAGAGCATGAATATAGGAAAATAAAGTTAATCTTGTTTGTGGATTCTTTATTCTTTTCTTTTTTTTTATTCTTTTTTATTTTCTCTTTCTTTTGTCAATTATTTTAACTTTTCTTTTTTTTTAAATTTATATATATATTACATATTTTTTTTTCTTTTGTTTTATTATTCTCTTTCTTATTACTCATAATTTCTCTTGCATGCTATTTATATTTTAACTTTACCTTGTATTGTATTACTGTATAACCTCTTTATAATGAATGTACAATAATTTAAGACTGTTAGTCTTTGTACATAAGCTGTCAATAAATAAATAAATAAATAAAATAAATAAATACAAAAAAAAAAATTTGTTGCCTGTAAAGAGGGTTTACGGACGATAGTTTAACGCGACAACGTCATGAGAAAACATTGATGAAATGATTCCGATCGATTATTCTGCCTGGTTATACATTCATAATTATTGATTGGAACTGGATCAAAACTGTCACGCATCCACGTTTCAGTCAATACCAAATAATCCGATCTTGGTATCACGGGATCTGTTTCAATATCGGCGAAGTGCGCAGACAAACTCCGAACATTAAGGTTTGTCACTACAGTTTGGCCAGCGTTGTTACCGTCATCACAAAATTTCACTGCTTTCGAAGTGATTGTTTGAAGGACGTGTCCACGGAGTCGAATGTATTCGTTATGGACATCTCGCGTAGTCTGTGAGTCGTTCCCATCCCGTCCGTGTTTGAAGATAAAAGGCGCATCTTTTTCCGTGATGATGTGCAAGCCGTCTATATTCGTTACCCGACTCAGCGCCACGTACACCAACTGTTGTGGTTGCTTCGTGGAGTATTTATAAACAATAACAGTAAACGTCCCACCTTGCGACTTGTGAATGGTAATAGCACAAGCAGGAACGCAAGGAAACTGTTTTCGTTTGCATTTCACAGTTTTCGTCAGTGTAATGTTCACTATTTTCTTATACACCGGCACCCAGTTAGGAGACAGAGTGTTTGGCTTGCTTTGCACAATATTATTGTTGACAATTTGACAAATTTAATCTAATTAAATATTGACAATTTTAATCAAATTTTTAAGATTACTACAATCAAATTTTTAAAATTACTACGGGACATAACGGGACAATGAGTCATCATTTTTCGTGCATACAGCCGGGCGTTCATCGTTTTAATAGACGTTGTCACGTCAAAAAGGAAAATAACTGCAAATATTATTAGCGGTGAGCTTTCATTTATTCTCCTTTGAAAAAGTTGGTCCATAACCTTTTACTTTGGTGAAAATATTCATCTAAGCCTATGCAAGCCGTGGACTGATTCTCAAACTGAAAAAGGTTTAATTTTCAGTTTTGGCAAAAATTATTTCTGCAGTTCAATCATTTAATCGTTTTCTCGTTTTGGAAATTATTTTTGACCAACTTACTTTCTCCAACGGCGGTTCACCAGTTTTGCAAGCTGTGCTCTTTGGAAATCGTCCGAGATGGAATTTCCTGTGATGGTCTATGGGGAGGCGTATTTCACCTTACCTGCCTCAACGTTTGAGTCAGTGGCAAACCTTCGGCCCCTAGAGGGTCAACTTGCATTGAATGTTCCGACATTCAACCCTGCCATGTTCTAAGACATCTCTGATGATGTGGTACAAAATCTGAATTATTTTCCTTTGATTCCTCATCTTTTTCGCTCATTTTCGTCAAAGTTTTGTTCAAAGCAATGCAAATTTTGCATTTATTGACCATGATTGTAGGAAATATGAACTACAACCTACTCAAGGAATGTACGGTAAATAATGTTTATAAAGACATTATTTCACAAGCCGGTTATAGTATTGTCAATTCACTTACGCTTGAAGACTTCACACGTATTGGCCTTAACACCAACACTCCGTCTATTATCGACCATGCAATTACTGATCTGTGTAATGATTTCAACGTTGATATCTCGCTCTATGACAATGATATATCTGATCATCGTGAGATGTTGTTGTTTCTAGAAGGAACTGGTAAACAGCGAAGGAGGATGTTAAATAAATGTAGGGTTTTGTGAAAACCATCTTGTTTCGATAAAAAATTATCGAATTGTTAGACTCCCGTTCGTCTGTTAATCTTGATTCTCTTTGCCAAATAATTAAATATGCAAAATCCTCTGCCACAAAATACGAAAAATATAGATCAAGGGAAAATAATGACTGGATAAATGATGAAATTATTATGCAAGTTAAAGAGAAAACGGCCTTGTATAAATTAATGAAGAGAAATCAAAGTGATCTGAATCTTGTTAATGCATACAAAAAGAAGAAAAATTACGTGAATAAAATTGTGAAGATTGCAAAAAATGCCTACACTCAAAAAATGCTCTCTACTGCGAATAATACCAAAAAACTTTGGTCGGTAATTAACAAGAATATTTTAAATAAGAACAAGAAAGACGATAACGATGTAGATGAACTTATGGTAAATAATAAGATATATACAAACAATTACGACATTGCCAATTCTTTTAATACGCATTTCTGCAATATTGGAGAGAATCAAACAAAGAATCTACCCAACATAATCTGTCCTCAATTAATGTTTAATGACAAAACCATATTTCTGAGACCTGTAGACCAAAATGAAATTAAGCATATCGTTATGTGTATGAATTCTAACTCATCTCCTGGCCCTGACGGAATAACTCTGAAAGATATTATAAGCGTACTGGATATTATTATAGAATCATTAACTGATGGAATTAACAACATGCTGGAGCTTTTCCTGATTTTCTCAAGCAGTCCGTTATTATACCAATTCATAAGAACGGAGACAAGAACAATATTAATAACTATAGGCCAATCACGCTCACCAATACCATCGCTAAGATATGTGACAAAGTGATTGATAATCAAATACGCCACTTTATCTCCACAACGTGTAATTTTGATGTTAACCAATACGGTTTCCAAAGTTCTTCCTCTACTGAGACTGCTGCGATCGGGGCAACTGGTATTATCAACCAAAATCTTGACAAGAAGTTACACACATCTGCCATTTTTATTGATATTAGTAAAGCTTTTGACACGGTGAATCATGATATACTACTTAATAAAATTGATCAGTTAGGGATAAGAGGCAAGGCATACACCCTTATTAAATCTTTTATTGAAAATAAAGAAACTTCCACCAAGGTCAACTCGACATTAAGCAACAAAATGTCAAGTAAGTCAGGTGTTCCACAGGGCTCCATTCTTGGCCCAACTTTATTTTTATTATATGTTACCGACATCAATAAAATCAATTTAAATGGAAACTATTGCATTTATGCTGATGATATAGTCTTGATTCAGGCTGCCAAGACTCAAAGCCAGTTACAGAGTCTAATTAATGATGACCTAGCTATCCTCTCAAGGTGGGCTAAAGCAAATAAATTCAAAGTTAACAAGTGCAAGACTAGTTATATAGTCTTTAGGCAAAAAAACGTTCCCCCATTAATATCTCCGTGGAAATAGAAAAAGAAATAATAGCACCTGTAAAAGCAGTTAAATACCTTGGACTTGTCATTGATGAAAATTTGAATTTTTCGTTTCATCTAAATCAGTTGGTGCAGAAAATTTCACCACTAATAGGAGTTCTTAGACGTGCCCCAAACTAGCCTGCCAGCATTGGGAACGCTTTATATAACACTCACATTTTATCAAATATAAGATACGGTATTAATATATGGTCCCAATGTGATACGACATCCCAAGCCAGAATTAGAACACTCATGTCTAAAGCCATTAAAGCCATCTGGAAGTTGCCTGCACTTACTCCAACAATAGAGGTATATAATCTCGCAAATCAATTGACACTAGAGAAGATAATAGCTCTCGAGGAAGTCAAACTTATATACAAAATCAGGAATAAACTGACAAAAACAAAGGTCCAATTCAGGAGTAATGGGGACAATCATAATTACCAAACCAGGAATAGGCATAGAATATTACAGGGACCTGCCAGAACCAACAGACTCTACAAGGATACTATAGCGAAAGCTGTCAGGACCTTCAACTCTATCCCAGAGGACATAAAGAACCAACGTACGCTCCCTTTATTTATAAAAGCCTTTAAAAAATTCTTAACTCAAGATAACTGATATCAAACTTGTACTCTCTAAAGAATATTAATTTGATTAAAATTTTACCATTGTACCAGTTATTATAGCTAACGTATTGCAATTAGTATCTTTAGGCTAACAATGCTTATACCAGCGAAAGCTGTCTGTGTTGTTTAGCATTTGTTATTTTTTTTTGTGTTATTTCTTTTATCTAAATTTTACACTAATTCTGTTTTATCATTGTAAAATCTCTACAAGCGACCCGGAAAGACGTCACCAACTTGAACGGGAATATTCCCAATTACACCGGGAAGTAAAGAGAAGTGTGCGGCGTGATAAAAGGCAGCAGATAAATGAGCTCGCAGAAAAAGCGGAAAACGCGGCAAACACAGGCAACAGTAAAGTGCTGTACCAAATTACTAAACAGCTCTCGGGAAAGCACTCTACTAAAAAGCATGCCGTAAAGAGTGCGGATGGGAGGCTGCTGTGCAGCGACGAGGAGCAACTCCAAAGATGGAGAGATTACTTCTTCGCCGCCCTGAATGGTTCACTTGCACAGGAACCTCAGGAAAACAGCAACAATGCACAGCCGATAAGAATCAACACCCGGGCCCCATCCAAGACGGAAATAGTAACCGCAATTCATGCGATGGCCAATGGTAAAGCAGCTGGGAAAGATGGCATCCCGCCAGAATTGTTGAAAGCCGATTCAAGCCTCATAGCAGATGCGCTTCAGCCAATCCTGGAAATAGCATGGAACACCTGTACCTTTCCGGAGGATTGGACGGAAGGTATCATAGTCAAAATACCCAAAAAGGGGGACCTAACAATATGCGACAACTGGAGAGGCATCTGTCTATTATCTACTGTGGGTAAAATCTTGTCCCACGTTATATTATCAAGGATAAGAGAGGCAGTAGACCGAACGCTTAGAAGGCAGCAGGCCGGATTCAGGAAGGGCCGCTCATGTATAGACCATATTAACACCTTGAGAATCATAGTGGAGCAGTCTACTGAATTCCGATCCCCCCTTTACCTAGCTTTCGTAGATTATGAGAAAGCGTTCGACTCGGTTAATAGGAGCTTTATATGGCAGGCATTACGGCGACGTGGACTGCCTGATAAAATAATAGAATTGATAAAAGCCCTTTACAACAATTCCAAATGCAGAGTTCTCCATAATGGAAAATTATCCGACAGCTTCGAGGTGAATTCAGGAGTACGACAAGGATGTCTACTTTCGCCATTACTATTTCTTATAGTAATAAATGACATCCTTGTCGACGCTCTAGATAATAGAACAGGCGGCATACAATGGGGTTTGCTAGACCGCCTTAAGGACCTCGACTACGCGGATGATATCTGTTTGCTGGCCCACAGACATCAGGAGCTAAAAAACATGTTAAACAATTTGGCAACAGAAAGTAGTCTAGCAGGCTTAAGGCTGAATCCGAACAAAACCAAAGAAATGCGGATAAATGCAAACACACTTGAACGAACTGCGCTGAATAACCGTGACGTGGAACTGGTAGATAAATTCTGCTACCTCGGTAGCATTATTACCGAAAATGGCGGTACAGAAGAAGACGTCAGTTCCAGAATAAATAAAGCACGAGGCGCATATGCATGCCTGTTCCGCATATGGAGATCAACGGAGATCTCAACTAACACCAAATTGCGGCTGTTCAACTCCAACGTTAAGGCAGTTCTTTTGTACGGTTGCGAAACATGGAAAGTCACCCAATTCATCACAGGGCGCCTACAAGTCTTCATCAACAGATGCCTGCGTCGTATCCTAAAAATCCGCTGGCCAGATAGAATTTCAAATGAAGAGCTATGGCGCCGTGCCGGCCAAGAAAGGATAGACGACCAAATCAGGCGAAGGAAATGGAATTGGGTTGGCCACACCTTGCGACGCGATAACGAAAACCTAGCCAAACAGGCCCTTGACTGGAACCCGCAAGGATCCCGTCGAGTTGGAAGACCTAGAACAACGTGGAGGAGGACCCTACTAGCAGAGGCCGCAACAACTGGGAGATCCTGGTCAGAGCTGAGAGCTGTCGCGCAAAACAGAGTCCGCTGGAGGGCAACTGTTTCCGCCCTATGTCCCATGAGGGATTAAAGGGGCACAAAGAAGAAAGAAGATTGTAAAATCCATCTGTGAATTCTATTGAAAAATAAAAAAAATTCCTGCTTCTATTCAAAAAAAAAAAAGGCACATCAGATATTAAATTTACAGAGTCAGAACAATTATAACTGTGATGGTAAAATATTTTGAAACATGACCTGTTTCAAATTCCTATAAAATCGATAAGCGGATGGAATTTTTCATAAGTCACTTTAAAACCCCGAATCATTGAAAACAAATTTTCAAGGGCATCGGTACTTAAATGACTTACCAAAAGACACTCCTGGGTTTTTTTTAAATCATCCCAAAGCATCTCAATGGCATTTATTGTAGTAATAAGACCATCAAAACAAGGCGTTTTATTCTGCCAAATTTCAACCCAGATTTTTGTTTCAGAAAGATTTTGTAATATCTGATTCTTTTCGGAATTAGCACACCTTGATGGATTTTTGGAATACTTTATATCACTGTTTAAGTTATCAGATATAATATTCAATATAGCTATAAATTGTGCCGTACTTGTTGCACAGTTCCAGGGTTTAAAATGCTGCAGCAATTTTAATACTGTTGCTGTTGACTTTGCTTTGCTGCCAAGAAGACCACAGAAATTTACTTTGCTTTGCTTTACAGCAATTATATTTTCAATCATTTTGCTGCAGGCTGCGAAAGCTTTTTTGTTTCATATTGCTTCGTATGTTGTATGCTTACAAATGCTGGAGCATGCTGTTCCGGCTGCGAATGCTTCACATACGAAAAAAGTTTCCACCCCTCTTAACAAAAGTATCATTTTACTATGTAAAGTTGGACCATGAAAAAAAAGCTGAAGGAGGCAAAGTATTTCACAGGCTTTGGAAAGGAAAGCTTTGAAAAGCTGGAAGCAAACAGAAAGCTTTTCACATTTCACAGCCGAAGCATTTGCAGCCGGACCAGTATGTTCCTGAAAGCACAGAGTACTTAATATACAGAGGGAACAACAGGAGCAATGGGTTACGACGTCCAAAATGGGTCACAAGTCGTAACCCATCCGAGCTTTTTGTTTTCATTGAGAGCGAAACTCATCATGACTCTCTCTTCAAGTTTTTCACTGCTAAGCAGGATGTGTGTGCGCAATAATTTTTTGGTGTGGTAGTATAGTAATGAACTTAAATAGAATCTTTGGAAAGGAAAAGAATATTTTTCTACCTGCGATTGTGATAATAAAATGAAATGGGTCTTATATTGTTTTTCACTAACTTTTTTTCGTAAACGAACGATTAAGCTGGCGCACTAAAAATATAAAAAAAAATTAAAATATTAAAATTGCTAATAAGATTTTTTGGGAGTTTAGATGATATAAAAAATTAAGAATTGTAAAATGATTGGAAAGTTTTTAATTTTTAAAGATTAATGTGTATTTAAATTATCAACTTTAAAAAAAAAAAGTTATATTACATTTCTAGTTCTAAATCCGTCCAAAAATATTACAAAATTGTTAAAATTTTAATTTTCATTTTGTTATAAAATAACTGTTTATAATAATATATCCCTTATGGTACCAGGATATAGGTTGGCAACTCAACGTTTCCTAACACAATTATAAAAATACTATCCTAATATAGAAAATTTATCCTGTGACGCGATGAGGCGGTCGAAAGTTCCTTTGCTGCCTGCTCTAATAGTGGAACCAGGTGGTTTATTTATTAAATTTACACGTTATATCAAAAACAAAAATGTTTCCACTTTGTTTGAAACTCTTAATTTTTCAATTTTTTTGGGAGTTACTTGGAATATTTGACATTTTTGTTAGTTGAATCGTATTCATGCATTTTAAACACACTTTTCTTTGAACTGGCCTGATGTTTTGAACACAACTTGGGAGCCGTGACACCACTTGCTGTCAAAATTTGGGGGACTCGTTCCCAAAGCTCTTACTGGAACAAAAATACATCTAGTCCAATCTATCGAACTTTACAAAATTTTCCAAGATCCAACGTTCAAAAACAAATATCTCTTAAATGGTAGGTTTTATCGCAAAAATTATTACAATAACAATTGTAGATCATGCAATTTTTTCACAAACGATCCTTTTTCTTACGAGTGAGACCTCGTAAAATATTGCATTTCCAAAAGTTTTCGAATTTATATTTTGCATAGTATATACTCCTTCGAATTTACATTTTGCAAGTTTATATTTTGCATAGTATATAGGTATAACACCACCGTAGGCGCATTTTTAAACGTAGGCACAATCCACGATTTTTTGTGATCAAACAAGCACAACTATATTTGCATATACGGCAAGAACAAAGAGGATAAGAGGGAAATATGGAGGGCATACAGTACACCAAGCTATTTATTAATCGTTATTAGCAATGTTTCTGTCTTTTCTGGTATAGCACTTTTGCATAGGTTTTGATTTAATGGAATTTCTTGCGACCGTTCACTAAACCCCTTCCCAAAAATTTTGATATGAGCTTTACCCAAATCAAAAAGAAGTTGTGAAGGCGAATGTAAGGCCCCGGATTAGTATTGTTTATGTAATTTTTACTATTTAAAAGGGACTCATTTTTAAGTCCAAGCCATTCTCCTTGTTCTAATAAATATTCTTGCAATTGTTACAATGCTCAACCTTTGTTTTGAATATATATTAGTTTATAGAAGCCTCATCTGAGAAATTATTTTTTAACACTATTTCTACCACGATTTTGTGTGTACCTATTTTGACCAAACGGTGTCTTTTCAATCTTTGTAACAAGAAAAACAGTAATCATAAAAACAGCACTGTAATAAAACTTTTTCCTTATTTAATATCACAGTTTTTACAAATCAATGGTTGCTCTACTAAGCATTTTCCACACGCATTCTTTGAAAAGTGTCTTTTGACACCTCTTGGTAGCAATAGTGCTTAAACAACGGTATCAAGTGCCTCTTCTAAATACCAGTACTTTCATTAGAATTTTCATTATCGACTTACAAAGAAAGTAAGTCCTTGACAAGAACACCCGCTACGTTTGTTTAACATTGATTATAATTCACAGCATCTAACAAAGTAAAATCTTCATCTTCATTGCAATTAGAAATGTCATTCGGCTGGAAAATTTTAAATGACATTATCTGCGATAAGGATTTAAACGCCCGGACCACTGTCCTTATAGGTCTGGTCTATAATGGACTCCGACCGGCTTGTCCTTTTCAACTTAGTGTTGGAGAAAATAATCCAGGGGTGACATTAAAGGGCAGAATCCTCCACAAATACTGATGGCTTATGACACTGACATCATCGGAAGACCATCAAGAACAGTACAAGTAGCTTTCACCCAGATTGAACCGGCGGCACGAAAGCTGGGACTGCAAATCAACGAAAGCTGAACAAAGTATATGGTGGCCTCGTCTGCAAGAACTCCTAACATTGGTCCCACAATCAAGGTAGAGGAATACGATTTTGAAGTGGTAAAAGTATTTACCTACCTTGAGTCAATAGTATCAGCCGACTATAGCATGGTACTAGAAATACGCGCACGGCTTCTAAAAGCCAACAAAACCTACTGCAGTCTGTCAAGGCTCTTCAAATCCAAGCACTCTAACCTCTTAACCTTGTTCGACAGTAACTTCCTTCGGAAAATTGTTGTGAAGAAGATACAACCCCAAATTGTACTAAATATATAAAGAACCTGCCACAACCATAGATATATCACGCCTACATTAGATAGGACATGTAATGGGAATGCCTGCAGAAGTGCCCCAAACTTCCTGTTCCTCCAAAGGCCAGAGCGATTAGGGTTACAAGACCTAGGAAGAGATATAAAGGTGACAAAAAAATGAACTTACAATTGGGTTACCAACCAGAACACAGAGATACAGGACCAAGATCATTGAACGAAAGTTCTTGAGGAGGCCTAGGCTCACAGACGGCTGTAGTGCCAATGATGATGGAGATAAAGGACAATTCCGAAAATTTTACAACGACGAGATCTACGAGCGTTATAGCGACATAGATGTTGTGGAGAAATCAAAGCGCGGTCGGAAGAAAAAGAGACCTTCCTTGGCTCACCCTTCCTTGATGGATTAAGCGAGCTGAAAATTTGGTGCTCCTAACCTCTGTCGCTTTATCAAAAGCTCAATATGGCTTAAAATGGCCTGAACTTTGTTCCAACACTACATAGGATGGCATCACAATGTGCCCAATGTCGGCAGCCATTTCAACCTAACCTAACGACCTGCTGGGGGACCTTGAAGGGCATATTGCAAATTATAAAAAGACAGCTATATTTATATTTGGGACAAGGAACTTGAAACCGTGGTGTTCGGCGTCACTTGAACTGGATGCAAGAGGGAGCGATGACAAATTAGAAACTGAAGATAAATTCGAGGACCACTTCAGTGCCGGGATGGCGAGCTCTGTCTCCAAACAAGAAGACAACTTACTTTGTATGAATCATCGTTGCTGGTTGGTCAGCTGATGGGATTCATCAAATAATAAAACTGGTTTCGCGATTTTTGCAATTAGGTTTGATAGTAAGTTAGTTAGTCATCTTTAGCCCTGGTTTTAAAAATCCGCACCATATAATTGTAGGTCTTTGTCGGTTAAAAATGTATGCTACAATAGTTTCCTTCCATTTCTTGTAAACATTTAATGAAGTTTAATTTTTATAAAAACTATATATCTCAAAAATCAATAGTTTTCGAGCTAATCATGAAAAACTAAATTTTATCCCTTTCAACCCCCCTAAAAAACCACACCAGGTGAAATTTACATTACATAGCCTGTCGTACGTACATCATAACAAAAATGGCCACAACAATTCTGCTTTATCAGTTATAAATAAAATCAAACTAAGTACTCTCACATTTTACAATAATAACAATAAAAAGCCAATATCCCCGAGAATATTCCTAGGTTAAACCAGAAAGGTAGATTTCTTATGCTATCCACCAAAATTTAATTTTGTTCATGGGCAGAAAACTTTGTTTTTTTCTTCGTACGTGCATAAATGAAAAAAAAAAACACTCATAGCAGACGTCTGGGACTAGAAAAAACCTCCCCCCCTTTCGAATTTCCCTTACCGCACCGGAATGCTCCTATCAACTTCCTCCATAATAATATGTTGGCACATTATTTATATGTGTGTAAGGTAAGACCCTCTGCCCGGCGCTTGTTGCTGCGCCAACGAAGTCGTGAGAAAAAGTTAAATTGGACAGAATTTTCTCTCTTCAAATTTGATATTGTCTCTCACAAAGAGCTTTGCAAAAGTTTACTTCAAAATAATTTGATAACACATTTTGTTCTTCGTTGTTCCCTCTGTATATTAAGTACTCTGTGGTAAAAGCTTATAAGAGCTTCGGTTGCTACTTCTTTGATCACAAACTACGCCGACAATATTAAAACCAATATTTAAGAGTTGGTTCAATAAATTTTGAATAATTTCTTTCAACTCATTCATCTGAACTAACAGATCTTAACTAACACCAAACTGCGGCTGTTCAACTCCAACGTTAAGGCAGTACTTTTGCACGTTTGCCTACAAGTCTTCATCAACCGATGCCTGCGTCGTATTCTAAAAATCCGCTGGCAAGATAGAATTTCAAACGAAGAACTATGGCGCCGTGCCCGCCAGGAAAGGATAGACCACCAAATCAGGCGAAGGAAATGGAATTGGGGTGGCCACACCTTGCGACGCGAAAACGAAAATCTAGCCCAACACGCCCTTGACTGGAATCCGCAAGGATCCCGCCGAATCGGAAGACCTAGAACAACGTGAAGGAGAACCCTACTAGCAGAAGCCGCAACAACTGGGAGATCCTGGTCCGAGCTGACAGCTGTCGCGCAAAACAGAGTCCGCTGGAGGGCAACTGTTTCCGGCCTATGTCCTATGAAGGATTGAAGGAGCATAAGGAAAGAAGAAGTATTTTCGAACTCCTACAATGTCTAAGAAATCAAACGAGACATTCACAGCCATCTCTTTCAGCATTCTCCTGACTTCTTGAAACTCCTTTCGAGCTAATCTTGCTGCTACAAATTGTTCCGTCACGTAACCAACAATATCACGCAGTGCTGATGCAATGCTGGGCTGATTCCTAAGAATAGTACTGCCACATAAAAAAGAAAATAAAAATTGCAAAAATCCCAGTGCACGAAATGTTGTACGTGTGTAATCTAGAAACAGTTCACTTTATCTTCACATATAAAAACCCATAAAAATCGTAGGATACTTTGAAGGGGGCATGGCACCTACACAGCACTCCTGACAATAAACAACATTTTCACAAATAGTAAGGGCAAAGTGCCAGGATCAGGCGAAACAAGTTCTTAATCCTTAAAACTGACACACAGCTTTAGTAAATTTTAAATTAATTCTAAACATACCTAGAAGAAGATGTCTGAAAATCTCCAGCGCTTAAGGAGGGGACATAAAACAAAAATACAAAAGTTTCCTTAGTGTTTGTGTGCCGAAGCAGTTAAGCGCGAAACTTGCTTTTTGTTTAAGGACATAATTGAAAAACAGCATCTACTCCTCCTCGACTTTGTGTCCCTTTGTTCGTTGGAAGACATCAACGAGTATACAGGAAAGAATACGGGGTTTTTTAGGGGGAAAGTTTTCACTTCGTCCTTTTTGAAGGGAATGATAAAAACGAAAAAGGAAACGAAGAAACAAAACATCTTGAGGAACTTTAGGCTAATGACTAATGTCACGGGTTTTTTCTCGCCGAGATTTGCTTAGTGAAGGGCTCCTTTCTCACGCACGCACCATTTACCCTTCTCTAAGTCATAATCTCATCACCCACCTTCATCAGCATCGATTTTCTATTTTTAGGGGGTGCCCTCCCCCGGGTTGACTGCTCATCATTTTGCGCCCTGCCTGCTTTGTATGTCGGCAGCTGAAGTGAACATTTCGGGATTTGTGTATATCATCGTCATATATGTTTCAGGATCGTTCCGGGATGAACTGAGGGCGCTTTAAGAATTTTTTGAAGAGTAAATAATCGAAGTTAATGTAATTGATTTGGGTTTGACGGGGCCAAAGTTAGAAGGAATTTCAATTGGGTCAACCATCAGTTAAGGCGAACTTACACATCCGACGGGCGGGTTTTAGCATAACCCCGAACGCAAGAGCGAAACTCTTTTTTTTTAGGATCAGATTTGATTCCAATTTGCTTGCAGACATCTTGATTGATGTGAGGATAGAAGGTACGAAACTTTATCAAAAAAAAAAAATTCGATTTTAAGAACTTTAAATTAACCTGAAGATGTATTCGCCGCACATTTGGCACAGGTATTGGTAAATCACCAACGCAATTTGTTTTATCGCATATCGATTTGCAATCATCTGGTGTGTTGAGAGATTAATAAATATTTAATTGTACGAGGGTTGAATTATACTAAAGGCATGCATGCACGAGTATGTTTCATGCCTCTACTCCTTGTCTCGCATCAAGTACGAAATATATTCTCAGGTATGAAATTGCTTCGTTCTATAAATATGTTTACGTTTTCCCTCTGAGCCGGATATAGGTAATCCACTCTTTCTCGTTTCGTTGGTCTGCATGGATTCCAGGATATTTTCGCGTATCATTTCTGAAATGACTTTTTCCCCTTCGAGGAGTTTCACTTTCGAGTACTAACAATCCTATACAAAAAAACACCTCCTTCCTTCCTATATATGGAAACAAAATATCCTCAAGGATTTTTTATATTTACTGGTAGTTTTGCCACTCCTTGGATACCAGCCAGAAGTGCTGCGATAAAGTCGAAAGGAAGATGGAACATATCATAAGATATAAAGTGTGTAATAAAAAATTTTGTTGTGGCCAATTGCTAAAATTTTTATCAATCGAATATGAAAGTGTAAAATATAAATATAAAAATAAAAAAAAAAAAAAACAAATAAAATAAATTCTCTGGAAGCATTATCACTTGTTATTGAATTTATGAAAATTGCTTTTACAAGATTCTAGGTTATTCGCGAGAAGTACTAAAAATATATGACAAAACAAAGCGGTATTGAGATACGATAATTGAACAAGGATAAATCCATATAAAAAAATACAAACATTTCTTATCCAGCTTTCTTTTTGGAAACTCAATTTTTATCTATGGTTACACAACCATAGTTATAAGGAGGGATACGTAGTCAAGTGCTACTTTATTTCTCCTTTCTACCTACATTCAATAAATCTTGACTCCTTGAATTTTCCAAACAATTTATTTGCTATTGTAAAGCAACTAGATTTGCAAAATGGTTGTACATGTTAAGAATATCGATCTCAGGAGAGGTCGGGGCGTTTTAAGTAATGACATCACAGTAAAGAACTTCTGTGATTTTTCGTTGAAATACTGCATCAAAGAGGTTTAACAGGCTTCTTTTGAAACCAATTTAATTCCATTGAAGAAGTTCTGCAGAGATCGAAACACCTGCTAGCCAAAGTCTGTGAAATTCTTGAATATGGTGAACAACTTCATTTTGTAAAAGTAATAGAGTAAACCATTCTAACCAACTCACCACAAGCAACCGCTGAGATGAGGCTCTCAAAGCATGCAAATATAAAATTTAATAAATCCAAATTGACATGTAACATACACAAGCAACAGGAATCGTAAACGGTCACGTGAGATAAAAAAGACTCCCTTTAAGGACATCTTTACTTATGTTCACGCTAAAGACATTAACATTGAGGTTCACGTTAATGAACATACGATTCAAAACTGCAATTTGTAAGACAGGTGATCCTTTCAGAGTAAAACTACTTTCTCTAAACGACAAGGCGCCTACAGGTCTTCATCAACAGATGCCTGTGTCGTATCCTAAAAATACGCTGGCACGATAGAATTTCAAATGGCTTTCCAGGGATAAACAAGCCTCTAAACGCCAGCGATGGACACATGAAACTAAGGCGATGTCACAAAATAATCGGTGTCCTCCTAGACGATAACGATGAGAACGGGAAGATCCCTAAGCATCAACGGCGGTGGGTGCAAGTCGCCCTCGCTAAAGTTGCCATGAAAGTCCTGAGGGATAACCCAGGACCTCCCTCTTCATACCACCTCTTCATACCATCCGGCATCAAGGCAGTATTAAGCTGACAGTCTGCGACAAAACTAGATCCGCAGAGCTGTACAAGGCTGCTGTAGCTAGAGTCGGAGAGGTTTACCCCGGTGTCCGACTCAAAGCGGTAGAAGCATGTGACATTCCGTTATGTTCGAGGGCCAGAGCGTGGTTCCCAGAGGCTCCATCGGAGCCAGAATAAATCCTAGCGATGCTAAAAACCTTTAACGCCCAACTTAAAACCGAAACTGGAAGATTATTAAAACGGATCAGATTAAAAGGGGCACTATGTAGGTGATTATACTCCTCAATAAAGAGTGCCTAGAGCAGCTAGCGAAGGCAAAACAATCCGTGAACTATGGCTTCCAGAAGATAAAGCTGAAGGTCTATAAAACAGATACAGAGGCCATAGTAAATCGGGCGTTAACCGAGAAAAAACAGAATTAGTCCTTTTCACGAAGAGGTATAAAACCTCACTCCTAACTTCTCCTCGGCTTAACAATGTCAGGCTCAAATTTAGCAACAGTGCCAAATATCTGGGAGTAGTCCCAGACAAGAAGCACCTCTGGAATGAAAACATAGAGACATATAGCGCTTTTCGCTTGCAAAAAAGCTCTTGGGAAGAAGTGGAACTGGGGCACTTCGCTCCACACCTACAGATGCCCTAAACGTTATGTTATACCTCCCTCCTTTGAACCATGTGATAAGGGAAAGCGTGACTATCGCAGTCCTCAGAATAAAAGAATCTGGATCTTGGACCGGAATCAGGGGAGGGCACGTGAATGGAGTAATAGACCGCATAGTACATAGGATGCTATAAATTTCTTCACTGATGGCTCTAAGCTCGACTGATGGCTCTAAGCATAAAGGGAAACTGTAAAGCTGACGAGGTGGCTAGGAAAGCCACTCTCCTTTTTGGCAAGGAAAGGGTTGATATGCCTTGGACCACCTTTGAACTACGATGCAAACAGCACACAATGCAACTAGCAGAGAAGCATTGAAGAGATCTTAACAAATGCACCTTGGCTAAAATGACTTGGCCCTCCTACGATCTCAGGCGGACCACTTCACAGCTGAGCCTCGGTAGACGAGACTTCTAAGTTACAGTGGGAGTGCTGACTGGAAACTGTCTGATAGGAACGAATGCGGTCCGCTTAGGTCTCTAAACCTACGATTTCTGCAGAAGCTATAAGAATCTAGACGAAGAGGAAAGCGTAAAACACCTTCTCTGTCACTGCCCTAAGCAGAAGAAGCCTTAACACTTTTGGTGAACCCTTTCTAAGAACGCCTGCGGAAATCTCGAAGTTTGGGATATCGCAACTAAGATTTATTACGTCCTCGAGGTGGTTGAGTGAAGAAATGACACTTTAACATCAGGTTAAAGTGGGATCATTATGGCATCACAATGGGGCTATCCCTTTGGTCTGAGAATTTCTTAACTCCTGCACAGGGAGTACAAGGGCAGAAACTGGATAAATTTGCGTAATTTCTTGCACTCGTGAGTGTACTTTTCAAATCTTAATTTCTGTCATTGCGCCCCGACGAATTGCGCCCGGTGCAAATGCACCATTCGCACCTATGAAAGTGCCGTCCCTGGCTACATCGGCCGCTGATGTGAGCAGTTTTGTTTAAGCAGGAGTAACACTGCAACAAGAAAGTTACCCGTTAACCCTGATTGTTGCGCCACCGGACCAGTCTATTCAACTTCTACTCAAACATCCCCAGATCCAACCTATCATATACTCTTCTATATTTTAAATCGTGCTTACAACTAGACATTGTACCATGAACGACATTACGGGCTGGTAGTACAAAGGATTATTAATTTTCTTCGGGTTTCTATAAGGCTCTGTCTTGCCTCCTTCCAGATTTATATCAAAGGAGATATATTTATGAACTGAGAAGGATCTAATGTCAAGAAACCTCCAGTTACTTGCCTTAGAGTCTAGTGTAATGTCGATAATTTCTTCCTAGCCTCTGTAATTATCCTCTGCGATTGTTTTCGGACGCCTTTGTCGAATAAAGGCAATTGTCGGATTCTATTGTGGAGTGTGCAATGGAGTTGTGCCCACCTTTCCGAAAAACGGACGCAGAAATGGATATCGGACAGCTTCTGGACCTCGTCGATGACGGGAAGCTAATGAAACACGTCGACTTTGACCGATACAGACGATTGAACAAAAAAGGTTCGACAGAAAATGAAATCGGAACGTACTAGAATAACGTTGCGGGCGACATGGAAGAAGTGGCGCCGAACAGCGGACGCTGTACCAGACAATCCGGCGGTTAGCAGTGGCGGTTCGTAAGGTTCAGGATAAGGGAAGCAATGCGCAAGGCGAACGATAAAAGTAAAAGTACCGAAGGCTGTACCTATAAAAACTGAAAAATAACATACAGTGGAGTTAGATAAACAAAACATAAGGAAATGTTTCCAGTCTCAAAATTTTTTTATGGAACATGCTAGTTACGTCGAAGGCCGAACGCTATGCGAAATGGTCATTTTATACCTCTAGCAACGCTGCTACGTAAGTTATCGGCGATTTTGTGAAAATTTTAGCATTTTGGTCGTTCTTTCTAACTAAAGATGGGTATACCTCGGTTAATGAACTATATAGCTCTCCCTATACAAATCCCAATACCCAGGTTTTATCGGGGTCTTTATCGAGGTTTTGGGAAATTTATCAATTTCCCTTTCTTTCCGGAATATTGCATACTTTCGGGGGTCGGAAAGACGTAATTTAGAAATAAAAACAACCGGAAAGTGATGAGAGCAAATTTATAACAAATAATTGATTTTTTAGAAACATATTTATTATTTTCTAGAGGGGATTTCGTGTAATAGTGTAAAAAATAACATTTAACTTCCGTTTAATTTTGAAATTTTTAAGCCTCGAAGTAGGCGCTACATGAAACTTCCCTTGTCGTTTTTTTAATGAACTCGATAAAAGAACTATTTAGTTCATTAAAAAAACACGGCTATAGGTTCTTTTGTGCATTTTTATGAACAAGAAAAATTTTTAAACTTGAAAAAAGTGAAAAAAAGGAATCGAAAATTGTGAATTTTTTCATTTTTCCGTCAATTTTTTTGAAATAGTTTCGCTGCTATACTGGGTGTGTTTCTTTATTCATTCCGTAGAAGGAATAAACAGAAAATGCGTTTCTTTATTCATTCCCAAGTTTCGAATTGACAGATGAAGCGTTTCTTTATTCATTCGGAATATTCGGAATGTATTCTTTTTAAACTACCTCTTGAGATGGAACACTTTTAGAATAAAGGGAATTAACCTTACTAATATAACATAATATAAATATATTACTGTCATAATTGTGTCATTTGGCAAGAAAGCAGCAGCCATGGCCCTTATTTATTTGTTATCATTTTTAAAAGTATTTCTAATAATAATATAATTTCAGATATGGATAATAATAATTTCAAATGGACCCCAGGGGCCATCAAATGTCTAATCTTATTATAGTTTACATATAGGTCCCACAATATTTTTAAAATACACAACTCTTTTGAATAAATCACAATTTTTCTTCAGTTTGTTTACTGTCATTCCCGGTGCGTTTCTTTATTCATTCTATTCCGAATATTCCATCAAGTATTCTTTTTATTCTATTCCTTCTATGGAATGAGTAAAGAAACACACCCACTAATAATAAAACCCTGCATACACCACCGCCCCGCCGACCAACATTACATTCTCCTAGCATAAAAAACATTCAGGCAACCCGTACTCGAAAATACAATTCATAAAAATATTCTCTAAAGGGATCATCATTAAAGAGAATCTTAACAAATATAATGGAAGCTACAAAGTTATCAGCTTATATTCAATATACACCGCCTTCCACCCCACAAAAGATAAAAAGAATCTTCACCTATCTTCGATCTCTTTTTTCTTGGCTCATTATCCAAACGAAAATTCATATTTTAAGAAGAGTCAAAATAAAAATTTCGAAGCAAAATTTTAAGAGCAAATTTAATATTGCTCGAAACCATAACAGAAAATGTTGGAGTTTACTCGCCCCCTAAATACAGCTCTGCAACACCAGATATCCCAGCGGGATCCCCCCACACAGCAGAGGAAGGATAACGGCAGCCCGAGCGAGGATGGACGATCGAAGGCGATCGTGAGAGGAGGGAAAATTAGTATCCGATCAGAACCCAGCGAGGCAAGCTCGCTTAAAATCAAAACTAATAATTTGAACTTTCAAGCAAAAATTATAATTGAACATAAAAATAGTAATATAGTTTGAAGATAAATAGAAATATAGTTAAAGTAAATAAAAAGTGAATCAATTAAGAAAAGTACGATCTTTTTGTGGTGCTTTATTTTCTTTCCAGATCCCATCAAATCCCCCATCGGAAACCCCCGCAACCCCTTCTCGCAAACAGAAAAAGTACCAGAAAAAGAAACCAAGAAATAAAAGAGTAATGGTGGATACAGACTTCTCGTATCCCACTGTTCGGCTCCGACCTCCGAAGAAGCTGCGTTTAGCTCAGCTTCTAAGGGCACTTGAGGCACTGCATCAACGCAAACCTTTGCGTGAGTGTGAATTCAATTTAATTGAATGTGTTTGAGTTTTCACGTTTATTTTCTGTGGAAAAGAAGCTGACGGTATTACAGCTTCCCCATGTTCTGTAAGGCCTCGGCCACAATAAGAGCGGTGAGAAGCACTTAAGTATTTGCCACTCTGTCGCCCACCGCTCGTATCGTCGCTACGGCTTTACTCTTTGTTTACAGTAGTATGATAAATTTAAATTGTACATTTTATATAAAAAAATCTGTACATTGCATCCTTAGTGTTTCCAGAGGAGAACATTTTTCTTCTGAATAATCTTGATATATTAAAATTAATTTTTATTGAGTTGCCTAATTGGTCAAGGGAAGCAGTGCTTCCTTTGCTTCCAAAGAGGAACCGCCACTGGCGGTTAGGCGTCAAAACAACATCAAAAAATCGGATGGAACTTTCGTGACTTTCACGAGCCCCCACAAGATCCAACACCCGAACCGCCGATTAAAGCGCCGGGAATAGATCAAGTAACCGCTGAGATGATGAAAACCGAAGGTGATGTCTTATCACAACGACTTCATGTCCTCATAACAAACATATGGCATTCAGATGGTGTCCCTTCGGCGTGGAAGAAAGCGATCGTTATCCTGTTTTTGAAGAAAGGCGACAGTCGGTAGTGCAAGAATTTTCGCGGTATTAGCCTCCTTTCGATCGTCGGTAAAGTATTTACGAAAATCATACAATCGAGGCTACAGAAACATCGAGAGCAAACGAGCCGGAAAGAACAAGCGGGATTTAGATCACATCAAGGATTCATTGATCAAATATTCGCACTCCGTCAGCTAATGGAAGAAAGAATTCATCGATTTGAAATCCGCTTTCGATTTCATCGATGGGAACAGCTTGTGGAGAGTCTTGTATACCGAACACGTGCCATTGAGAATCATCCAACTTCCCCAAACGTCGTACTTGAAGTTACTTATCCGAGGAGCTTCCGATTCAAACGGGTGTCCGACAGGGATACGTCGCTTCTCTACTTCTCTTCAATGTTGTGATCGACGCGAATATGCGTGAAGCGTTCGATGGGCGACTCGGAGTTCGATACGACGACAAAAAATTCGTGGCTGACTGAATGTTCGCCGACGATAGCGCCCTTTTCGCCGACACGGATGCCGAAGCAACAGACATCTTATACGACATTTCCCGCATCGCCCAGTCATACGGGTTAAAAATCAATGCGGAAATGGACCAAAGTGCTCACAACGGACGGATCGAGGTTCACCTCGATGGAACACAAATCGAACAGGTTTCGAGGTTCAAATATTTTTGGGATCATTGGTTGAGGAAACGAAAGTAGCAACAAATATTTCCATCCAAACAAAAGTACGCCTTTTCCGATTCTTCTTTATGGATCTGAAACGTGGACACTGCTCAAACTGGACGTTAAGAAGCTCGAGGTCTTCCAAATGCGATGCTTGAGGCAGATCCTCGGAGTCTCACTAGGCGATCGCCTTCGAAACGAAACAGTCAGACAAAGATGCGATCAGCAGACACTGATCGAAGAAGAAATACAAAAACATCGACTAGGACACATGTTTGCCGAATGGATGATAACCGTTTGTCAATCGCTTGGCTAAAGAATATCGAGGGTGACTTAAAGAATCAACGATTATCAGTTACCGAGGCTCGAGACGTCGCCAAAAACCGGCAAGAATGGAAACGAATCGTGAATAAAGTTCGAGACCCAGCGGCACCGACAGCAGAGTATCCGTGGCGGGGACGTCCTGCTCGGACCACCAACTAACGGATCAAAGAAGAAGAAGAAGAAGAAGTCGGACGTCTTAATCTCAATGCTATCGATGGCGGTGTTTTGTCGGTGTATAAATATTATATTGTCGCCCAGTGTAGTCTAAAGGCTAATGCGACCCAAATATATTAAATTTACTGCAATATTTATGTTAACAATATATTTGCCTAAAATCCAATTTGAATTTAAGAGTAATTATCACTAAATCTCTGTCAGCTGTCACTAATTCAACAAGCATCACAATTAAGTGCTTGTTCTGGTCCATAATCTACATCTGTCCCTCATATCCATTCCATAATTTCTACTTCGTCGCAATTAGAACATAACACACTCCTCTTCACAGCTGCACTATCCGAAACTGGAGATTAAATCGGCAATAAGTGAGGTTATAAAATCACTAAGTGCTGATAGGCAGATCCAGAATATGCCAATGAATATCCTTGTGTATTTACATAACATCATTCAAATGGTCATAGTGTGCAAAGAGCTCTGGAATGGAGCCCTCAAGGGACAATACACACCGAAGGGAGGCTCTCCTAGAATTACCCAGAAGCAGTTGGATAATCCTGGCAGGAAGCCGAAAATTAGTGCTGACAGGAGGCTGGGGTGTGGATCGTCTGTGCTTCCTCGTGCAGCAAGAAAGAAAAACATCAATAATCCTGCGTCATGGTGTCGCTCACAAATCCTTAGATACCGTGACTAATCACAGTTTTCCTTTTGCTTAAGTTGCTTAATTAAAATTCATTCGCGTATTACTTGCAGGACTAGAGTTCTGCCTGTGGTTGTCTAATCTTTATGCCCGCGCTCCTTCTCGTCCTTGATTTTATTTTCTCTCTTAAAACTCACTTTCATTACTTCGTTCTAAGGCGGGTGATTGTAGTGCAGCCGTTAAATAGAAGCTACAAAGCCTTTTTGTCGAACAATGTAGCAGGATTTAACAAAGGGTTTTTTTCCTGTTACTCATTTTTCATCCTTTTGCAATTTTATAGAGGAAACGGAATAATGGTAGGCTCAGAACGAACAGAAAGTGTTTTTTTCTTTGCTGTTCAAAATATGTTACTCACACAAGGATGATTTTCACGTTTCAATGCTTGAACATACGTAACTCGTAAACAGAAACCTTTCACCCCATATAAGGGCACGTATACAAGGAGCATAGAGGTCCTTCCATACCGCATTTAAAAGCTACTCCATCAAAAGCTTCCAAAGAAGCATAAATCCCAGACAAACGGATTGTGACCCAGAGTGGGGGCGGATGGAGGGCAAAAACACGAATGCTGAATTGTATAGTATAGAAAATTGTTTTTCCACCTGTGTGCTGTTGTTGTTGTTGTTGTTATTGTATAGCTGTGGTGACATATGGAATACTTACCTGAACCTGAATGGTGGTGCTTTCGAAGGCGTTGAACAGCAGAGGCAGGACATCAGTTCGTATGTCGTCACGTGGTGTTTTTTCTAATATCACATGTAGGTTCTCCAGAAGCGTCACAGTCGCTTGAATTGATTTCGGTGACGCAAAGACAACCCTGAAAAGAGAAAAATATAACAAAAGTCTAGAGATTTTAAGTATTCACTGTTTAGGATAAGATGTAGAGATTATGTTCACACAATTTCACCATTTAGCAAAAGGTTTTACACCAATACCATTTCCATTGGCTTGAATATATCAACAACGCTGCCAGCCAACATCTCTCTGAAGTTTACTTAAGATTTGCCGCCATGCTCGATTTACCAAATAACCAAATTTGTTACGACACTCTTAACTACACAAAACTACGTCTCAGTTACCAGCAACAGATGGCAGCAGGCTCCAGCATTTATTTAGCCCGCCTGAATCCGATCCCTTTTCGCATTGAACGCGCATTAGGCAAGCACGCACACACTAACGAGATTAAAATTATCCTAAAACCGAATCCTGTTGCGCTTGGTACGTGTATCCAGTAAAGGATTAGCATTCTTCGCTCGCGCGGGGCCCAGCTATTTAGCACAGGGCTGGGACAGGGAGCGGTTCTTCCCCCGGAAATTCCAAACTCAATTGAATTTCGGTGTTGCAGCCAGTCGAGCAGCGAACCGAGCCCTCTATGCCTAGCATATGGTGGCTCCTCCAATTATGCAAATTAATTATCGATAATGTGATTTGGAAACATTTTCCCCCGTGCGAGAAGCAGCAGGTGGAGCCACGGAGTACCAATTCAGGTCGTCGGTGGTTGGTTTGATTTCGGAGTTTAGTTCAAGGTAGACTCGAGCATGGCTTGTGCAGTTGCATGTGAAAATCGATTTGTTTGCTTGACTTGTTGAAGGCCTCATATCCATATTTGTGCAAATGAGAATACGAATTATGGCGCTCAACAATGCACGTGAGAGCACAGTGGGGATATGTGCATAATTCATAACTTGAAATGGCATAGCTATGGAAGATGTAAATGAGGATTTATTTGCATGCAGATTCATTCTCCGCATAAGCCGCTTTACGCTTTTACGCTGTTTTGAACTTTATCTGCCGTGGATTATTTCCAGTAAAGCAATTTCGTTCGTATTCAAGCAGTGCTAGTGGAAAGGATTGAAGTATTTTTCATATTGTTTACAAACACTTGCTGACTTGATTCTAACTCGCCTCATTTACTTGCAGGATTATATGGAGCTGCCTGATGGCCAGTGATCAGTGGGATGGGAAATAACATGTAGTACATGGCATTATGCACATTACCGTTACAATTCCGAACTGATAGAAGGGCAATCAATATATCATCCTAATGGGGCCACTCTTTATTATCCTATGATAGAGGATAGGACAATGCGATCGCGTTAGTCCCTTCCAAATAAGGTTGGCTAAAAACCTTACATAAAAAATCGTTATGAGTAACATGCGTCGGTGAGGACGAGAGAGGTAAATCGATTTAAGATAAACCTAATAAGATAAACCTAATAAAATAATACATGGTCGACAGTACAAAGGGGCCTTCCCTAAGTCTCTAGAGGGAAAAATACATACCTACCCAAAATTTTGGCACAGTTCTCTTACAACTGTGTCCTTAACAACATACCAAAAATTTCAGGTGGTGGGGGTTGAGCTAACGAAGGGGGACGGGGTGTCTAAAGGTCCCTTTTTCATTTTTTTGCTAATAACTCGAAAACTACGGCCTCTAGCGAAAAAATAATCTACATAAAATTCGATATTTGTGCCGTCAGAAACGGTCTGCTGGTTTAACATTTGTGGTAGACTCTCAACAAACTCTGGCCTTTTCATGCTCTCCCGCAGAAGGTCTACATTTAACCATCTACGGTTTATGGCATCACGTTGGACGTTTCTGATTGCGAATCGTACCGTCACCTCCTCGCTAGTTCCTCATGGATAACCAACCGATGTCGGACGTACCCAGTGCTCTGGGGTCTATCTGGGCCACACTATCCGATGGGGTATAATTCACGAATCCGATCCTCCTGGTGGTGGGGTTGGACGTTCGGCTAATTATCGGACCCTGTAAAAACACATCAGTTAAGAAACCCGAAGAAAAGTCTCGGAACGGACGGGAAAACGGCAACATCCCCTGGAAATGATTTTCGAAACATGAAACACGCGAAGGATGTACAGAACTGCAGCAGTTAAGTCACTATTAGACGAAGTCAGCAGATATAAAATAAAACTACTCGCGTTACAAGAGATCAGATGGATAGGAGACGGGACAATGGACCTTGGAAACTTCAGGATATTCTCCAGCAGCGGAAGGGAACATCACTGCTTTCAGCAGCAATACATGAATTACTATGCTGCATATGGAGGAACGAAAAAATGATTGAAGATTGGGAACAAAGCATTATCTGCCCAACAAACGCGAAAGGGGATAAATTCAACTGTGGAAGCAAAAATCCACAAAGCTTTATTAAAGGGCTCATCGGGAGATCTTGGATCTATCAAGAGAACCGATGGCTCTTTTACACAGTCTAGGGAAGAAACCTTGATCATATTGCTCCAGGCACTCCAAAGTGACTAAAGCTGCCTTGACAGAAGCAAACCCCGTGTTTAACCACGAGCTATTAGGGAGGCGATTAGATCGTTCAAACCATACAAGTCTTGGGCGAGGACATTGTATATTAATCAACATCATAGAAGAGATTCCGGATGCGGGGATGCTATCGGACTGCATGCCCTTTAGTATCTCAAAATTTGAGCAACCTTCTGTGCACATACAGGATAGGCAAACCTGGACTCCTAAAGTTTTTTTTTTTTTTTTTTTTTTTTTTAATTATTGCAACTTATAAAAATATGTACATAGTGATTTAATTTACAAACTATGGTCTAAGTTAGCCCTCACATAAGGAAACTTGTGTGTGAGAGCCCTAGCAGTCTTAACTTCTTGGAATTTCTTATATTTAGGTGCAGTAAGTTCTAACTATTTTCTAACTTTAAAATTTAGTGGTGTATTATTGATATTATAACAATTGAAATTTGATTTGCCTAACATAAGTATTTTAAAAGTTCATGACTGTTTCTTCGGATAACATACTTAAGGATACTTCTATAACTGGATTCGTTCAATGATTGCCTTATATCAATAGAGAGTTCATTATACATCATCGGACCTAAGTAACTGGGGTGTCTTTGAGATACCACTTTTCTGCATTTTCGTATTGCAAGTGGGCGTGTTAATTGTCTCCTGGTTTGGTAGCCTGAGCAGTGCACAGGAAATAGCCTTAAATTTTTATATGTAAATTTAAGTAAATTATAGCAATAGATTTGTCGGACAGTCAGTACATTAAAAGTGGATAACGCTTCAGTAGTGGAAAAGAATTTAGATTTTTTTATGCACATTTTAATGATTTTCGACTGTAAATTAATTAACGGCTTCATGACATTTGTGTATGCAGAGCCCCAAGCTATAATACCATATTGAAAGAGTGATTGTATTAACGCAAAGTATACTGATCTCATCGTTGGTCTATCAAGAATATTTCGAAGCAGCACAATTTTGTATTTAGTTTTCCTTATCCTTTTACATATACCAAGAATATGTTTATCCCATTTAAGACGATCATCTATTGTCACACCTAGGTATTTGATATCTGGAACACGTTTTAGTGGGGTATCGCATACCTTAATCAAGTGTTCATTGAGTGGATTTGCGTTATGGCCGAACATAATAAAATGTGTTTTTTCTAGGTTTAGCGCGAGTTTATGCAGACATAGCCACTCGTAAAAAGTTTTCATTCCACTATTTGCTAAGCTGATCGTCGTGTTCCAGTTATCGCTTTTAAACATTAAGACAGTATCGTCAGCAAACGCTACGACGTGGCCATTTGAGATATTAGATAGAGGATAGCGAATTGGTGTTTGAGGGATATGGATCATATCATTTACGGCAGAGGTACGAACATTATTTGCGATTTTCTCGCCTATACTTGAGAAATGATCATTTAACTCGCATGCAATGGCATACTCATCTTTCGTGATAGTCCCGTTCTTAGTTTTAAGTTCAGATATCACACCATCTGCTTTATGGGTGGATGTAATTTCATTGATTTTCTCCCAAAGTTTTTTTGGGTTACCTTTTAATTTAAAAAGTTCATTTCGGTAATAAGCAGATTTAGTTATTTTAATGAGGTTACACAATTTATTTCTGTAGTTTTTATACTTGGTGTGAAGTTGCTGGTTGAAAGGTTGCTTCCTTAGGCTTCTAGCTAGTTTATCCCTAGTTCTTATAGATGTTAATATCTCTTTTGTAACCCAAGGTTTTGTTGCTCTCATCTTCGAGCTAGCTTGTACGACACGACAAGTAGTCGAGGCTGTAACATAGCTCTCTAAAATTTTGAAAAATTCGTCCGAGGAAAGATTTGGGTCGCGATTATTAAACACTGAGATCCAATTTTCGTTTGATATTTCCGAGACAAATCTTTCCATGTTAATGCTTTTGATTTCGCGGGCACTTCCTTTTCCCAGCATCCTTGCTTAGTTCCGTGAAATTTATTTTTGCTACAATGCTGAAATGATCTGTTATATAGGTTTCGAAGATGCCTGAATTAAAAGTGGAGTGATTATTTTGTTTATAGTAAAGTTCAGGGCTCTGATATTGCATTCATCTGCCCTGGCCGATCGGACTTTGATGAAACATACTGAACGCCGGAGGTCCGCGCCTGGACTGGCCAACTCTAAGCGGTTTCTTCCTGTGCTGTCCCCTAAGGCGGGCAAGGAGTTGTCGGCTTGATTACCGGACACTGTGCCCTAAATTACCACTTAAGGAAGGTAGGAATGTCGGAGGACCCACATATAGGCTTTGCCTGGAAGTGGATGAGTCGGCCCTCCACGTTCTCTGTGAGTGCCCCGCAATAGCGGGCAGCAAGGTTTCTGTGTTCGAGGAGTCCCTGTTCGAACACTCAAGTCTAAGCGACAAGCCACTAGGCACCTTGGGTCCCAATACCTCACACGGGAAAAAATAAATGGTATTAGTTGACCTAACATCAAGCTATTGGTATCGACATTGTTTTACAGAAATGGGTTGAAAGTGTTCTTTCTGGCTGTTTAATCAAGGTATGTAGTATTTAATGGCGTCCAATCTTCGTCTACGCCTTTTAAGGTTTCAGGGCACGGTCTAGAGCGAACAGTCAAATCTGTTCTTTATCCTTCGCATCTTTTGTGGAATAATCATAATGTTCCAAATTGGAAAGTGCCTTGAATTGCTTAGAAAATGAAAATCCCTCTTTCAGCCGTTGGTCCACGCCATAATCTGCTGGTCGTATATTCATCCCCCCTTGAACTAAACTCGTTTATCTGAGCAGGAGCGTCGAGAACGGTCATAGTGTGGCCGGGAAAAGTACGAAACAGTGCTATCACAATATTGGTGATGAGGCGATTTGCTCTTAAATTGACTCAACAATTGCATCGTTTTTATCACTGCGTCTGTATCAGCACACATCGATCTCGGAATCAGGTTATCAGATGTGAAACTCGAGTGTGGGACAATATTTCTCAATCAGTTTTCCCGAACTTATAAAACATGCAAGACTTCAAATGGGAAGTGCATCGTCTCCTCCGCATGGATCACCGAGACTCCTATTACCCTGTCCTATCCTTCATATATCCTTTAAGCTAAGCTTTTTACTACACATTGACGTTCACGTGAACGAAATGATGCAATGGTAGAATAAAGGATGATCTCTGAGCTTATTACATTCCCATAAAAAACATGCAACTTCAGTTTTCATTAAAAAAAAGTCATGTGTGTTTAAATTAAATTAACCTACAGTTGACCTTAAAATTCGCCATGATTTCCGTCAAAGCACAAAGCTACTCTTTGCTCAATATCACTGAGTTTCATTGCCTTTTCAAAATCATTTCACACGAGGTGAAAAACGCGTTTCTCTGATAACTTTACGATTGACTTATGATTTCGAATCCGAGTATTTATATAGTATTACGTTTTTTATTTGAGCGCGGAAAAGCGGTTTAAAAGGCCATGAAAAAGGGAATATTTATTTTCGGGCACACAAGTGGAATACGTTTTCAGATCCACAAAAATAAACGGAATATTAACACTGAGTGGAATTGAATTGGTTTTTTTCATATTTAATTTATTCGCGTACTTGTGGATATTCTGGAAAATATCCGAGTTGTAAAAACAGTAATAAGGACCTGGAGGTGATCATTATAAGGTGTACAGCCCACAAAAAGGAACAAAAAATGTAGAATGCTTTTCATAGCAATAGAAATAAGTGAAAGAAGTGATTTGCGGTTTTCAATTTCTGCAAATTAGGTAGAAGGTAAAAAGAGTACACAGTTCAATTTCTAAGTGAGAATCGACTACATATTCTAATTTAAGAGCATCAAATGTGAAAAAACTCACGTGGCGTCCTTTTATAGAAAATTGTAAAAAGTCTAGCCCAAGAAAAGAAGCTCAAAGAAAATCTCGGGTTTGGGTTGAACACATGCAAGTTAATAATAATAATAATAATAAATATAATTTATTAACATTGTACAAAAGAACATAATTCTTAAAGGCGTACAAATAAAATGCGAATTGGGAAAGTATTTGACAAAAATAAAATTAAAATTAAAATAAAATAAAATAAATGAAAGAACACTAAGATAAAAGATAAAGACTAAAAACTAAAAGCTAAAAGTTAAGAATGAAAAATAATATTAAAAAAAAAGAATACTTAAGACAAGAAAATAAAAAAAAATCAGGTGCGGTCATGGGACCCCCGTCAGGAACGAAGTTCCTTACGATTTTTCTACAACTGCAAATGTAACTCCAAATAAAATCTGTATATTTTATTTATTTTTACTTTATACCATTTTTCAAGCAAATAATGTAAAGGATCGAATCAAATCAAAAATTTAATTTAATATTTTAGGAAAATATTTATTATAATATTAACATTCCAAAACTTTCCAAAAAAAAAATTTCAAATTTATTGGCTTATGATAACTATAATAAGATGCATACTCGTATACTTCAGAATCAATTTTGTCCAAGAATCTTGAAAAAACGGCATCAACTGTAGTACAGTATTTCGTTGTGTACTGTGCTGGATCATTATTCATACTCAAATTAAATGTGTCAGATAAAAAAACACTGCATTCTGATTTAATAAATTCACAAATTGCCTACTGGGATCGATACTCGCACGCATACATACACAAAATATCGCATTTTCTTACGTGACGATTTCTCCCAATTCACTCTACCCGCAAGCCGCGTTAAGGAACTTCGTTCCAATAAAAAATAAATAAATTCAAAATGTGTGACCCTACAAATTATTATTTATAATATATTCCTTTAGGAGTTTGTTGAATAATCGAATGGAGGACGCGCTCCGTATACACCAAGGTAGTTTATTCCATATGCAAGCAATTTGGAACAAGTAAGAGCGTTCACCATACAATGTGTGTCTACGAGGCACCAATAATATGCTAGATTGTCTGCTTAATTGCAAGAAGTTAAGTTTTTCAAATAAATATCCAGGGCACCGGCTGTGTATCAGTTTAAAAGTAAATTTTAATCGGTAATATTTTAGGTAGTTTACAAAGGTCATACCAAGCAGAGCATAAGGCGTGATATGATCAAAACGATGCAATTTAAAAACAAATCGAAGGGTATCGTTGAACGCGACTTGTATTTTTCTTGAACAATCAGCATCAAGTTTTGAAAAAATTAGGCTACCGTAAGTGAAGTAAGGCATTACCAAAGCCTTCGCCAATCGTATACGTAAGGCAAGAGGCAATAGATTAGAGGATACCCAGAGTTGACGAATGCAGGTATAAACCTTACGAAGCACAACTCTAGTTTGATTACAACAGCTGAATTTGGAGTTGAGCTCGACTCCCAGATTTCTTACAGAATCAACATAGGGTAGAACATTACCATTAATTTTAATTGGGAACAAATTTTCTGGATGAATAGGAGTTTTGATGACGACCAGGCATGACGACTTGGCAGGGTTCAGCAGCAGTTTATATTGAACTGACCATGCAGTCACGCGTTTCAGATCACTGTTTAGCTGAACAGTACAATCCTCGATAAGTTCAAGAGGTTTGCTTAGATAGATTTGCACATCATCGGCATATAAATGAATAGAAGAATGTTTGATTACATTAGGAAGGTCATTTATATAAAGGCTGAAAAGCAAGGGGCCTAGGATAGAGCCTTGAGGTACTCCACAGTGAAGAAGGGCGGGTTCGGAGAAAGATTCTTGTATCTTGACAATTTGGGAACGCTCCTGGAGATAGCTTTTAAAAAGTTTAACTGCAGTAGGGCCGAGCCCGAAATTTCTGCCTAATTTTTCGAGTAACATCAGATGGTCTACCGAGTCAAATGCTTTAGTGAAGTCGAGTAGGACTAAGATTGCAATTTTATTGTTATCAAGTGACTCAAAAATATCAGTTGAAACTTTTAAGAGTGCCGTTTCACAGCTGTGTCCAGACCTGAAACCAGATTGCCATATAGAGAGAAGACCACTTTGATCTAGATAGGACATGAGTTGCTTAGAAACAATTTTTTCAAAAACTTTTGAGAGGAAACACAGAAGACTAATTGGACGGAAGTCAGATGGTTGCGATGGATCTACCTTTTTCGGAATGGGTACAACAAGAGCCTGTTTCCATTGACTGGGAAACTGAGAAGTTCTTAGGCAGGCGTTGAAAATATGAGTAAGAACATTAGATACGAATGGGGCAATCAGTTTCAAGAACTTTGGAGATCAACACCCACGGCGTTTGATTTTATAGAGAACAACGCAGAAAGAAGTTCGTAGCTGTCAATGCAACGAAAAGAAAAGCCATCAGTTGGGCACAGATTGGTAGAGTTCCTTCAACTGGAGTTGAGTTACTTTCCGAGATGGATGAAAAGTACTCGTTTAAAATATTGGGCTCTAGAGACACTTGTTGAGAATCTTGCCCGTAGGTACCTAGATTACGAATATTGCGCCATAATTTTTTTGGAGGTAGATTAGTGTCGAGCTGATTTTTAACATAAGATCGTTTAACCGATCGTAAAAGAGCAACCGTCCTATTACGCACTTTTTTATACATCTTACGAACTGCTTCACTGCGCGTCCTTTTGTATTGATGATAAAGAAAATCGCGTTCAGCCAATGAGAGATGTATTTCAGGAGTTAACCAGGGACAACGTTTGGGATAAATTTGAATTGTACGTAATGGGACAAATTGCTCAAAAATATCAGTTATTACCTCATAAAAATTATGAAGTTTTTCATCCGCAGTATTAGAAGTAAATACATTGTCCCACGAAGTCGCAATGCATTCATTTTTAAGTAGCAGTAAATTGATGTTATTGTAGTCTCTAAACGAAATAGAGCGAAACTGGGGGATGGGGAGGAGCTGCATCTTATAGGAGAGAAAGAGAAAATCATGATCGAAATTACTAGGAGGAGTGATTTGGTTGTGAAATAAAACTTTCGCAGTGTCACCTACAAGCAAATAATCAAGTTGAGATGGCACGGTAGCATTAAAAAAGGTGGGTAAATAATTGACAATTTCTAGATTGAGTATTTGACAAAGACAGAACAAGTTGTTTAAAGAGGGACTAGGTTTAAGTGCATTAATATTTAAGTCACCACAGGTAATGATATTGTGGTATTTAAAAATAACGGGTGAAAGGGCTATTTTTAATTGAGTGACATCGTCAAAACAGAAAGTACCAGGCGGCCGCTAGATACCAACGATGGCCGATTTTTCAAATCCTAAATCCACTTCAACAGCCAAATATTAGGTTAGTTAACAAGAGAAAATCCGGAGAAATGTGACAGGGCATAGAGTTTGCACAGAGGTTTGGCCAATGTTAAGATGCATTTCTTTAGGATCGCAGGAGGTATACTATTATTATCAATACCAGATGTTATCAGATGACATTACGACTTGGGCGCTTCAACACCTCGTGTGGCCCCAAGAATACCCCCATTGAGTGTGTGGGTAACCTGATAGGATTGGGTGCAGGGGGTGGCAAAATAGTATCGGGTATAGAAGAGCCCAATGCGAGTAGAGGACCTATTAAAACGTCCTTTGTTATATGGTATCACCTCTCCAATAGTGAATGTAGAAAAAATTGTCTTCTTAATAAAAAATACCAAAGGCCAGTTTACTTCTCAATACTATTATTAAATGACTATTGGCAACGGAAGCTGTGGGCGTAAAAATTTGATGGGGTGAGAAGAATTAATCCAGCCAGCATATCCTTTCGGCCCCATGCCCGGAAAATAGTGAGGGTTTATGACAAACGGTTAATATAACAAATCCTACTAAAATGTGAAAACCTAGTGTCTAAAGGTATAACTGGATCGCCCATGGGTTGAGGGATATTAATATTCGGGTACTGATCATGCTGCAAAATTTCAGTTTGCTGCGCTATCGGAATTACGACTTACCCGATCAGGGACATTAACGATCGTCCCGCCAACTGTCCGGGTGATGAGAAACGAGAAGCCGGCGTCGGGTTTATGGGAAATCGACGGGCTGCCAGCTGGGTTATAGCATTCCAACCTATATCCGATTTTTTGGCGGTTAGAACCTTTGGCGGAATGATCAAGACCCATATCGTATCCGTTAATGCGCCAACCGAGACCAGTCCAGACAAGAATAAGGACGAATTTTACGATCAGGTTCAAGAGACGCTGGATACTATACCTTGAACCGAATTAATCATATTTTCCGGGGACTTTAATTCATGTAATGTAATGCACATTCATTCATGACATGTAATAATTAACGACATTGGCTTTTGCCTTTTTTCATTCGCAGCATCAATTTGATCGACGGAAATGTTAGGCTATTTTTTTTATCAACGCCAGATTCCGATCGATGCTCAACGAGGAACGTGAAAGGCGTGGGCCCGATTGTGGATCCGACCATTATCTTGTTTGAGCGAAATTACAGATGCGATTAAAAAGAGCGAAGAAAACGACGCCACCACCAGCCAAGACGAATTGGGCGTGCCTACGGGACCCGGCTATCTGGCGAGAATGTTAAATGGCATTATTAAGCAAATTCGCGGTGCTTGCAATACCGAACGATATCGATATAGAAAAAAGGCAATTGTCGGAGTTAATTGTAGGGTGTGCAATGGAGTTGTGTCCACCTATCCGTAAACGGACGCAGCCATGGATCTCGGATAATTGTCTGGACTTCGTCAATCGGAAACGGAAACGAATGAAACACATCGATTTTGAGCAATATGAAAGAAGTTCGACAGAAAATGAAATTGGAACGAGAAGCCTGCTGGGATAACGTTGCGGCCGACATGGAAGAAGTGACGTCGAGGCACGAGTACCCGACGCTTTACCAGACAATCCGGCAGAGAGAAATCTTCCACCAGCTGTACAACCACGATCCGCCACAAGGTCCAGCACCCGAACCGCCAATTAGCGAAGAGCCTACGAATCAGTTTCTCTATACCGAACAGGCAATTTCTGAGGTGAAGACGGCAATAAAATTGCTGAAAAATGGAAAAGCGCCGGGAATAGATCAAATAACCGCCGATATGATCAAAGCCGGAGGTGATGTCTTATCACAACAACTCCACGTCCTTATAACACACATATGGCATTCGGATCGTGTCCCGTCGGCGTTGAAGAAAGTGATCGTTGTCTCAATTTTCAAAAAAGGCGACAGCGGGGAATGCAAGAATTATCGCGGTATTAGCCTCCTCGCTTCCTCGCTCTCCGTCAGCTAATGGAAGAAAGAACTCGTTGCGGCGGCGACGACGACGACGAATTGTCGTGGTTTTCATCGACTACAAATCCGCTTTCGATTACATCGATTGGAACTTGTGGAGAGGCTTGGAAACCATACACGTGCCATGGAAAATCATCCAACTTCTCCAAGCGTCGTACGATGGGTCAACCAGCAGCGTTCGTATTCGAAGTGACTTATCGAGAAATTCCCGATTCAAACAGGTGCCCAACGTTGTGCTCGACGAGATTATCGTGAAGCATTCGATAGACGACTCGGAGTTCGATACGACGACAACAACTTCGTAACCGATGTGATGTTTGCCGACGATAGCGCCGTCTTCGCCGACACAGATGCCGAAGTAATGAACATCTTATACGACATTTCCCGCATCGCCCGTTCATACGGGTTAAAAAACTTTGCGGAAAAGACCAAAGTGCTCACAACGGACTGTTAAAAGCCAGTGTTCACCTCGATGGAACCCACACCGAACAGGTTCCGATGTTCAAATATTTGGGATCATTGGTTAATGAAACGAAAATGATCCTTCCGATTCTTCTTTAAGAATCGGAAAAGTGGACACTCCGCAAGCTGGACGTAAACAAGTTCGAGGTCTTCCAAATGCGATGCTTGAGTTGAGACAGATTCTCTGCGTCTCACTGCGAGATTGCCTTCGAAACGAGACAGTTAGACAAAGATGCGATTAACAGACACTGATCGAAGAAGAAATACAAAAACATCGACTACGGAGGTTTGCACATGTTTTCCGAATGGATGACAACCGCTTGCCCCGCAAACTTCTCTGGCGAGACCGTGAGCAGACTGGAGAATACAGCATTCGCCACCGAAGAAAACCTGGCTAAAGAATATCGAGGGCGACTTAAAGTCTTAACAATTATTAGTTATTGACGCTCGAGACTTCGCCAAAAATCGGCAGGGATGGAAACGAATCGTGAACGGAGTTAGAGACCCAGCGGCATCGACACCAGCGTATCCGTTGCGCAGACGTCCCGCTTGAAACGCCAGCTAACGGATCGAAGAGAGAAGAAGAAGAACTGGCAAGTGTTTCCCTCTAGTTCATCTCCCCGTAGCTACGGCAATAGACAAAACTTGGCATTGATGTCCCCTATAGGCCAATGTCAAAATTACTGCAAATCTTGGCAATATCCCATCTCAGTTTTTTAGAATTCCCATTGTTATTTCTTTGGGGTAAAGGGGCCAACTCGTCCTAGAGATATTTAGTACAGGTCTCTTGTGAGCTCCATTTTAGATTTAGCAGCAGGTTGTAGTTCGGTGGTAGATCCCTCTTATTAGGCTGCCGTCCTGCCGACCATCTCGGTTTTCGAAGATCGGAGAGACATTCCCTGCTGGCCTAAGTAGTCGGATTTCTCGTTCGCATGTACATATGTTCCTATGCGCGGGGGCCAAGACAAGAGTTGCATTGTGTTTTCTACCGAGCCGATCTAGCTAAATTCTGCATTACTTTACTTGGAGCGCATCATTCCATATTTTGCCGAAGATCTCTTTACAGTCTTTCCTTGATCTTCGAGTTTATTAAAACTAAGTCGATATTGATAGCTTAAAGTTAAGTTAACAGAGCAGAATGTAAGTCAAGAGTCTTGGAGTTTGATATTTCTAGAGAAACTTGGCTGTAGGTACTTGTAGGAGTCAGATTTTTCGATGTGTGGATGAGCATGTACTAGTTTCCAAATTGCTAAGGACTAGAGCTGTGAAAGACAAAAAATATCTGCATAAGAAATTTATTCCTTTTTGAAGATTGCACTTTCTGTTTCCATAATTATTTCTCTTTCTCTCCGTCTGTTTAATAATAAAAGCGAGTTTAAAATACAATTTGACTGTTTGCCGACCTTTGCTGCCCTTTTGTATGGTGGTCAACCAAACACATGTACATTTGTGAAAAAGACCATAGCAACTGCATTTGATATATGTAAATTGAATAACCTTGCACCGGGCAGAAGGGTCCAGAATTCAATTTAGCCTGCTTGCAATGTTGCGACGATCGTTCATAAACACAAAAGAATATCGTCAAAACAAAAACTTACTTAAAAGTCGGAAGAATTATAGTCTCATATTCGTCTGGTCGTGCCTCCTGCACCAACGCCAAAGCCGGTTGTAATACTGCTGCCAGGACTTCCGCTGTCCTCATTTCCTGCTGCAAGCACGGCCACACATGCTGCCACCAAAGTTTCTAGAGGATTTAGAGAGGAAAAGATAAAATATTACAAAATAGAAACTTAACACAAATCCTGCAACAATCGTCTATTCCCCGGCTGTGGAAGGAACGACCTACATGCATAATATATGAGCACTAAATATGAATAAAGGTGAAACAAAGAACAGGATGAATAGTGGAGAAAGGATAAACATTCTAAGGATATATCAAAGGAATATAAAGGAAGCCGGAATAATGATAGAGTTAGGAATGGATTCATGAGTTTTTTTTTTTTTGGGTATAATCAGGATTCTTTTATGGTGTCGCCTAAGAGCAGGAGTTTGAATTGTCATGAGGAATTTAGAGGGGATTCACTAGAAATGATAAAGAGTGTAGTCGTGTGTGAAAATCATTTGAACTTAAAACGTTTTACCCTCGGGATAAATGGCAGGACTTCCTTCAATGTCGTTCGGTAAAAGTGCGATTTCTGCGTTGGATCCTTCATATTTATCACATCCAAGAATTGTAAGGCGTGCACCGCTGGATCACTGTGGATTAAATTCAAAAGGCACACAAATTAGTCGGCACCATTCAAGCGTGGTGTGTTTGCACCCCGCAACACCTCTCTCCATCTCACAATCTACCATCCAACCAACCATCGCCCATTACAAGATAAAACGGAAATTACTTACTTGAAGTACTTAATCAATTGCAGAAGTTGTGCCGTTGGCCGGGAAGTGGGGTCTTTACTCACCAGACGTGACGTGGCTTCTTGTAATGGTATCGGGACCCTTGGAAGCATGTTGTGCACTGCATCATCCAGCTGAAAGATGGTATTCTTGTGAAATTAAAGCTCAGATAAAAGGTTTACAAATGTTACAACAACCCCAACTACAAGGCAAATTGATAGTAGCGAAATCCATTTGCATTATGGTTTTGCACCTTTAGATCATTCCTTAAGCTGGGTTGGAGGTGGGGGGTGGGGGAGGTAAACACGGCCATTACTGGCTGAATTAAATGAAATGAGAAAAGTAAATTACTCACCGTCTCTAATTGCTTCAGGTACGCTGAAGAGGAGTTATTCGCCTGGATTAATGGTCTGCCCTGGTTAAATATCGCGCACACAACCATACCCAGCGAGAACATGTCACTAAGTATGCTACAGGTTGAGTGGGTCTGGTTCTCGGGAGCTGCAAAAATTTTATATAAAAGTAAATATTTGAGAAGTCTTTCAGGCAAATTACTGATTAAAATTATGCATTCATTTAGTATCGTACAACCCATAGAAACTCAAAGAAAGAGTTAGATTCATCGAGTAACTTCTTGGTAGATGTGTATTTAATTATCGAGCTTTATTTTTGCTTTTTTACACGCAAAATGAAAGGTTTAAAAACACGAAGAACTTAATTGGTTCTGCCATAATTATGGATCCATCATCCGAGCTTTTAAAACAAATTTACATGACGTCATCATTACGGAATATTTTTATTTCATTAAGGACGATCGAACTTTGAGTCAACCGCACTAGTCGATTCAAAAAGTAATCCTCAGATTAACGCGTGTTACAATTATTTACAAGTCCTTTACAACTCCTACATTTTTTTTAAAGTCAAATGGTAGTACCAGGGGCCTTTGGTGGTGCCGGTACACCAAAAAGGTAAGTCCTGAAAAACACAATTTGCTAATACCTAAAATGTACTGCCATGCTATCGAATCCTGACTCTACCTACTCGAAGATGTACACTTGACATCCAATGACTCCTAGATACTCTAGAAGAGCGGACAGAGGAGGAGGAAAAGCGAGCGCGGGAGTGATAAAATGCACAAGAAAGAGCTCACTGGCGAAGGTTAGGATCCAAAAATCTGTAACAGAAGAGTTCGAAGTACTACAAGGACTTACAAAAGGGGATGGGCTGCCCCAACGCTCTTCAATCTCGCCCTATAATGGGTGATAAAGAAATGGTCAGTCCAGAGAAGTGCACCAGTGAACATCGTTCGAAGGCCCTTTTTGGCAGCAAAAGAAGCTATGTCGACTTAAAAGAGGCGGCCGAAGATAAACAAAGAAAAAACGTAGGTGATCCAACAATCCAGTGCACGAAGATTTAAAATGGGAAGAAACATAACTATCGACGAACATAACCTAAATGTAGTCGATACAGCAGTCTACCTTGGGTCTACAATTACAAAAAGAAACGAAGAATAAGAAGAAATAACCAGACAAATAATACTGGCTAGTGGAGCCTTTTATGACTTTTACGAAACTCTCACTCTACAAAACCATAATACGACGGCTGCTAGCGTATTACGGTAGCGAGACTATTTTTTTATGTGGCAGTACTAAGCTCAGGAGTCATCCTTTGTACTACCAGTCCGTTATGTCGTTTGTCACGTCATGGTGCAATCAGAGCCGGCGCTTGGGTTTTTTGCGCACGGTGCACTATGACATATTGCGCCCCATAAGCACATTTTTGAACGCAGTGAAGGACAATGGGAAAAAGACACAAACACTCGCTGAATGGGAGAAATAATTTTCATAGTTTGGGCAAAATTTAAAATTGCACCATAATAATGCGTATAACAAAAAAAAAGATTACATAAATATAGAAAGTAGCACATGGGTCAATAACCACCCAACAAAATCAATTGAAAACGTCGTTTGCTGAGAAGAGAGCAGGCAAGGACGATGGAGCGAACAGGTTGATTGAGCCTCTGACTTCTTTCACGGAATTTTTGAGCCAAGTTTTGATAAGTGTGTGGTTGTTGTTTTTGACTCCGTTTTACTAGGAAAAGAAAACGCATTGTAACATAAGGTCCCTATACACGGTCAAATTGGATGTACATCGAAGGGCGGATGTACAGCCAAAACTGTCGATTGTCAGCCGGTCGGCCAATCAAAACTCGTTGCGCTTGTGGGTTTGATGAAAATCTGGATGTACATAAAATTTGACCGTGTATGCCTTTATAGTTTATTGGAAAAGTTGGCTCTTGTGAAAACCTATGCGATTATTCATCGAATTTCAGAAGCAATTGGACGATTACGGCCAATTTTTGTTGGTTGGCCTATGTGAAACTGGCCATATTAATTTGTTGGACAGGCTGGGCATATTAATTTGTTCCCCCAGCTTCACCGGCCGAATTGCGCAAGTTCGAGCCAATTGGTGCACTGAACTTCAATTTTTCCCTGAGTTACATTTTCACATATTGAGCTTAGGAAAAATAAAGCCCGAGTTCGCCCAACAGAACATGAAATTGAGATTGAACGTAAAAGCTCGCTCGAAAGAGAGTAACCATCTGGAATAATGGAATGACATTCCAGTGAGCTTTTGCATTTCTCACTTCTGGCAGCAACAATTTCAAGCACAAACTGTACATGCCAGCCGGTGAATCCACTTATGCGGGTTGAACTGAACTTTATTGAACTGAAGACGATGGTGCCAGCGTATAAAGAAACAAACAAAAACGAGCAATTAAAGAGGAGTTCTCGTCACAAGGAGTTTTGCTGTCCTCATTTCGTCCATTTACCACTTTTAACAATTATTGAAACAGAATTTAAAAGTTCAGCAACGGCGCTTTCAAGTTTATATCAATCATTGTAAATAGCAATACACAATACAGAACCATTGGAACATTTTTTCCTGTGTGTGTGGATATGGTGCTTTTTACAGAATTTTCAAAAAGCTCCAAATAAAAGAGAGAGATTTCTCTCCCTTGAAAGATTTTGTTCCCGAATTTCGAAGCTAAGATCTCGGGAAACTTCCTGCAGAAGGAGACGTTAAATTTCCCGTTTTTTGTTGCATGGGAAAGCACTAGGACAGAAATTAGGTAAATTGGTGTAATTTTTTGCACCCTTTTTATTTTTTTTTCATAGTCTTAAATTTTTTTTAAATCTTAACTTCTGAAACTGCGCCCCCGACAAATTGCGCCCGGTGCAAGTGCACCAATCGCACCTATTAGAGCGCCGCCCCTGGGTGCAATGTATAGCACTAAGCTTAGTACGGTAGGGAAATATGTTAAGGGTTATGAGGGTTCGGGAGGGTGTTGAAGAAGAGGGTGTTGTAGGAGTTGGAAATACCGACTGCAAAAGGTTGTTCCACAGTCGAGTTGTTCTATTTAGAAATGAATTACTAGTTTGTAGGGTACGTGAAAGGGGAAGTTTCAGGTAGAGGGAATCAGACGAGTGGCCAGTCTGGTGTTGCGGGCATAAGATTTCCGTGGCGGTAGGAGAGCGTTTATTTCATATACTTGTAGATTACAGTACGGGCCGATGGCTGGAGGAGAAATTTGCATCTATTGAGAAATCCCAAGCACTGAGATTCTTGTTTGGCGATTTGAAATATGTGGTCATTCCAACGCAAGTCTTCGGCGAATGTCATGCTTAAGATGTGTAGGGAGGGGTCGACCATTAATTCAACTTTACGGATGGAGAGGTGTTGAACTGTTTCTTTGAAATAAGACAGTACTTGGTTTTCGTGGGGTTGAATTCGACACGATTCCTGCTTCCCCACTCTCGAATGCCATGAGTAATAGAGTTGGACATTAGTTACTTTGATTGAACGGAAACTCTCGATCCACATCTGTAAAAGTGAGTCGACTCCAATACCTCTGACTTTAGCTACCAGGGCTGAGTGCCAAACTCTTTGGAAAGGCTTGGAGATATCCAGAGAAACCAGACTAGACTCACCAGATCCATGCAGACTTCGGCTGAGGTGTTCTGTAAGACAAACTAAAAGATTGCCAGTGGATCTTTTGTGTCGGAAGCCATACTGTCTGTCGTTTATAAGTATAGGTTGGATTCTAGATATCCCATAAGCTTTTTGTTGATTATCGTCTCCATGGTTTTAGAGAGAACAGAAGTAGTAGAATATTCATCGGTAGTTGGACGGAGTGCTGGAGTCACCTTTTTTAGGTATGGGTTGAACATGTGCAAGTTTCCAAGAGTCTGGATAAACTCCGGAGAAGTATGATAGTGCAAAAAGTTTGCGAAGAAGTTTAGCCAAATGTGAGGCGCATTATTTTAAGACGTATAGTTCAACATTTCTTTTAATGCTTTAAATTCATTTTGCTGTTCGGTTTCTAATTTAAATAAGGGGTTCTTTTTTAGCAATTCGCTGAACGGCATTGCTTTGGCTGCATACTCTGCAATAAATCTTATAAAGTAAGACGTTAGTCCCAGAAACCTTTGTATAGTTGGTAGTTTTTCCCGCTAGTGATCGCGTGTATTCGTAACAAAATCTAGAGGGGCGTATTTTTTAGTAGCTCAAGGACGTCGAATATCTTAAGACATGTTCCTCCGATTAGTTGGATATATAAAGGGTTTCAAGACTGACGGTAAACGGTGGCTTCATTCTTTCGTTTAGATTCCTCAACTTGAGCAACAGCAAGGTTCTAAAAGCGTTTAAAATACCATTTTGCAGTATCGCTTTTCACTTTAGAGAAGCAATGGTAAAGAAGCTCCACTAAAAAACCAACATAAGAATCTATAAAACGATGATATGTACAGTAGCTACATATGGGTGTGAAGCACGGAGTATCTCCCAAAAATCCACTATAATCACAAAATGTATGACTGATCCTAAGAGTGTTAACTATCAGCACATGCCAAGCTACTGCGTTTTCGTTGAGCCGGTCATGTCCAAAGAATGGGTGACTGAAAAACGCCTTGTATCTACTACCAGATAGGAAAAGACCATTTGGCAATGCATGCTCAAGGTATGAAGACAATAGCCCCTGTGCTGAAAGTCGAGTGGTGTGGCGTGACAAGTAGTTTGAGTTGAACAAAGTTATCTTTCGACGTCCTTTGGTCGACGCTTTCACATCACATAAATTATATTTCCTTTTTTCGAGCACTGGCTAGGCAGCCTTGGCGATGGAGGTTTATCTGGACAAGCTATATATTGGAATCGGATTATGCTGTCCCCCTTTTACGAGCCTCTTTGCGCTAAGGATTTAGGTGCTGGCATTCTGACCCGACTTGCCATTTGTCCGAAGGTCGACTTTTGAGCCGTTCTAGGCTTTATTGTGGGTGCGTCGGACTCCTTTTTTGAACGCTTTCAGCATGCTTCCCAAACCATATCACTGGACGCTTCATTCTTTCGCCGAGTTATTGTGGCCTGAGAGGCACGGTAGGATGTGGCGTAAGGCCTTGTACAGACGGGCTTGGAGGCAGCACTCCCTATTTGTGGAGTATTCGAGTCATATTGATGAGCACATACACTTGGCTGGGTACAAAAAATGCAAGTGTCCGCCCTACCGCGCCCTCAAAAGAGCCGCTCCTCTTGCTTTACCCCAGGGCCGGTACTGTATTCTCATTTGTAAAATCCGAGATCATGAGCAGTTCTATTTGAAAACTCACAGCATAGCACAGCGGCCATAAGGAATAAATAGTTTTTTTATCTGCATATGTATCTAGGAAAATAAGTACAGCAACCGCAGCTTTCATTGGACCTGCACCTTAAAAGTCAACCAAAGTTCTGTGTTCTTTCCCCCTTTTTTCTTCTTCTGTGCTATTATAAGATAAGTTTTTCGATCAAATCACTACGCCAACAAAAGCAAATATAGTGTATATTTAAGTAATTATAAAACATTTAAGAACATACTCATACTCACCCATGTAATCCAGATTTGGTTGCGCCATTTTGGATATCCTCGAGCTCCAAGGATGGCAGACAACTGAGTCTACAGCATCAGTCTCATTAACTCTTTCTGTGGCGAAGATAAAGGTGATAGTCGCATAAAAATTTACAACTTAATCCGAGACACTTCTAGCATGCTCAAAACTAAAATGGCTACTCACCAATAAATTCTAAGCCGGCTAATTTCCAAGTCCCCTTCTTCGTTACCAAAATCGAAGACGGACAGACATTCCTGTGTACTACGTGCCCCGAATAATGAAGGTACGAGAGGGCCTCGGTTATCTGCAACGAGAGAGAATACGGCCCGAGATTAGTAAGCAGGGAAATTAAGGGAATTCCCCTCGCAGCAATTTAAGGTATTTTAATGCGTTTGAAATTTTTGGCAGCTAATTTTCGACGTCATAAAATATTTATGCTGCGTGATAAATTTTTCGACTTGGGCCGGGGAGGGACTCTTCGGCCCTGATGGCAGTTCGATATGTGCTTGCGTTGGCATGTGGCATGTGATGTGAATGAAGATGTCATCATTAAGTCAAGAAAAGAATTGCTTCTTGCACAGCAATCAAATATACATGACCTTAAAGGATGTAGTCGAAGTGGAACAGGCCCTGGGGATTGCGTTTCCAGATTTTAGTTAAACGAAAACATTTCCCCTCTTCGCAGGCTCGTTAAATGCCGTTAAACGAAATTCTCATTAAGGCCCCCATACACGGTACAACCAATTGGACCGTGTATGGCGGCCTTTAAGTAAAACGAGGATGAAGTTTGTGATAAGGAGATATAGCAGGGATTTGCATAATGCTACACTGTTATTTAATAAATGTTTCTTTTTCCTAAGGCCTCGTTTCTATTCAGAAAGAGAACGCGTCTATTGGGGGCTATTCCGTGGATAATTATTGTAAATGGTGTTTAGGCAATAGAGAGGAAATTCAAGTCATGAGAGCCGTTTGGATGATTTCGATTTGATTTTTTATATTATGATGAGAAATGGTTCCAATTGTACTTTACCTTTGCGAAATGTTGCCCAGTCCTGTGGCAGAATTGGAGGATTGCAATGGAGTATATGCGAGTGACGTAACTATTCCGTGGAGATACGATCCGTGAGAATTGATAACTGTCCTAAAAGATACGATAGACTGCTCGAGCTAATCGCTTCAATGTAAAAGTATTGTGAGGCTAATAACCACGCCATTTACTATGTTCGATGAACCACAGCCTAGTCATCTAAGTAATGGAGCGATTGTCGACAAGCCTTCCACAATACATTCTTTGATAATATACCTAGGGCTCTTAATAGACGAGGTCTACTAAGTAGCACTTTCTGTGACTGGACTGGCTAGCTTTATGATGATATAGAACAAACTAATGGTTTCTCAGCTTGAGGGGACTCTGGAAGGGACTATAGGAAAATGATGTCTACAGGAAGGGGTCTTATCTCAATTTCTGTGTTTGTTTGTTGTAGATGAACTCCTAGCGCTAGTCAATGGCCACAACTTTTTCGTTCAACCTAAAACAGACGACGATGTCACTTAATGTCAATTTTGACAAAAGAGTTCTGAATCCATACACCAGGATATGAACACAACTGGTAGAAATTGGTAGAAGCGACACTCGCAGCCAGAACTATACGCCTACTTAGGAGTGAGCTACGATTTACCGGATCCGGAACATTGACGATCGTCCCGCCAAGAATCGACCAAACGATGACCGTATACTATTCCGGTGGTGAGAAACGAGAGGCCGGGACTATGGTCGATTGAGGGGCTTTCATTCCAATCGAAATCTGAGCCTTTGACGGTTATAACCGTCTGTGGAACGATCAAGACCCATTACGCATCCGTTTATTACCCCGTTTATGACTAGGTTGAAAAGTTGAGTCGAGGTTAAGTTGAAATTTCGATCACCGTATATGAAGTCGAGTTGAGTTCACTTTGGGTCGAAAGAGAGTTTAACTGATATCAAAACATAACCTCAAATTTTTTTGTGAAATTCTCATTTATTGATACGAAAAACTTCAGAACGAAATAATTTTTTTTTCTGTGCCAAAAAAAACAACGAACACAAAACTAACGTCGAAAGTGAACTTCACGGAGGGTAAACAAACAAAACAAATGTCACTTCAACCCAATTTCAACTCAACTCGCGTATATGAGGCGTAATATCAACTCGATCCAGGTAGGAGAGCTGAGTTGGGTTGAGTCGACCCAGTTTCAACTCGACATCCGTTTATGACTGGGTTGAACCCGGGTTGAACCTAGGTTGAACCTAGTCATAAACGGGGTATATGTGCCAACCGAGACAAGCCCATACAAAAACAAGGACCAACTTTACGATCAGCTTCAACAGACGTGGATACGATACCTCGAACCGAATTATTCTTACTCGCGGGGGACTTTAAGGCACATTCAAGTGTAGATCGAACCAGCTGGGAAGGAACGATAGAAAAATTCGGACATGGAGTGATTAACGGCAACGGCTTGCGCATCCTTTCATTAATAGTGTCAAACAATTTAATCGTTGGCCACAGCATCTTCCGCCATCCACTCAAACACCAACTCACCTAACGAAATCCATCCGGCAACTCGTTAGACTATTTTTGATCAACGCAAGATCGCGTTGGCCCGATCGCAGATCGGACCATTATCTTGAAATTACAGATGCGATTACAAAGAGCGAAGGAAAGGGTGCCAACACCAACCAAGAAGAATTGAGCGTGCTTACGGGATCCGACTATCGGGTGAGAGTTTCGAATGGCATTTTCCAACAAGTTCGTGGCGCTCGCAATACCGGACGATATCGATGTAGAAGAAAAGCAATTATCGGAGTCCATTGTGGGGTGTGCAATGGAGGTGTGCCCACCTATCCGTAAGCATACGCAGCCATGGATCTTGGACAGCTGTCGGGTGACCTCATAAGTCACATATGGCAGTCGGATCGTGTACCGTCGACGTGGAAGAAAGCGATCGTTGTGCCAATTTTGAGGAAAGTCGACAGACGGGAATGCAAGTATTATCGCAGCATTAGCCTCCTTTTGGTTGTCGCAATGTATTTACGAATATCATACAATCTCGGCTAAAGAAACATCGAGAGCAAACGAGCCGGAAAGAGCATGCGGGATTTAGACCTCATCGAGGATGCAATAATCAAATAATTGCTCTCCGTCAGTTAATGGAAGAAATAATTCGTTGCGGAACTGTCGTCGTTTTCTTCGATTTCAAATCCGCTTTCAATTGCATCGATTGGAAGAGTTTTTGGAGAACCTTGGAAACCGAACCCGTGCCATTGAAAGTCATCCAACTTCTTCAACAGCAGTGGTCGCATTCAAAGCGACTTATCCAAGAAATTTCCGATTCAAACAGACGGCCGACAAGGAAACGTCGCTTCGTCACTTCTCTTCAACGTTGTGATCGACGCGACTTTGCGTGAAGCATTCGATGGACGAAGCAGAGTTCGACAACAACTTCGTAACTGACTTGATGTTCGCCGACACGGATGCCGAAGCAACGGATATCTTATACGATATTTACGCAGCGCACCTGAATTAACTTATCGTCGAAGGCAGGGCAACAATTTAGTAGGAGGGAAGGATGATAATTATCGACAGACAACAACAAACTCCTTCAGACGAAGTTTAATGCATTGTAAGACTGGCACAACACTAATAAATTGCAACTTAACATTAGCACTGTTCTCACTAAGGAATCTATATGTATAACCCCGCTGATTATCCAAGGCTTGTATACTATACGGACAGGCTCAAAGTTTTGGATCTTTTAACGCTGTCATAAAAAATGTTCATCTTCATCCTTGGATATTCTAAACGGCGATTTCAAGGTGAAGTTCTTGTCGGTTAACCGGATAAACTCGGAAAAAATCGCATAAAATCGGAAAAAAATCGAATAAAATAGTATAAAAAAATCGGAAATAATCGGAAAATGGAAAAATCGGATAAAATCCTGTAGTGGAAAAAATCGGAAAAGGTGGAAATAATCGGATAAAATTGGAAAAAGTCGGAAAAATCTAGTAAAACCGGAAAAAATCGGGTAAAATCGGGAAAAATCTGAAAAAATCGGGTTAAATCGGATAACACTGAGAAAAAATTGAAAAAAATTGGAAAATCAGATAAAATTCCAAAAAACGGAAAAATCGACTATCGGAAAAAATCGGATAGAGGTGAAAAAATCAGATAAAATCGTAAAAAATTCCAAAAAAACACGGGTAAAATAAAAAACGAAAAAAATGGGATGAAATCGGAAAAAATCAGGTATAATAGCAACAGGGGAAAAAATCGGAAAAACGGAAAAATCGTGTTAAAGCGGATATTTTTAATAATTTAGTTTGGCGCACTAGAAAAACGAAACTGCTTAAGGAATATTCTCATCTACATCGACTAAGCAAAGAGCGATCTTATTAATAGATGTTGCATGGTTTTCAATGATGTTAGTCTATGCCCCTAAATCCTATCCTACAAAAGAAAATTAATACTAATGTTGAAACCCTAAACCCCCGTCATATCTGTTCCATTATTAAAATTAGTATAGTAAATATAGCCTAGCCCAATTATGCCTGTACCTGACTTAGCCCAATTATGCCTGTACCTGACACGGGTATGCATGCTCCCGCTACAGGCATGAAAAACTAGAAAAGCACCCCCCAGTGATATGCACGCCTCTGTTACAAACGAATGTATTAGTAATTGGCCATTATAAACGCGAGTGTCGCTAAGTGGTCCTCCGACTAAGTACTAACCACGTCTAACGCTGCTTGACCTGCGCAATCGAACGATAACCAGTCTACTGAGTAGTCTTAATGGCACATTTCTGATCACCAAGATAATTTCGCGTTTTCTTCGTTCTATAGCCAAAGAAAGCGGGCGCGTACCTTGCTTTGTTTGGACTTTTCTGTTCGTGTCTGCCACGGGCTGCATTTGGAAAAGTAGAATTTTACTCAGGCGTACCGTGCCTGTTTTGGGTGCCACGCAGGCATTTTGATGTTGTGTCTTATTTCAGAGTAAGAACGGGTAAGTCTGACTTTTACTCGGGATAGGATACAAATTCAAGCCTATAGAAGCACGTTTACATCCTAAAACACAAATTGGAGTTCTTCTATCGCACAGAAATTTGTATGTAATTCTCTCTATCTGGGAAACCCCGTTCGTACAATAGAGAGAAAGGCACCCAAATTTCTGTCCTATAAAAGAGCCCCAATTCGCGTTTCTACTTTGTATTTGGGCTGTAGAAAACCTTAAAAGACCCTAAACTCCCTAATTAAGGGAGCGTTCAAGTAATATGTAACGAAATTTGGGAGGAGGAGGTTGTAAAACGTTACGATGCGTTACAGGGGTAGGAGGGAGGGTTCGAACAACGCGTTACGTAACATTGTTTTTTTTATTTAAATAAAAATTTCCGGTACTTTACACCATATAATTGTCACTTTTAGGTAAAAGTGGTCACTTGGGTATTACGTAAGGTTTAAGGGAGGGGCGCAGAAAAACGTTACGTCGTGTTACAGGGAGGGTCAAACATTTTCCAAAATTGCGTAACGTAATATTTGAACGCCCCCTAAGGTAGAAATTACATGTATATGTGAAAAGCGTGCAAGGGGGCTTTCTCTGATCCTTTTTTAGTCTTTTACAGATAACAGACAGAGATAAACTTCGGCCTTCAATGTAAATTGCACTACTCGATTCCACCCTATTAGTAATAATATGAGTAAAACTACTCGGTTAAAAGTATTGATATTAAATATTAGTACATTCGAAAGCCAAATACGCATATAAGCAAAGAATCGAGTACCGATTCCACTTCTCAAGCTACATCTAGTTTAACCTTTGCTGTACTTTTCATTCTAAACATTTTATTTAAAATACAATCTAAAATCCAATCTTCTACGATGAATATTCCTGCTCTCTTTCCTTCTCTCACTTCTCGGTAAAAAAATCCACTTCAAATAAATTAGAGTACCTGAATCCTTCGCACAATACAAAAAAAGGTCATCCTATATGCAAAACGAAATTAGTACCTTGTTGAAAGGTTACGAATATTAAAGCATCCAACAAAACCAAATGAAAATTGATACTTATTACCCCCCCCCTCCCCCCAACCTAATAAATTCCGTAAGGGTCAGGTGGATAAAAATAATGACAGGTCTCAATTTTCATGCTTAAACTCGGCCCGTAAAGTGGCCGCCACAGGACCTTCACGAAACTTTTGTTATATTCCTTAGGGCATATTTATTCCAATTATCCTGAAAGTAAGACCGTGAGCAAAAGAGAAATTGTGAAGTGAAACTCTCGAGAGAAGGAATGAGAGAAATAAATAAAAATCTGTTAATTCAAGATGGATTTGTTGTTGTTGTTAGTCACTTTCTCTCCATTTGTACGTCCGTCTGCGAGTGTATACAGGTGAGCTCTCTCCTGTGCTGCAGGTAAAAGTCTCATGAATTTTTAAATAATTTTCCCCTAATCAAAATGTCAGGTCCACTTTTCTCAGTGTTCTCGCATCTTTTATTGATTGCCTTGTTGTATTTGTGGAAAGTTATAATTTCTCTTCGCAGTTTGGGATTCATAAAAGCGGAATATAATGGAATTCCTGGAATATTTTTGAATCATAAATTCCTCAATTTCTTTTACTTTTTAAATCCTTCTGTCCTTGGGCAGCATTTTCAAGGGGACAGACAACAACAACAAAAGGAAGACACGAAAAATACTCGAAACTTTTATGAAGATTGATCCTTTTGCATTGTTCGGATTTAAGTATGAAATTATGAAATTGAATTTTAACGTTTTTAGCACCTTTCAAGGTACAAAATCTGTTTTAATGATTATCATAAGAATGTGCTGAGGACAGTGTGTGAAGTGATGCTGAAAATTAAAATTTTCACTGTTTCTGACACGTAAAGCGAGGATCTTTAATTCTATTCACTCGCTCAAGGATTCTTCACGCGATATAATACTTTTGCGATGGGAATTATGATTTAATAATGCTCCGTGCACGGAAAAAATGTTTTAAAAATTTTTCCTTGTTGAAGGTTGAAGAAGTCTCTCGTTTACACATTTTGTTTACACTTCATTTTACTGAAATTCTTTTCTTAGAATTGCGAGATATTTCAGAAGAAATCTATAGATTACCAATGGCGCATTTGTAAATTCATCAACTTATGGGGCCCATCCACGGGCCAACTATAGTTGCCCAAACTGAGTTGTGTTGGCACTGAATCGCAGCGTGTATGGGGCAGTTGGCAAACTGATTTGACAGTTGGGATTACAGTTGGGCTAAATCAAAATCTTTTAATTTTATGGGGGCGGGGCCTAGAGTTTGTCTAGTCGGGCTGTGTGTGTGTTGCAGTTTGGCAAACTACTGAATGAATTAAGCCTGAATTCGAAGAACATATTTTTTTGCAAGTTTATATTTTCATTTTTTTGCATTATTTTTAATATAAATCATGAAAGTTCACATAATATTAAATTATTTTCATAATTTATATTTTTAGAGTTTAATTTATATTTTAAAAACATATAAATATTATTATTAATAATTAAACAATTTATAATTAATACAAAAAATCATCGTTATTCATTTTTTATTATAATAAAACTTAATAGCGAGGTTTCTACAATTTTATTTAACTTTCAAATTGCCTATAAAATATCGAATTGACAGTTGAAGTACCAACTCAGTTGAAGCATTTGTGGCAAAACACCAACTGAATGCGTCCCGCGAAAAACGTTGTATGTCAAAAAAACCAGGTTTTCAGGAGAGCAAAAATACTGTTTTCCGACAAAATCTCGCAGAAAAAAAATTTAAAAAAACATGTCTGGTTAAATCAGTCGTCTACAAACAGATGTGGCTGAAAAAAAAGTCCGAAATGCCATTTTTTCTCTCAGAAGTAACGTATTTTTGGTGTTTATAATGGAAAAACGTTGTATCTCAAAATTTTGATCATATTTACAACGTTTTTCCACGTTGCGCCACGCATGGGCGATTCCATTATCGCGGGTGCAACAAACTTGTTGCACCCGCGATAGCACTCTGAACCTCCCTCCTGACTATTTAAATATTTCTTTAAAATTCTTATAAATGAATAAAAAGTGAACATGTTAAAATGTAGCTCTTCCAAGGATAATTTCATTAAAAATGTTTTTTATTTTATTATTAAGAAGATTTACATGCGTCTAACTGTTGCACCCGCGATAATGGAATCGCCCGCATCAAAAAAACCAGTTAGACTCTTTTTCCACAATGATACAACGTTCTTTGACTACATGTCTCAAAATAGAAAAGAACACTTGCAACCTTTTTCCACGATTTTATTGAAAATGAAACGAAATGCAAAACATAATGCCTTATATACATTTTTTAGTAAATTTTATTATTATTTCAATCTTCGTGTAGGTTTTCATAAAACGGTTTTTTATCCTCAGGCAAATAAGTTGCCATAGCCATGAGGTCTCTTTTTTTTCCTTTGTAACGGGAAGAGGTCCTTCTTACAGCTGGGGTAAATCTGTTGGCAGTCGTCCAGGCAAATGGCCTTGACGCCCTCTTCTTTTTTTTATAACATTGTATGTTTCCCATGGTTCCATGATATTGTGGGTTTTTCTAGTTTTAAGCACCGTTGGACTGTCTGATGATACCTGTATCCAGCGAGCTTCCGTTATCTTCAGCTTTGGGTCCTTTCTAATATTGTCAGTGATAAGACCACGAAAATCGAGGAATTCATTTTGGCGAACTTCGTGGACACAGAAAGGATTAGTGGTACGTGCTGATTTGATCATGTCAGAAACATCGCTGGGGACGTGATATGTGGCAACTTTCTTTTTTTTTTCTCAATGAGAGCAAAATCCCTATCACATGGCAAGAAGCTATGTCCGGAAACTTGGAATTTCTGGTTCACTTCCGTGAAATAATTTTCTTGTATCAGATAAAGGCACAGAGCTATCATGGTCCAGTTATTGTTTTGTCCAACACAACGGTCAGACCAAATATTCAATACCCTTAGCTCACCCGGTATCAAAACCGTAAAAGTTTTTTTAACGTGAATCAGAACACAGGACGCAATCTCATTCGCACCACGCTTACCGACGCATTCGTGCCACAGATACATTGAAGCTTGATTATCCGCCTCGGTAGCCTAGGGAGTAAGGCGCCTGGCTACTATCCCAGAGGTCCCGGGTTCGAATCCCGGCCAGCCCCACGGTCCTTGGCCTTTTCCACTTTCCCACCCACATAACTTTCCTTCTTTCTTCTTCCCTCTTTACATTCCTGATCCCTCCTGTCATAGCCTTCCTTAGCCCTTCCCCGCTCCGCCAAAAAAAAGCGCATGTCATCGGTTGGTTGATGAGATTCAACTCGTTTCAGGAGGCATAACACTCCAGCGAGTTGTTTCTCGATGCCTCGATGTCAAAGTCGCGACAGTAATGGTTGGAAGTAGGTGGACTAAAAATATCGCGGGTAGGTTGTGGTGACAGTTCCTTTCTTCCCCGACTAGAGCTGCTGTTCGACATTGCACTCTATATGAAGAAAATAGATTGTCGACACAGTATAAAGGGCGTTTCCTGTGACTCTAGTCTTTCACATAAAAAAAAAAAATGTCATGGACCGCGAAGTTGTAATTGGAATATTGCCTCTGATAAAATACATCAGAGTGTGTCAGATTTGGTGTGAAAATCACTTGCTCTAAGTCCACACAAAGAGTAACGGTACTCCCGCCATGACGAGAGCACTCTCCATCCTGTCTGAGTCGACTGTAGGCTTTTTCAGCTTTACGGTGGTGCAACTCCTGCTCGCGTTCTATTGCTGGCAGCTCCTCCTCCGATGCTGTTATCAGTTTTATGGGGCCCATCCACAGGCCAACTAGTTGCCCAAACTGAGTTGTGTCAAGAGTTGGTGTTTTGCCACAAATGCTTCAACTGAGTTGATACTTCAACTGTCAATTCGATATTTTATAGTCAATTTGAAAGTTAAATGAAATTGTAGAAAACTCACTATTAAGTTTTATAATAATAAAAAATGAATAACGATGATTTTTTGTATTAATTATAAATTTTTTAACTATTAATATTAATATTTATATGCTTTTAAAATATAAATTAAACTCTAAAAATATAAATTATGAAAATAATTTAATATTATGTGAACTTTCATGATTTATATTAAAAATAATGCAAAAAAATGAAAATATAAACTTGCAAAAAAAATGTTCTTCGAATTCAGGCTTAATTCATTCAGTAGTTTGCCAAACTGCAACACACACAGCGCGACTAGATGCCCAAACTCTAGGCCCCGCCCCCATAAAATTAAAAGATTTTGATTCAGCCCAACTGTAACCCCAACTGTCAAATCAGTTTGCCAACGGTCCCATACACGCTGCGATTCAGTGCCAACACAACTCAGTTTGGGCAACTAGTTGGCCCGTGGATGGGCCCCATTAGATACAGCTTATCGCAAAATTTACAGGTGTCAGACCGAGGAGTACCAAAACGTAAATTAAACTCGCCAACGAAAATCTCTCTGTATGAGTTGTACCCTAATCCAGCATCTGGATACTTGCGTTTAAACAAATGGAACATTTTGTTCAAAGACAAATCCGGATGTAGGCACTGCTTGGAGTTGATGTTCCTGCAGTAGTGACTTGGCTGAACGGGAAAACTCTTTATGTGCTCTCGGATCAAATCTTTTTGAGGCTCAGGGATTTTGTGTGGACGGTTAGAATGTTTTCCTCGTTTGTCATCAAGATCCTCGCCGTCCTTCAGCTTTTGTGTGAGGACTTGAATACGCCGAGCTGTACATAATTTTGTACGTTTCACGAAACATTTTTTGGCAAACGCGAACTCGAGCGTTGTTTCGAAACAGAAAGTAAACGACCGTTGCTTGTCGCTTACTGACTCGTTCGTCCACCGTTCTTTTTTGCGGTTCTTTTATTTCAATAAAAGTGGACAGATACGTAGTTTGCTCCTTGTAGTCCATTTTGTAGAATAATTCGAAAAGGTCCTTTCTGTCTTGTACCGTGAAATTTAAGCAATGGAAATTACAACGGCAGTCTGCAATCTTGAATAACAGCAGTTATGAGTAATAATAAACAACATTTTCAGTTACAACATTTTTCCACAAACCTGGTTTGGTGGTTGTTTTTCTTCTACAACATTTCCTTTTCGCCCTGTATACTCCTTCCCTGAGTTCCTAAGACGCTTATTTTTAATATCCTTCCACTCTGAAACATTAATCCTTCTTTTTCGTCCTTTATTTATCTTTTCTTGCACCCCATTTCCATTCATTTTGACACGCGTCTGTAAAACACTTCTGCACGCTACAACGTTTTTCCACAAACTGCACTTTTTAAAAGCACGAAAGAGAGGGAAGATGACGTCACAACAAAATTTTTTTTTGTATGTCTGTGATTAGCTCGTCAAATACTACGTTTTTCGATCAAAAACTCATTTTGTCAAATTTGGAAGTTACAACGTGTTTCGCGGGACGCATTCAACTCTTGACACAACTCAGTTTGGGCAACTAGTTGGCCTGTGGATGGGCCCCATAACACTGCTTCCAGTAGGGAATTTACGAAGTCATGAAATCGGAATGCAGTATATTTTTGTAGACATTGGAAGCAATGTGAATCGATGGCTATTGGAAGGAATGGTATTGCAAAGTGCCATGCATAAGGAACATGCACGCATTTCCCTTTGTTCATTATCGAGGAAAAATGCTAAAGCCGCAGCCGAACATTCGTCCTGTCTCTCCTTCATAAAATCGGCTTTCTTACGATTTTCTTAAATTGTTTTTCAGTCTATTTAGATTGATTACGGCGTAAGCACGTGTAGCGATATAAAGTTTACTATTTTGTATTACAGATGGGAAACTAATATCTAATTTCGGACTTGTGATTAATAAAGGATGCTTTTTTAATAATAATAGATGCGAAACGGACAGCATATTTAAAGGCGGAATAACGAAATGACTGGACATTCTGCAGCTTTAGCTCTCATGCCTTCATATTGGAAGGTATGGTAATGCAAGAGGTAGCTCTCATGCCTTCATATTGGAAGGTATGGTAATGCAAAAGGTGGCCGTTATGCCTTCGGTCCGGTCCTAGGACATCGCAATGTTAAAAGAAGGGATGTTTCGATCTAGAAAGTGGACATTATGCATTCGAAGGAAAGTGTACAGATTCGCATCTGGAAGGCTTCCATTCCCTACTGGGTTTCTTCTTCAATATTCAAAGAAGAGCTCAAGAAGCATCTATAAATGATGTAGAGCTTCCCTTTCTACAGGATGTGTCAAGCTAATTGATGATTTAATCCTGTTCTGAAGAAAGGCTGTTGAAGAAGATGCCTTGAATTATAAAATACTCAAAAGACGAAAGTTTCCAAAGAAAAATCCTGCATTAATCAGATTTCGACTTATTCTATTCGAAACTGAACGAGGTCAAGTTTTTTACGAGGAACTAGAAGAGCGGAATTTTGTATCAATGGCCGATATTTGTATGCACCAATGTTATGCCTTGAAGGAATAGTTAATTGAGAAGAACAAATCTATATAAAAGTAAAAGTTTGTCTGCCTGTAAATGTTTAAGGCTGCTCGCACACTGCATCAGAATTTGTACGATTTTGTGCGAATTCTGATGAAATTGTATGCTATTTCTTCGGAATTCGCAGAAATTCGTACAAATTCTGATCCAGTGTGCGAGCAGCCTAATAGACTCCGAAACCGCTCATCCGATTGGCATGCATAAAGGGGTTTTCGAGTACGGTGGGTGTTTCTACCTACCAGTGTTGCCACTTTGGATACTTTCGTATCTTTTTGGATACTATTTAGTGTAAACAATCAAATGAATACGATGATACGTTTTCCCAAAAAAGGATACGTTCGCGCTTATCGCAATTTTACTTTAATTTTAATCTAAATTTATATCTACCGTTTCTGCTACATCTCAAAATCAAAGTTGTGACGTACTTTTCATTATGAATTGCGTTCAATGAGCTGCTCTAGGTTGAGATATCTCAGCAAAATGTGTGTTGAAGCAACATAATTATGAGGAAGTGCCCTAATTTTTATCATATATTAAGAAATAAATAAATCACTTAGCCAGAGGTTAATAACGTCGAGGTTATTAACGTCGTGGCCCATTTATGTATATAGAAGAAAATTATTTTGTAATAAAATTAAAATGAAGATCGTCAGCAAAATGGACTGACATACATATGTATAATAAGAGTAATTAAAATGGAAAATTGACACTCGATGTAATCTTTTCACCGCGAACGGTTGTAATAAAGTTAATTGTAATTTCAAAGTTTGTTTTGATTTAATTTTTCTTTCCCTGCAATTTATTCGTTTAAACCTATATGCTTGTACTTACGCAAACATTTAATGGTCCTTCGAGCCGGATCTTTTTTATCGGTAATTTAATTCGATCGCCATTTACCAAATTAATAAGTGATTAAGTGAAAAATAGTGAATGTAAAGACAGCACCGATCAACACCAACCACCATAATCTACACCACCACACCACCTACCCAGCGATCAACACCAACCACCATAATCTACACCACCACAACCACCTACCCAGCGATCAACAACAACCACCATCTACGCCACCACAACCATCTACCCAGCGATCAACACCAACCACCATCTACGCCACCAGCAGCACTATCATAATCAGCACCACCGAAGTCAAAAGGTTAGTAAGCATTTTGATCGACTTTAGTAATACTTAAGTACTCAAAAACCCTTTTTACCCTACACCAAATTTGTCCTTATTCACGTCAAAATAATTACACTATTAGTCACCTTGATATACCATAATTAAATAAATAATTACAACCCCTGTACACCAGTGTTCAATTTACCTTTTACCAATACAAAAATATAATACAATAATTATAACAGTGATATAAGTGAATCTCTGCAATATGACCTCAAAGGATAGTGAGTTTGTAGTTGAAAATGATAGTGACAAAAATCAACCATCGAGAAGTAAATCAAAAGAAAAGGCAGGTTCAACATCGTCCACATCAAGTAGCTCCGCGATTCAAGAATTAATTAAAGAACAAGTCATCAATCAAGCTGAACTTGAACGCTTTGTTAGAAATTATAAGAAAACACCAAAGGAAAAATTGAAAGAAGGTTACATCAAGGAAAGGAAGCTATTGCTGCAAACACAATGGCAAACAATCAATTCAACCCACCGAAAACTGTTAAAACTTTATTCTGATGCTGACAAGGAGCGGCATTATTTTGCAGAAGATGTGATTAGTGATCTTGAGGAGACATATTGTGTTATTAGTGGAAAAATGAATGAACAATTATTAGAATTAAACCCACCTACTGAAGTTAAAACACCAGTAACCCTACCTATACCGTCCATTCCAAAAGGTAAAACACCGGAACACACCGATATTAAACTACCTCGAATTGAAATTCCAAGATTTTCCGGAAATTATATTAATTGGCCATCTTTTCATGCTCTTTTCGAATCATTAATTGATCAAAATAATCAATTAAACAATGTGCAAAAGTTACACTATTTACGTAGTAGCGTGAGTGGTGAAGCAGAAAATTTGATAAAACATTTGCAATTAAGTGATTCGAACTATCTAGCTGCATGGGAAATTCTCAAAAGGCGCTATCAAAATAATAGAATTCTTGTGACGTGCCAATTGAATGTTCTTACATCTATGCCTAATCATGCATATGAATGAAAGTGCCCACAACCTAAAAAAAATGCTAGATAAATTAAATGAAGTGCTAGAAGCACTTAAAGGATTGCAAATAAATACCACCAGTTGGGATCCATTGATCATCCACATTCTCTCTCAAAAGCTTAATAAAGACACGATTACACACTGGGAAACTAGCTTAAGTAGCCGCAGTGACCCTAATGCCCTTCCAACTATCAATGAATTCAAGTCATGTCTCGAAAACCGATTCCGCACGTTAGAATCAATAGGAGGAAATAAAAACCTTCAACCAAAAGCAGAATATAAACAAGAATATACCAAGTCACATGTGTCCCAACAGCAAAACCTACAGCGTAAGCAAGCCTATCAAATGCATAACGACTGTCCACTCTGTACTAAAAATCATCGGTTGCGTGAATGCTACCAATTTATACAAATGTCACCCCATGCACGACTAAAATTTATACAAGAAAACAATCGTTGTTGCAACTGCTTTGGGAAAACTCATAATACAAAATCTTGTCCTAAGCAATTTTCATGTCAAAAATGTAAAAAAAGACATAACACGATGCTCCATATTGATGCAAATCCAAATAGAAATAATACTTTTACACCTTTACCAAGTTCAAGTCACTTAGGTACAACGCTACACCAAGAAAACCTAATTCCTCACAACCCCACTCAACAAGTAGAAAATTTAAACCACAATACGTCATACGACTCCAACCAAGCATATACACATCTCGTAGGAAAACCAAACGATACAACTGCTTTATTAGCTACTGCACTCGTTAAGGTGTACACCGAAAAATCAGGCACTCTGCTACTAAGAGCATTGATTGATCCAGGATCACAAATATCCTTTATTACCGAAAGAAGCACACAATTACTTCAAGCTACCAAAAAACCAACGTTCTTAGTAATCACTGGTATCGGAAATACAGTAACAGGTCCTACCAAAAGTGTTATTGATTTAAAACTGGGTCCACATTTCACAAATACCGAGGAGATTGGAGTGCGAGCTCATGTTATAAAGAAAATAACAGGGAGAACTCCATTCAATTCAATCATTCCTCAAAACTGGAGTCATATTAAAAGATTGCAATTAGCCGATCCACATTTCTTTAACGCTGGAGACATTGATATACTTTTAGGCGTTGATGTGTATGCACAAATAATAGAAGAAGGCATAATTAAAGGATCTATTAATCGTCCTTTGGCTCAGCGCACAACTCTAGGCTGGATCATTTGTGGACCAACCCAGCACCAACCTTTTACAACTCATACTACGAGCTTAGTCTGTGAAGCTACACCAATTGCAGAATTAATCAAAAAATTTTGGGAAGTTGAAGAAAACTTCGACCACGCAAATAAAAAACATTTCACCGAAGAAGAAGCCTTGTGCGAAGAAATATACCAAAAGACACATAAACGGTTACCTGATGGAAGATATGAAGTAAGATTACCATTCAAAGCATTCCCTCTTACTCCAAACTTAGGTGAATCCCGTGGACTAGCATACAAACGATTCATTAGTTTGGAAAAGAAATTACAAAATAATCCCGACCTTAAAACCGAATATATTAAATTTATGAGGGAGTATATATCATTAGGACATATGGAAGTAATTGAAAATGACTATACCAAACTACATAAGCCAACAAACTATATACCTCACCATAGCGTCATTAAAGAGGATAGTACCACCACAAAGGTAAGAGTAGTATTCGATGCCTCAGCAAAAACTTCAAACCATACTTCGTTAAATGACAGCCTTATCGCTGGACCAACTGTTCAAGAAGATTTACATTTAATTTTACTACGCTGGAGAATACATAGATTCGCGTTTACAGCAGATGTAGAGAAAATGTATAGGCAAATTAGAATTGCCTCAGAAGACGCCGACCACCAAAGAATCCTGTGGAGAGAAGATCCTACACATCCACTTAAAGAATACCGACTATTAACTGTCACTTACGGAACTTCATCTGCACCGTTCTTAGCAATTCGTACTCTACATCAGTTAGCACTTGATGAAAGGAATAAACATGAATTAGCCAGCAACACAATTCTTCGAGATTTCTATGTAGATGATGTTATGTCAGGAGCTAATACCGAGGCAGAAGCAGAAAGCCTACTGCATAATCTACGTGAAGTAATGAATAAAGGAGGATTTAACCTTCGAAAATGGACTAGTAACTCTTTAAAAATCTTAGAAAGTGTTCCGGACGAGGATCGCGAATTAAAGTCTACCATGGAAATTAACGTCAATACTACCATAAAAACATTAGGGATACACTGGAATCCAATTAGAGATAGTTTTAAATTCAAAATAAAGGAATCATCCTTCACACCCAAAACGAAAAGAGAATTACTGTCGGAAATCGCAAAATTATTTGACCCCTTAGGATGGATGGCACCTATTGCCATAACAACAAAGATACTAATGCAACAACTATGGTTATTAAAATCAAACTGGGATGATGAATTACCTAAACCTATTATTGATAAATGGCAAACATTCCGCTCTGATTTGAATGTTATTGAAACCATTAGCATTCCTAGGTGGTTAAAAACAACATCAAATATTGAATTTGAACTACATGGATTTTGCGATGCATCTATACAAGCGTATGCAGCAGTGATCTACCTTCGTGTAATGAATAATAGTGAGAACACTGTCACACTTCTAGCATCGAAAACAAGAGTTGCTCCCATAAAACAATTAAGTCTTCCAAGATTAGAATTATGTGCTGCATCACTTGTCGCAAAACTAATTACACAAGTTAAAAGTGCATTACCAGATACAGCATCAAAAACCTATTTATGGAGTGACTCTACTATAGTGCTATCATGGTTACAGGGACATCCATCAAAATGGAAAACGTTCGTTGCTAATCGCGTCAGCGACATTCATAAAGAAACAGATGGATGCCTGTGGAGATATGTACCAACAAAAGACAATCCTGCTGATTGTGCAAGCAGAGGACTAACACCCAAAGAATTAGTAAACCATAAAATTTGGTGGAATGGACCACATTGGCTTACTGAAGAAATACATCAGTGGCCAGAAAATATTGTAACAACCACACAGATAGAAATACGACGAGTACCAGTGCATATAGCAAGAGAAACTACCAACATAGATATGGATTTCTTAACCAAATTCTCATCATGGAGTAAACTTATACGCATTACCGCACTTTGTTTCAGATTCACTAACAATTGCAAGTCACCAAATAAAAAGGACACAAGTTACATAACATGCGAAGAATTAGTACGTGCAAAAAAGGCAATAATAAGAAAAGCACAATTATATTCCTTCCAGGAAGAGATTCATGCCTTGCGCAACCATTTTCCCCTAAACAAAAAAAGCCCTATTTTTAACCTAAACCCATTTATTGACACAGATCAAATCATAAGAGTAGGAGGACGTTTAAAACACTCAAAATTACCTTACAACGAAAAATTCCCCATTATTCTTGAACCAAACAATCCAATAACATCATTAATAATAGATGAAGTGCACAAAACAACACTACACGGAGGAACGCAATTAACACTAACCACTATTAGGAGGGAATTTTGGATTCTTAAGGGTAGGACCGCTGTAAAACAAAGAATCCATAAATGCGTTATATGTTGGAAACAGAAGGCAACGACACAGCAACAACTAATGGGTGATCTGCCTGAAGCTAGAATTACTAGAAGTAGACCTTTTCAACATGTCGGCATTGATTTCTGTGGACCTATTACAATCAGAGAATCTCGGTGTAGAGGGAGAATAAAAACTTCAAAAGGATATGTATGTATATTTGTATGTCTAGCAACCAAAGCCATCCACTTAGAAGCAGTAAGTGAATTATCTAGTGATGCATTCCTAGCAGCCCTTAAGAGATTTGTTGCACGACGTGGGCTAAGTAATCACATATACAGTGATTGTGGTACCAACTTTGTTGGTGCAAACCGAAAACTAACCGCTATCCAATTACAGCAAGAATGGGGATTAGACGATGAAGTCTACGGAATTGTTGAACAAATGGGTATAAAGTGGCATTTCATCCCACCAGCTGCTCCGCATTTTGGAGGATTATGGGAGAGTGGTGTAAAATCTACTAAATACCATATGAAACGCATAACTGGAAACTCGTTATTTACATTTGAAGAAATAACGACCTTATTAACCCAGATTGAGGCCTGCTTAAACTCAAGACCTCTATGTCCACTTACAAATGATCCGGAAGATACAGCAGTTCTGACCCCAGGGCATTTCCTTATTGGAAATGCAATAATTGCTCCACCAGAAGAAAATTTACTAAATAACAAAATAAGCAACTTAAATCGATGGAAATATATGCAGCAAATGCACCAAACCTTCTGGAAAGAATGGCAGAAAGAATATCTTCACAGATTGCAGCAACGACCAAAGTGGAACAAACAATCACCCAACGTAAAAATCGGAAATCTTGTTCTAATAAAAGATGAAAGACTACCACCTACTCGATGGTTATTAGGAAGAGTAGTAGATGTACACCCAGGACCTGACGGATTAGTAAGAGTTGTGACGGTAAAATCAAAAGAATCTACCCTAAAAAGACCAATAACCAAAATATGCCTATTGCCGATTGACGAAAATCAATAAAACAAAATCTCACATAACAACTCTAGTTGCAAGTAAAAAATAAGAAATTAAAATAATAAATTAAAAAATTAAAATAACAATAGTAATTAAAATATCAATATAACCAAAACTAAAATAACCAAAAATATATAAGAAAACAAATAATTTAATTACAACAATACCCGACACACAAAACTAATCATCTTAATAATAACAGCCTTTCCCTCGAGCATAATGAAATCATATCACCTGTGCTTGCCGATATGCTTAGCATTGCATTTCGCTAATGTTTTTGCCATCATCGCATACGATTGCGAACATAATAATATAAATATGTCAGCTAGGTCATTGACAGAGAGGAATGTCATATAGAAAAACCAAAAACAAAAATTGACCTAAATGAGATCCAATTACTACAGTTGAGCGAACTGACCTACACGCATAAGTATCAATCCAAAGTTAATATCATACAATCCGTTTACACATGCGCCATGTTTAGCTACATCTCTGTGGTGCCGGGAGGATTATGCACATTTATGGTTGAACTAACATAGTAAGAATGTATGCTTTTAATATTCTAAACGACTGGGTTGGATTATATCCATTAATCCACAAAATAAACGCTCCAAATAAGTTACATCCATCACCCAATATAGACTGGCGATATGAAGAACTAGCAGATTTAATGAACGCTGGAATATATTCCCCAGATGCACTCACTGATTTACGAAGGCAAGCAATGTATGAATCTGAAAACAATGCCCGAACTTACATCCGTAGTAATACATGATATATGGAGCCGTATACCTGAATCATCACAGCATGAAAATAAAAATATTCACCATCTAACCACACTGACCGAAAAGAACCTCTATTTATCCCTCCTTAGCTATTACTACAAGTCGAAAAAATAAATGCTTACTTTCAGATAACCAAGCAGCAATTGAAATCTAGGCGATTTCAAGGGGGCGCAGAATGTTGAAGCAACATAATTATGAGGAAGTGCCCTAATTTTTATCATATATTAAGAAATAAATAAATCACTTAGCCAGAGGTTAATAACGTCGAGGTTATTAACGTCGTGGCCCATTTATGTATATAGAAGAAAATTATTTTGTAATAAAATTAAAATGAAGATCGTCAGCAAAATGGACTGACATACATATGTATAATAAGAGTAATTAAAATGGAAAATTGACACTCGATGTAATCTTTTCACCGCGAACGGTTGTAATAAAGTTAATTGTAATTTCAAAGTTTGTTTTGATTTAATTTTTCTTTCCCTGCAATTTATTCGTTTAAACCTACCCTGCAAACAATTTCTCGGCTGCTCGTTTTCTCGAGCTATTTTCGAAAGACAACTTGTCGAGAATTATTCGAGAAACAATCGTTAAAACGATCCCTAAAGCTTTCACGCTCTTTCCATGGTTTTGTTTGCTTCTCCCTTCCAGAATTGCTTTTGTTTTGCTATCGGATGAGGAGTGTATGAGTGTGTGTGCGTGAAAATGACTTGCCGGCGCAGGCGCGGTGGAAGTTAGCTGGGCGTCCTTTTCAAGGCTAAATCTTGGTTAAGACGTGCGCGTGCGTTTTTTGAAAGTGAAAATTAGAGAATCATTTTTATGAATATGTTTCGTTTTTTCGAATCGATATCGAATGAATCTCGAATGATTTTTGTTTCGTTTTTTCGAATCGATATCGAATGAATCTCGAATGATTTATTTGAATACATGTTTCGTTTTTTCGAATCGATATCAAATGAATCTCGAATATGTTTCGTTTTTTCGAATCGATATCGAATGAATCTCGAATGATTTATTTGAATACATGTTTCGTTTTTTCGAATCGATATCGAATGAATCTCGAATATGTTTCGTTTTTTCGAATCGATATCGAATGAATCTCGAATATGTTTCGTTTTTTCGAATCGATATCGAATGAATCTCGAATGATTTATTTGAATACATGTTTCGTTTTTTCGAATCGATATCGAATGAATCTCGAATATGTTTCGTTTTTTCGAATCGATATCGAATAAAGATCGAATGATTTTTGTTTCGTTTTTTCTAATCGATATCGAATAAATCTCGAATGTTTTTTGTTTCGTACTTACCGCAATATTTATTTATCCGTTGTTAATTATCTTAACTTCACTATTTTATCTAATCATTTTATTTATTTATAAAGTGATGATAAAATAGTGAAGTTAAGATAATTAACAACGGATAAATAAATATTGCGGTAAGTACGAAACAAAAATCATTCGAGATTTATTCGATATCGATTCGAAAAAACGAAACATATTCGAGATTCATTCGATATCGATTCGAAAAAACGAAACATGTATTCAAATAAATCATTCGAGATTCATTCGATATCGATTCGAAAAAACGAAACATATTCGAGATTCATTCGATATCGATTCGAAAAAACGAAACATATTCGAGATTCATTCGATATCGATTCGAAAAAACGAAACATGTATTCAAATAAATCATTCGAGATTCATTCGATATCGATTCGAAAAAACGAAACATATTCGAGATTCATTCGATATCGATTCGAAAAAACGAAACATGTATTCAAATAAATCATTCGAGATTCATTCGATATCGATTCGAAAAAACGAAACATATTCATAAAAATGATTCGAGATACATTCGACATCGATTCGAGAAAACGAAACACACATACATGCACACCCTTCGAGATTCCATCTCAAAAGCGATTCATTCTAGCGTTCCTTTTTTATCATTTTCGATAATGCTTTCGAATCGTTCTCGATTTCGTTATCGAAGAAAGCTTTCGCTTTTTATGAATCGCTCTCGCATCCATATCGATTCGGAATGTTTGCAGGGTATGTGCTTGTACTTACGCAAACAATGTGTTTCAAGCAGGGTTTAAATTGCTGCAGCAGTTTTAATACTGTTGCTGTTGACTTTGCTTTGCTGCCAAGAAGACCACAGAAATTCACTTTGCTTTGCATTACAGCAATCATGGGTGCTTTCAGTAATGCAGGATGCGTGCGCAAATGACTTATTCAGCAATTGAAAGTGTGAAGCTTTCAATGACTGAATAAGTCAATTGCGCACGCATCCTGCATTACTGAAAGCGCCCCATATTTTTATTAATCATTTTGCTTCAGGCTGTGAAAGCTTTTTTGTTTCATATTGCTGCGTATACTGTTGCTTACAAAAATTTCCACCCCTCTAAACAAAAGTATCCTGCAAACATTCCGACTCGATATCGAAACGAGAGCGATTCATAAAAAGCGAAAGCTTTCTTCGATAACGAAATCGAGAACGATTCGAAAGCGTTATCGGAAATGATAAAAAAGGAACGCTATAACGAATCGCTTTTTAGATGGAATCTCGAAGGCTTTGCATGTATGTGTGTTTCGTTTTTTCGAATCGATATCGAATGAATGTCGAATGTTTTATTTGGATATGTGTTTCTTTTTTTTTTTCGAATAAATCTCGAATGCAATATATTTATGTGCTTCGTTTTTTCACTCAATTTCTATTTTATAGTAGAGTAGTTTGTTCACTTCTAAGACCTTTTTTTGAATCAATATGGGACAATCGAAATTATTTTTTAATTTAATTTCTAATCGTTTTATGTTGTAATATTTAGTGATTTTTTAAATTTTATTTAGCAGGATTTAACTTCTGAAAATATACGCCTGCTAGTCTGCGCTTCCTGCATAGTCATGTGCATGCACACGCACTCATCGCCCGATAGCAAAACCCCTACTCTCAAACTTTAAAGCAATTCTGGAAGAGAGAAAGAAACAAAACCATGAAAAGAGTGCAAAAGCTTTAGATATCATTTTAACAATAATTGTTTCTCGAATAATTCTCGACAAGTTGTTGTTCAATTATCCTTTCCTTGATATTGAGTAAAAATGCCAGTTGAATTAACTCGTCTGCTTGAAACACATTTATTGAAATAAGAACACGGTTTTTTTTAAATTTTATATTCTTTTTATTAAAAATCAACTCAACGTAAACAATAACACAATATGATATCTATTGATAATCGTTACCTTCAATTCGAATTGAAACCACAAGTGTAATATACCTAACAGAATGCAGTTTGGTAATCCCCAACCTGCAAGCTAAACCCTATTTGTGGACTTCAACTCGAATTGGTATGCAGATAAATAAAGTGAGTGCTAATCCTAACGCAACGCAGTTTGGTAATCCCCAACCTGCGATCTAAACCCTATATGTGGCAAATATCCACCGGCTCTTACTAATTTATCTGATAATCCCCAGTTAAGTAATGAGCAATTTTCATTAGTTGTATGGGCTATTTATAGGAATCAAGCTTAAACGCCTTGCTCTCTATGGTTTTTTATTGCCAAAAGCTTTTTAAGCTCTATTCTACTTGTTGCCTATAAACTTGCGGATGATACACGGGTCAACATGTTGATCAACACGAGGTTTTTCTGCGCAGTTCGTAGGCCAAGGGACAGGTAAGGGTGAAGTGTGCGGTGTTGACTGAAACTAGAAACGATTTCTATTTTTCCTCCAGTTGCTTGAAAAATGTTTATGTATGCGTAACTGTCAAGCGATTCTGGGTGAAAATAATTTGGAATGCACACCCACACATATGAAATCGCAATGTTATTACACAGAGTGTTGCGTGTAGCGTGTTGAGTCGTGTATCACCTCCGCTCAACAAACTGACAGTGTGTTGCATAGACACGTTGACTCGTGTATCATCCCACTAAGTCATGCCACACCTGACATTTTGTACAATTTGTACTAAATACTTGTATTATTCTGCCATCCAAGTTGGCTGTCAGTTTGACGTAAGTTTAATAAATTATTTGTTGTATATAATTACTTTCTTTTTAGGCAACAATTCCTGTTGTGTAGCTGCGCCACAACAGTTGTCTCTCGAAAATAGCTCGAGAAAGCGAGCAGCCGAGAAATTGTTTGCAGGGTACCATTTTACTATATAAAGTTGGACCATGAAAAAAAAAGCTGAAGGAAGCCTCGGTAGCCTAGGGGTAAGGGCCTCGGTAGCCTAAGGGTAAGGCGCCTGACTACTATCCCCAGAGGTCCCGGGTTCGATTCCCGGCGGTGCCACGGTCCTAGCCTTTCCCAATTTCCCGCCTACATAACTTTCCTTCTTTCTTCTTCCCTCTTTGCATTCCTGATTCCTTCTGTCATAGCCTTCTCTAGTTCTCTTCCCCGCTCCACCAAGCGCATGTCATCGGTTGGTTGATGAGATTCAACTCGTTTCAGGAGGCATAACACTCCAGCGAGTTGTTCTCGATGCCCTGATGTCAGAGTCGCGAAATGGTTGGGAGTAGGTGAAATAAAAATACCGCAGCTAGGTTGTGACAGTTCTTTCCTTCACTTCTCTCTCTATCTTCCGACTAGAGCTGCTGTTCGACATTTCAAAAAAAAAAAAAAGCAAAGTATTGCACAGGCTTTGTAGAGGAAAGCTTTGAAAAGCTGTAAGTAAACAGAAAGTTTTGAAAAGCTGTAAGCAAACAGAAAGCTTTTCACAGCAAAGTATTTTTAAGCCGAAGCATTTGCAGCCGGACCAGTAAGCTCCTGAAAGTAATTTGAAAGCAACAGCATTCGCAGCAATTTGAAAAAACAGCTTTCACAGTCATTAGCAAAGTAAGTTCAAAAATATATGCTTTGCTTTAAGTTTACTTTGCTTTCAAACCCTGGTTTCAAGAACCTGCTCTAAAGCGGCCCACACACTTTGAGCTTAACTGCGCAGTTTATCTGTGTGAACTGTGCAGTTTTGAACTATTTTCACGCAGTCTTCAGACCTGAGCTTGCGGATCCTCTTATGCTCCGAAAAACTGCGCAGGAACAGACAGTTTATTGTTCAGTTCTCTCAGTTCCGTCAAAGTATTCAAATCAACAAAACTGTGCTCTGAGCAGGCTTGAGCTACTCTGCTTTTTTCTGCTTCGTTAAACAAGACTATGATGTTTTTGGGTTGTCATATTCAAGGGCTTTTAAAAGTGAAAAACGGTTACGATACTTGTTGTGCTGCTCTGAAATTAATAATTACGTGTTCCGACATCTTTAAGAAATTTTCCTTTTTCATATTTAGATTTGTTGCTGGAAAAAGAAAAAAATGCAACAAAAGACACACAACTAACAAAAAAAGTAGTGTTAGATCATTCTAATTTAGAGACTGAAGACAATATGTGTGTTTTTGAAGTGAAACTTCCTTGCTCTCGTTCTGAGGATTTTGAATTAATTCGCTCAAATACGAGTGAATTCAGAAAACTGAAACGCAAACAAGGACAGGTGTACGAAACGGAAGTTGCCTTCTCACTCATTTACATAATCGGAAATTTAGTGATGACACACACCGCACCAGCAGGATAATATCTACAATTTATTTAAATTGGTCATAGATGGCTCAGGCATCGGTAAAGTAAAATGGGGAGTCGGTTATTAAAAAAATGAGATTGTGTATTAATTATTAAATATAAAATTTTTGTAAAAGCAGCGAAATATTTTTGATTTTTGAATTGATTCGAGCCAGTACGAGTGAATTCAGAAAACTGAAACGAAAACAAAGACAGTTGTACGAAACGGAAGTTGCCTTCTCACTCATTTACATTACATTACATTAAGTGATGCCATATAAACAAATTCTACCAAACCAGCAGGAAAATATTTACAATTTATTTAAATTTGTACATAGATGGCGCAGGCATCGGTAAAGTAAATCTGAGGAGTCGGTTATTTAAAAAATTAAGATTGTGTATGAACTATTAAAGATAAAGTTTTAGTAAAGCCAGTTAAATGTTTTTAATTTTTGTCAATTAATACTAAAAGTGTTTTTGGTAATATATATTTGAGTACATATGTAATAACTTGAGTATTGTCATCTCGTGGGCTCACAATTACATTAGGGAATAATAATTTCGAGCTGTCATATCGACAGCTAGTTAGCTACAAAGTGTTACAATTAAAGTGTGACATTAGAGATCATTTTTGAAAAATATTTTTAAAGTAAATTTTGAATATCACATTTAACTTGTAATTGAAGGTGATCCGCTGTCACATTTAGTGGTTTTCTTTGGCTTACAAACAGGATTGTTTTCTATTTAGACAAGTGATATTTGCTCAGTGATAATGGATCGCAAAATTCCTTACATCTATGTATTATCTCCGGTTATCATATGATAAATTTTGAATTGTCTTAAAACAATGTATATTGCCAGAATTGAGATTATGGCCGTGTTCCATAATAACAACCAGCATACTAACCACTGAAAAAGGGTAAATTTAAGTTGTTACGCTGCGAATAACAGCAGTGTACATGAAAGTGTTACAACTTGAAACTAGCTGAAGTTCCATTGGGCGATACGCATAAAACTTCAGCCAGAAATTCAAGCTTTAGCTACTTAAAAATAGATGGCTTTTTGCTTTTTATACACTGTACTGCACTGTACTGTACTATTCATTATATTATGATCTATCAATTGAGTTAAAATATTATGGTTTCATTCAAATTTTAGATTATAATGCAAGACACGAGCAAATGAAGAAAAAAAAAAATACAATAATGAAGAACATACAGACATAAGTATGTACGCGATGTTTCGCTTCTGCCTTGTGTTCTTTAATACACAATAATTTTTTTTTTTTTTTTTTTTTTATGTGATAGTCTAAGCTCAGGTGTCACCCTTTGTACTACTAGTACGTCATGTCGTTTAGGTCATGGTGCAATGTCCAGTAGTAAGCTTAGCTCGAAAGATAGAGAGAAGGACATAATAGGTTAGGGGGAGTCAAGGGGGTGTTGCAGAAAGTGGCGATGAACCTTGCGTTTGAACTCTTGGATGTTGTATGAGTTCGGGAATACCGTCTTTGGAAGGTTGCTCCACAGACGAGTGGTTCTTGTTATAAACGAATTTCTAGATCGGAGTGTGCGCGAAGATAAGGGCTGTAAACTGAGGGGGTGAGCCGAGCGGGCAAGTCTTGTGTTGCGGGAAAAATGTTGCCGTGGAGGCATAAGGTTACTTATTTCAGTGGAGCAATCATTATGAAAAAAACGATAAAATTTTGCTAGAGCTGCAACATTCCTACGGTGGCTTAATGAGTCAATTGAAGAGCAAATGGCGCTGTCACCAATAAGTTTGAGAGCGCGGTTTTGCACCTTGTCCAGCCAAGCTAAGATGGTTCTTGGGGCCCCGGCCCAGATATACGAGTTATATTCAAGACGGGGACGAATGTAGGACTTGTAAATTATAGCCCTGGCAGACGGCTGAAGGAGAAATTTGCACCTTTTGAGGAATCCTAGACACTGGGATGCTTGTTTAGCACTTTGGAATATGTGGTTATTCCAGCGCAGATCTTCAGCTAATGTTACGCCTAGGATGTTTAGAGAGGGTTCTGCCGTTACGGTCTTGTTGTCCACTGAAATAGAAAGCGGTTCGGTGCAAGTTTTATTGGAGATGAGACAGTACTTCGTTTTAGATGCATTGAATTCGACACGGTTCTTGCGGCCCCATTCAAGAATTCGTTCGATGTCCCTGTTGATTGAATTGGTCAACAGTTGGCGATGATGTAGACAAGGTCTGGCACGCGCTTGTGTTACATTATCAAAACCATAGGAGTAACGTAGAGTACCGTCATCAGCAAAGCTGTGGAGTGAGTTAGAGGGGACTGAGAGCAGGTCATTTATAAAAACTAGGAAGAGAACTGGTGATAGAATTGAGCCCTGGGGAACACCTGCGGAGATGTGGTGGGGGTCGGATTCGACGCCATCCAATACTACCTTGATTGAACGGCCTGAAAGGAAGCTCTCAATCCAGTTCTTCAGAACAGAGTCAATACCAATAGCTTGGAGTTTAGCCAACAGAGCGGGATGCCATACTCTGTCAAAAGCCTTGGAGATATCCAGAGCAACCAGACCAGATTCACCAAATCGGTGTATACTTCGGCTGAGGTGCTCCGTTAGGCATACAAGGAGGTCGCCAGTAGATCTTTTCGATCTAAAGCCGTATTGTTTGTCATTCAATATTTGGTTGTATTCAAGATATTCCATAAGCTTCCTTTTTATTATTGTCTCCATAACTTTGGAGAGAATAGAAGTAATTGCTATTGGGCGGTAGTTAGTAGGGTCACTAGCTTCACCTTTTTTCGGTATGGGCTGAACATGAGCCAGTTTCCAGGAGTCAGGATAAACTCCGGAGAAGTATGAAAGTGCAAAAAGTTTGCGCAGAGGTTTAGCCAAAGGTGAGGCACATTTTTTAAGAACTATAGGGGGAATTTTGTCGGGGCCAGTGGCTTTGTTGGAGTCCAGATCTTTGAGACACTTATATACTTCACGCGTCCTGAAGAAAACTCTATCCATTGAGTGAGCGGAACACTCGATGGTGGGGGGTTGCATGACGGCATCGGGTAAGGAAGAATTTTCGGCGAACAGAAGTGCGAGTAGATCGGCCTTGGGTTTGCTTTCTGTTATCACCTGTTTGTTGTATATGAATGGAGGCGTTGAATGTGAAGTGAAATTCTTCCTGATGGAGGTTACCAAGGACCAGAAGTTTTTACTGCCAGCAGTGGAGTTTATGAGTTTACCTCTCAGTTTCTCATCGAATAATTCTTTGACTCTCTTGATGGTGGATTTACAAGAGTTTCTCAACCTGATGTATTCACGTCGAGATGTTTCGCTCGGAGAGTTTTTGTACTGTCTGTAGGCGGCTTCTTTGGTTTTGATTGCGTTCATACACTCTCGATTGAACCATCCATATTGCCTAGGCTTTATGGATTTGGAAGAATGGGGAATGAATAAACGCATTCCGGCCAGTATAATTTTGGTAATACAGATGGCCGCAAAATTAACATCGCGGTTCTGAAAACACAAATCCCAATCAGTAGCTTGGAAAAAGCGAATCAGCCCCCACCAGTTGGCTTTTCCATAATGCCAAACAGTTCTCCTAGGAGCTGGCGTTGTTGGGGTTGGCGATGGATAGGAGAAGTAAGCGCTGACTAGACAGTGATCCGAGTTTCCAATAGGCGAATCGACCTCAACGGAGTAACGTGAAGGGTGAGAGGTAAGAAAAAGATCGAGGAGGTGTGCCCCTGTCCCGCAGTGTCAGGAACGCGCGTACGCTGTTTCACTATTTGGTGCAAGTTATTGGTCTCAGCAAAGAGCTCGGCATCCCTGCCAGAAACACTGGTGCCATTTGAGTAATTCAGCCAATTTACGTTGTGAACGTTGAAATCACCCGCAACAATGATTTCGCACTCCGGATGGGAGGATAAAAGTTCGGAGATACGTTCGGAGATAGCGTCGAATGCTAATAAGGAGGCTTCATTACTAATATTAGGACTCCTGTATAGAAAACAGAAGAAAATGACGTGATTACGAAGTGAAATTTTAATACCGAGATGGTTAAAATCAGATGATGTACTGCTGTACACCTTCTGGAAGGCAACGTCTTTCCTAATATAAATGGCAATTCCCCTATGTGGGGACAGATTGTGCACTAAAGTGTACCCGGAAACCTGATAACAATCTAGACAATCGTTAGGTAAAATCTGGGTTTCACTTAGTGCGAAGATTGGGGGAGAATAAGTGTTGAGATGGCACAACACGGAATAGAAATTCGCTTTTAACCCACGGATATTAGTAAAGTCGATACAAAAATTATTGTATCGTTGCTTTGTGAACACAAGGTTGCAAGCCCCAGTCGCAACCGGCAGTGCCATTGTCATTACCGTCGGGGTTAACGGGATGCGCCTTGCTGGAGTGTTATGCCTCCTAAAGCAAGGAGAATCCCGTCAGCTGACCGACACTGGCTCTGACGCCGGCAGTGCCTTGAACGGGTGTGGGAAAGGGGAGAGAAGATTTACAATTTACTGTCCGTCTGTCTCCGTTACATCCACTGTTTCGTTGGTGACACCTTCACTATACACTTATAACACAGCAGCTGTTTAGTTGATTTAATTTTTCTGCACAACACTTCACAATTTATTAATTAATTAACGTGTTTTTAATGAATTTAAAAATTGGTCCCGTGTGTATAAATTTTATATTGCGAAGAATTCATATGTTCGTACGCGGATGATGTTGCTATCATTACAAAAAGAAAAATTCCTCAAGTCTGCTATGATCTTACGGAGGTGCGTTACAACAAAGATTTTCAAGCTGGACTGCCACTTGCGGAGTCAGCGTTAACCCAGTAAAAACAGAACTGGTCCTCTTCATGAGGAGCTATAAAATCCCACCAATATACATACGATTATGTGCTCATTGAATATATTATGGATACGTACAGAAAGATTATGGATACGATTGGATACTTTTTCGGTAAGGTAATGGATACGACAAGGCGCTGAGAGAGTGGCAGCACTGCTACCTACCCTGTTCTAGTTTCTCTTCGGGTAGCTGTAGTGTACCGGATATGGTAAAATGCGAACTTTTATATGGGAGGTACTCTGCGAATCACTGCTAAAGAGCTCAGATCCATTTTATTTTGGTTTTTTTTTTCTGAAAAAAAAAAAATACGATTCTGAAAATTTCAGATCGATCGGAGGTGATTTATTGGTAGGGGCCGTACAATTTTGTTGGAAAAGATATATTTTTTGCGAAGGGCACGGTTCTCTCAATTTGGATTGAAGTAACTTCTGCAGTTTCGAAGCTAAAGACAACAAATTCAATAATCAGATGTTCATCACTTTTACTTTTTGAGCTTTGGACATGGAAATTTATTTAATATAGCACCCTTGTAGCACAGAAGGTGCACTTCTCAGCTGGGCTGAGAAACATTTACCACTGCTTAGTGGTTCAGCTAAGACCTGCAGACGCCACGGCCGCCACGTCACATTGAGAAGAGTCTTTTTAAGGACAACTTCACTACTTAGCAGGCTAAACATTCTCCTATTTTTGTTAGGCTTCTTAAGAAGCCTGAGTCCACCTTGTCATTCACCAGCCGATGAACGAATATAATGTCAGCGACTTCGCGACGCTTATGGAGAGAGCTTAAGTTGAGCAATAAGGTGGAAGAATAAGTGGGAGTAGTGCGGAGACCATGCCTGGGAGGCGTATTCAAGCAAAGGCCTAACAAAGGAAATGTACAAATGCTTAGTGATGAAGGGTTGTTGAATTCCTTGGACCATCTTTTTATACAAATCCCAGGACTGAATTGCCCTTGGATGAGATATAATTAATGTGGGTGGAGAAATCCAACTTACTTTCTAACCTCACTCCTAGATCGATTACAGAGTTAGCGCGGGAGACCCTTTTGTCGCAAAGGTGTAGTCATAAGTTGAAACACCACGTTTCCTACAAAAAGTCATGATTTCACATTTACTAATATAAAGCACCAGGTTGTTGTTGGAACACCAAGAAGGTGTTTAGGTCTGCTTACAGAAGTTTGCAATCCTCTATACTCCTTATGTGGCGATACAGTTTGATGTCATCGGCGTAAATAAGGATTTTACAGTGCCTTAGCAGGGTAACAATATCGTCAATTGATAAAATAAAAAGGAGAGGGCCAAGATGACTACCTTGTGGGACGCTTCGATGTTTTTAGATTTGACTCCTCGGAATAGAACCTGGTAGGTTCTGTCAGCTAAGTACGACTGGAACCATACCACAAGGGCATGCGGAAAGACTAATTTCTTTAGTTTAAGAACTATAATAGAGTTAGAAAGCTTGTCGAAAGCCTTACTGAAGTCTGTGCAAACACACTCAATTTGGCAGCCAGTGACAAAGCCTCGCACTGTGTGTGAAGAGAACTCCAGTAAATAAGTAGTAGTGAAACAAGCTGCAAGAAATCCATGAAGGTTTTTTTGAAATAAGTTTCTTGCAGATAGCGGCGATAGCAGAACAAATAATAGATTCGAAGAGTCTGTAATTAGATATTACATTTTTACAACCTTCTTTTATTCATTCATTCATTACGCTCCTTCAATCCCTCATGGGACATAGGACGGAAACAGTTGCCCTCCAGCGGACTCTGTTTTGCGTGACAGCTCTCAGCTCCGACCAGGATCTCCCAGTTGTTGCGGCTTCTTCTAGTAGGGTTCTCCTCCACGTTGTTCTAGGTCTTCCGACTCGAGGGGCTCCTTGCGGATTCCAGTCAAGGGCCTATTTGGCTAGATTTTCGTTTTCGCGTCGCAAGATGTGGCCAACCCAATTCCATTTCCTTCACCTGATTTGGTCGTCTATCCTTTCTTGGCCGGCACGGCGCCGAATATTCGAATTCGATCATGCCAGCGGATTTTTAGGATACGACGCAGGTTTACATATCATCCTACGTAATTTCGTAAACAGAATTTACGTCTATGTCACTTCTGCTTCGTTTCTACATTACTTTTCATTCAGTATAGGCCTTGAAGTTGAGACTCGCCAAGCAATTGTGATTGCGTTGTGACTTGTGACTACTTTTAGAATACAGGGGAAAATCTAAAGTCCCTCAAACCAATTAAAAAAAAAAATAATGAATGCACTAAATTGCTATAAAATATAAATATTTTAATAATAGAATTAGCATTATTGCTTTGACGAATTATTGTTATACCCTGGCTTGGCCGGTCGAACTGCCCAAGTTCAAGTAAATTGGTGAACTGAACTTGAAAATAGTCTCAGTTCGCATACAATTTCTGAGGATAATGGCGGATCCACACTACACGAACTTTGCTCATACGCGCTTTTGCCTCAATATTTAATTTTATAAAAGAGCTCATAAATTATTTCTTTCAGATTAGTTCTTATTTTAAGATCCGAAATAAATCTATTAATTCAAGAAATTATTCTCAACTCACGATTCTAAAAATTAAAAGTACAAGCTTTTTTCAAAGGCTGTACGGCCAAAAGAGCCTCGGATCTAAGTCTATGTAGTAAGGACAGTCCTTAAAACAGACCTCAGTTCACCCAACTGAACTCGAACTGAAGTGAAACGTAAAAGCTCGCTCAAAAGAGAGTAATACTGGAATGATGGAATGGAATTCCAGTGAGCTTTTGTATTTCTAGCTTTTGGCGAAAAAGCAACAACCATTTCAAGCACGAACTAAACATGAACTGAAATTTAGCTGGTGAAGGTATGTGGATTGAACTGAACTTTATTGAACTGAGGTAGGTGAAGCCGGGGCTTTAGCGGGCACTTTAAGGTTATATACGGCTCTAGTAGCGTATCTCGTCGGCTTAACTGGTTAATCGGGATACTAAAGTTCCACTTAGCTTGGGTCTTTACCTAGCGGACGTCACACCTCCTTGCTCCGCCTGGTAGTCTGGCACTGTCGGTGTCCCTGTCGGTTGTCAGCTGGTTAGAAGGGGTCCATTTTCAAGAGGCGTAAGACTCCAACGAGGATATCTTCCGCTAACCCCGACGGTTGCCTCTAAGCTCATAGAACCTCAAGAGTTCAAACGTGAGGATCAGCGCCACCTCCTCATGCATCCCCAGACTACCTTGAACCTATCCTACTCTTTTTCACTTCTTCGAACTGAGCATCATACTAGGTATTGCACCACGACATAAACGACTCCAATATAAAGGATGATACCTGAGGTTAGACTTTCATTTATTCTTGAGAATGTTAATGGTGCTAAAGCCTTTCAACATCAGCATTTGAATGTGGCAAAATTAATAATGAATTAGCATCTTTAAACCGGAGAACTTCTTAAGAAAAATTGTTGGCATTTTTGGTTTCATTCCACCTCAGAAGATGGATTTGATTTCATCAAAACTGTGGGAATAAACTCTTGGTTTTTATTTAAGTGAGTGGTAAAACCACTAAGTTGGCAACGCTGGCCGCCGCAGTCGATCAAACGACCATCTAACTTTGAGTACACGAGGTCGTGGCATCAAAAGTGTTATTGCCAAAGCGCTAATTGGTCCTCTCGTCGCACGAAAGGCACCTCAACAAACTCAAGTTGGCCCAATCAAACTTTCGGGCAGGGGAGGTATCACAGAATATGCAATTCCAATCAGACCAATTGATTAACTCTAATCCAATTAAAATATTTGACCAAAGCTTCAAAAATTCCGCAGTCCATCTCTTTTGCTATGAGGCTCAAAAATCCTTTTATTCAGAGTTAAAGTAAATGGCTTTGGGTAACTCCATAAGTCAAGCCAAACAAAAAAAGAGGCGAAATGTTCCTTTGGGTCGATACAATTTAAAATATTTTTGCTTTTGCTAAGCCAATTCGCCATGGAATGCCTCGTGACGAGAATCAAATTAAAACATCCAACAGGAGCAAGGATACTGCTCTGCTGTAATTTCGTTTTCAAATACGTAACCTCGTGTCGAGCACAAACGACTCGACTGCCGTTCCGAATCAATTCTCAATTAATCTCCAATCAACACTAGTATGGCTGGAGGCGCAGGTGAAATTACACAAACACACACACACACATACAAAAGTTATTGTTACTCACCTGTAAAATTCCATATTTCAATTCGATATCCAAAAAATTATATTCTCTAGCGTGGGCGGGTCTTTGAATAATGTTCGTCGGTGGAATCTGCGAGGCTCCGGTGCTAGGAGGTCCTGTGACTGGTCCGCAAGTGCCTGACTCCTGTCGGGATGTAATTGAGTTCTTAAGTGAAATTTGTGTTACAAAACTAATTTTAAAGTTAAATATTTAGTTTCTCTACTAAAGCAATTTGCGTCACCGGGTAACTATGAGGGCGCCCGAGCCCCGGCCACATTGGCGAGGAGTGGAATCCTCCCGAAAATTTCATTTGAATTTTGATGATTCGTTGCGCAACCGGAGACTTAAGAGATTACGCCCGGAACACCTTCAGTGCAGAAATTAATTACGAGCGATCGAGAAAAAATTATAATTGCTTTGTAATGGCTCCGAAAAAAAGAAGTTATGAAAATAAAATATGGGAGAATTTTGCAATTTAAATTACGAAGAAGCTTCACTGCCAGTCAGCATCAAAATCATTTAGTGCGAGAGTCCTTGGTCCTGGGTCCTTGGTCCTCGGGGAGTATATTTCGGAAAGTGTACTCCGAGTGGGTGGGGGCAGCAGTATCATCTAAGTTTGAACAATTTCAACTTTTGATGAAACCAATTACGTTGGTGAATAATTTCCAGATAATGAAATATTAAAAGGAAGGAAATTAATTTTGCTCGGGATAAGCTTTCAGTCCGAGGATCCGGAACTGGCCGGGGAACGGGCGGCGGCCCGGGGTAGTAGAGATAACCGCAAGAGACGTGTGGCTGGCCCTAATGGAAAGATCGATATCTACCTGATAAGCAAGGACGTTCGCCAAGCTCGCCAGAATGGGCTCTGTAGCGAATGCCAAGGTGTCTGGACATTCTTCTATGGGATGTATTATTTGTAAAATCTGCAAGAAAAATCAAACATGAAATTTCGAGAATGTTATTAAAAATAGCTTTGGTGCTGTGGAGGGATGCTGGGCGCTCACCTTCGGATGGCGGAATCTCTCTAATTGCTTCACTGATGCACGCAAAAGTTCTGTGACCGTTTCTTTCCTCTTTGGCTTGTGTAACTTCTCTGCTATCTTCTTCTCAAAAAGGAACACTGAACACTCCTGGAAGAAGAAATTAAGTAAATTTAGAAGTAATTAAATAAATCAGCGATTTTTGAAAATAATTTTAGGTTTAAAGAGGATGAAAATAATTGTACCTAAGTAAAAAATTACGTTTGAAATCTTCGCTTAAATTTTTAATTCTGATAAGTTTACGACCACGCTTACCTACAGTTTTTTAAGGGCAAAACCCAAGCATATGACTTACCCTTAGTAGTAAGATTCGTGTGAAGGACAGAATAGTTTGGCTGATAAATCCAGCATTAATCCAGGATATCTATGACAATTCTAGAATAACAACTGACTGACGAACAGGGCACGTTAGTAACCCTGGCCGCGACAATATCCCCCTGTGGTTTTTTTTCTAAAAATGTGCCTCACCTTTGGCTAAACCTCTGCGCAAACTTTTCGCCCTATCCTACTTCTCCGGAGTCTCAGTCAGTTTCTGACTCCTGGAAACTGGCCCATGTTCAGCGACTACACTGATAAAAAAATTGTCTTGATTCCAGCAATTCCATAGTCTTCGTTTCGTTGGCTTGAGTAGAAACATTTTTCAGTCTTATCATGAGAATGCTGTGTCAGAGTATTTCTTCGCTCAATAGTTACATTTTTCGACCAAGATATGTCTTTTTCAAAATAAGATTTTTTAATTTTTTACTCAAGAAACTAAATATTTTTTATTAAAAACAAAATTTGTATTAAATAAAGACACGATGAAGCTTTAATTCGGGGAGGCAATTTACTATTTTATTACCTTGAGTTGTTTAAATTAAAAAAATGAGTATCTCAAACCAAGAAATTTTTTTTCTTACTTCTAGTCAACTTTTGTCTTCATCCAAGACAATAAAACCAAGACTATGAGTATTGCTTATCCGAAGACAATTTTGTTTTCGTTATATCCAAAACATGATTTGCTTGGTTCAAAAAAAATTGTCTTAAGCCAAGAATGTTTTTTTATCAGTGTACCAAAAAAGGTGATGCTAGTGACCTCGCAAACTACCGCTCTATTCTCTCCAAAGTGGTGGAGACATTAACAAACAAGAGGCTTATGAGATATCTTGAACGCCACCAAATGTTATATGACAAACAGTACGGCTTAAGCTCAAAAAGATCTACTCCTTCTTTGCCTAACAGAGCACCTCAACCAAAGTATAAACCGATTTGGTGAATCTGGCTTGGTTGCTCTAGATATCTCTAAGGCTTTTGATAGAGTATGGCACCCCACTCTGCTAACTAAACTCCAAGCTGTTGGTATTGCCTTCGTTCTAAAGAACTGGATTAAGAGCTTCCTTTCTGGCCGTTCAATCAAGGTAGTATTGGATGGCGTCGAATCCGACCCCCACACCATCTCCGCAGGTGTTCTCCAGGGCTCAATTCGGTCACCAGCTCTCTTAGTTTTTAAAAATGACCTGCTCTCAATCCCCTCCAACTAACTCCACAGATTTGCTGACGACGATACTCTACATTACTCCTATGGATTCGATACTGTAGGACAAGCACGACCCAGACCTGTCTGCATTATCGTAAACTCAGGTCCAATACAATCAATGAGGAGAAACCCAAAATAAAATGTGGCAGACACGAGTGGCTGAACCTCGGATAAGAGACAACCTGACGATAGATTAGCATAAGTTTGAAGTAGTTGACAATTTTGGGTATTTAGGCTCAACCATGACGAACAAAATCGGGCAATACAGAGAAACACAAATTTATGTTATATTGTAAGGACATCGTCCTACTACTCGCCTATTTCTTGACTGCAAAAGACTTTGTACAAAAGCATAGCCGACTTACATCAATTAAATAATTAAAAAATTTGAGTTGTCAATTTCACTTAAAAGGACAACAGTCATTGTAAAAGTTAAAAAACTAAATTAATAATAATAAAACAAACAATTATAACCCGAATTATGTAGAAAAGAAATTAAGAAGTGAATGTCAAGAAGCATATATGTTATGTAAAGTTGTAAACCATTAAGTAATATAAATAACTCAGACCCATATTGCATTGTGTTTGTATTACGGTAAAGAAACTATAATATAAGACTTGGATTCGCCCAGTTGTATGCTACGGGAGTGAACTATGAACTCTTCACTCTTCACTTATAAAATCATATACACACCGCGCAACTAGCACAGCGAAAAAGGCGCCTGCTATACTGGTACGCACGTTCCCGCTTCAGGCATAAAAATGTAAAAATGCGCCTGCCGCAGATATGCGTGTTACCGCTACAGGCACGAACATCTAAAAATGCACCACATCGCCACCGACCATTCCAAACACGAGTGTTGTCTTACCAAGCGGTCTCCCCACTAAGTACTAACCACGTCCAATGCTGCTTGACCTACGCAATTGAACGAGAACCGGTCTACTGACTATGCTAATGGCACCCTTTATGGTTACCAAAATAATTACCTGTTTTCTTCGTCCTAAACCATTTTTTAAAGCTCCGTTTTTGCTACCTTTAGTTTAAAACATGTGAGCGTACTGTGTTTCGTTTGGATTATTCCGTGCGTCTTTTAGTGACACATGCCTGTAGCGGGCTGCATTCGAAAAGTAGAAAATTTACTTAAGCGTACCGTGCCTGTTTCATGTTAAGTAGGGACGAGTCTTGTTTTACTCAAGCGTGCCGTGTCTCTTTCGGTGCCGTGCAGGCGTTTTGACGCTGTGCGTGCCTATTGCAGGCTAGGAGTGGGCGAGTTTTACTTTTACTCGCAATACTAAACTAAGCTCGAAAAGAAAATTTTAAGAAGGGGGAAAACTCTGCGATCCCAGGGACATAACAATGATTTATATAAAATCTTCGATGGTGTAAATATATTAAGTAATATGGCTATGGTGGTATGGCACCACTTTGACCTTTTTTGGGGTTTAGGAGTTAACCCAGACTCTTGGAAACTTGCAAATGTTCAGCCCATACATAAAAAACGTGACTCCAGCATTCCCTCCGACTACCGCCCAATAGCAATTACTTCTATTCTCTTCAAAACGATGGCCATCGACCCGTGCTGTAATATACAAGTCCTACATTCTGCCGCTTCTCGAATACAACTCTCTCATTTGAGGCGGCGCTCTGAAAACCACCTTGGCGTGGTTAGATAAAGTACAAAAAAGGGCCTTCAAACTTATCGGTGACGACGCCGTTTGCTCCACCATCGACCCCTTGAGCCACCGTAGGAATGTAGCAACACTGACAAAATTATATCACTGCTATCATAGTGACTGTTTCTTCGAAATAAACGCTCTCCTGCCTCCACGACAATCTTATGACCATAACACCAAATTGGCCCACTCGTCTCATTCCCTCCACCTGGAACTCCCCCATTCACGCATTCTACAAACTAGTAATTCATTTCTAAATAGAACAACTGGACTGTGGAACAGCCTTTCGCAGTCAGTATTTCCGAACTTGAAACTTCCAAGAGTTCAAATGCAGGGTTCATCGCCATCTTCTTCAACACCCTCCCGAACCCTCATAAGTCATAACCCTTAAGCTATTTCTCTCCTGTACTAAGCTTACTGCTAGACTTTGCACCATGACGTGATAAACGACACAACCGACTAGTAGTACAAAGGGTGACTCCTGAGCTTAGAACTGCCACATAAAAAAAAGCATAGTTTTAGGGAGATTGCCAAAACTAGAACTCCTACGAAAAAAGTATTACTACTCATGTTCTTTGTTAGACGGGGAAAGCTCTTCATCCTCATCACCACAATTTTCATCATCTCCCAATAGCAAATAATCCCTAAGAGGGGTACTTGGTGGTTCCATTTTTATGTAATGTGTATGTTTCGTCATTCCTCAGCCTTTTATTTTTACTGATTCAGTGTGGGAACTAGAATATTTAGTTTCTTTCTTCTGGTGAAAGGTGTAAGCCAGAACAACAACTAGAAAGGTTGATAGTACATTCCCCGTGGATGGCCGCCCGTTCTATGAATTATCCTGAACTTGCTTATACTAAACAAGAATCAATAACATTACAAAAAATGTCCTCGAAATCTTTATCTCTAAAAGTCCTTAACAAATCTTAATCGTTATCTAGTTAGACGTTCATATCAGAAATCCTTCAAACGAATCTGTGACCTCGATAACTTTCATTTTAAGTCAGTTCATGCAGCTACAGCAATTTGAAAGGACCTTAACCGCCATTATTCATGCTACATCATTTACTATTCTAAACCAAAAAGGGTCACAATTTCATTTCCCTTCATATTGAATTAATGCGACCAAAACTTCCGAAATAATTCCATACGAAGAAAACCCCAAAAAGTTTATGAATTACTTGTGCCAACCATATCGAGACCTTAAACCCCGACAAGGTCCTTATGCGGCACATGTCCAAAGTAAGGAGTTTATCGTCTGGAATCATAAATGCGCCGCAACCGAGAGCGGCGGCTTTTGATGGCTGACTTGAAATGTTTTGCGACTGTGTTGTGATGGCTGCAAATTATATTTCGTTTAATTTCATGGAAATTGCCTGGTGGGTGAAATCGTCAACAAGGGGCGCCCTATTCGCCGTCGCTAAATCAATTTGGGGCCCCAGTATCAGGGCACAAAACCGAAAATTGTTATTTTAATTAACATGTGGTTATATTCATTCCAACCCATACACGACATGACAGGGGCATCCTGTCATAGAAACACGAGGAATACATCAGGAACGAGCTATCTCCTCCGAGACCTGCCCTAAATTCAAGGCTCTATGCAGGGGGATGGCGCGCGCGGGGAGATAGAGAGTCTACCTTGAAATATATTTTGAATTACAACAGGATAAGGGAATATGATTTTATATGGATACCTGTACACTCAGGTAAATTAAGTCTGAGGGCCTCTCGTCATATAAACATCACACGATCCGAAACCCCTGCGGCGAGCATATTAAGGATACATCAGGATGGGTATCCATAATGCTACAATCACAACATTACACATACCGTGAATGCTATTAAAATTTTACTACACACGTACGCGAATATACATACATATTAAGTTTGGATCCATTTTGATATGTAATAAAACTCTCACATGAGATTAAGGCCGCATGCTGTAATCACTTATCCTGTTCCGTACCGCATTTAATGAGGTTATGCTTTCCGCTTTTCTTGATGCTAAGGGTATCCTTGAATCTTAATAACTTCCTGAGGAAACTGACACATCTTTACTATGGAAATTTATACAAAAGAGACAACCCAAGAAAAATGTTTCGGTTGTGCACTTTTTAGTAGTGCTGCATGCAATTATCCTTGTCAAGGATGCTCAGGGATTTTTCTCATATTCCTTATAATTTAGAGATATTAATTCCATTTTCATTTGTGTCAGTAGTCACCAGAAAATGCTATAATCATTATCGATACCATTTGAACACGTTTCAGTACAAATGATTCTCCGAGCTTTACATCAATCGATTAATATTGAATTTACAGAGTTTGTTTCAAACGTAATTCAAATTGATTTTATCTAACAATCCTAAAACCGAGATATTTCAGTAATATGAACAGGAAAGCCATTCACTGACACCATTGTGGCACTCCGGATATCAGACTTATCGATTTATACATTTTCCAACCAACCTGTTGCTTTCGCAGACCGATGCGCCGCCACAATTCATTTTGTTAATGTTGAATTTATGCTGCTGAAGATTTGCGTGAATTTTATTGATCAATTTCATTTCGATTTCTTAAGAATTTTTTGTTCCTAAGGAATAAAACATACAATGCGAAAGATCTTTTCACATAGTGTAAATCTCTGCCTAGAAGGAGAGATTCACAATTAAATGCAATAAACATTGATGCGAACGTAACCCTGCTTAATAAATCAAAACAGTTGGCGAGATATGTCGTTGATATGAACTGCTTTGCCAAAGCACTGTCATACCTTAGAGAACTATTTACGGAATTAGAAAATGGATCTAAACATAAGTATAAGGCTGCAAATAAATGCAGACAAGAGTCAGACTCTAATTCGGCCAAGGGCGGGAAGAAGAAGAAAAAGAAACCACAACACCACCTGAGGGGAATATAACTTCGAACGGGTAAACCAATTCAACTACCTGGGGTCCACAGTCATCGAAGACAACGAAGAGACGATAGCCGTGAAAAGTAGATTAAACGGCGCAAACAGAACGTACTTCTCACTTTTGCCAGTAATGAAATCCAGAGACATCCACAGAAAAAACTAAACAAGAATCTATGAAACGACCATACGTAGATACGAATAGGTGAGAAGCAAGGAGAGAAAGGTGTTATCCAATCAATGTAGACAATAGGGGCCCTAGTCCAATCAATCTACGGAAATGCTTCAGACAATTGAAGGCACGAAACAAAAAATATGAGCGCGTACAACAATTAATTTTAAGAAGGAATTTCATTGGCGAACTTAACCTAAAAAATTTGCGGCGGTAAAAAAACGGGTTTTCGCTAATAAAACAATAAGTTGAGCGAAATAGTTAAATCAGAAAGACGTAGGTAAGTAGTGCCATATAATTGCGTTTTTTTTTTTCATTTATTTTTACTTTTTATTAAAACAACCTAGAAAATTTTTACAAGGTAAAAATATTGCTTTTGGCTACCTAATAATTCACATTTTTTTGGAGCGAAATTTTTAAAAATATTCGTGAATTTTGAGCGTTGTATACAGCTCCCCGACATTGTAGAGCATTTTTTCGAAGCTCTATTTCAGTTGCAGTTGCAACGCCTTTTAATTAAAAAAAAGTTATGTTTGAATAGTCCGGGATAAGAAAAGGGTATAATGAAGCAAAGAACAAACCTGCAGGCAGAACATGATTTTGGGCACATAACAAAATTTGGAGTTACCTATAAAAAAACATCTTACCTACAACTTTTTTTAAAATTCGAGCCCCACCCATCGGAAAAATTTTGTACTACGTACACAACAGATACATACATATAGCCAATCACATTTAGAAAACGTCTCGTGCGCGTAGATTTTGACGTTCTCAGGTAATTGACACCCTGTGCAGAACTTGCCCCATGGCGACCTCAACATTTTTTCCCAAAAAATCTCTAAAAAAAGTCATCAATTTTGCAGAATTAGGGCCCACTATACAGCCCAAAAATTCACAATTTGGCGCTTCTAAATAGTACAGCTCCTAGAGATTTCTTCTGCAAAAAAAATTGTAGTAGAATGAAATTTGGAATGGTGGGAGTTTAGCAATTGGAGAAAAGATAACCGTTGAGTTCCGGGCCGTACTTCGTGAAAATCACGAGAAAATCCGATTGAAAGAATTTTCCGACGCTTTCCCGACCGTAGCTCGGAAAAACGTCGAAATTGAAAAAATGTTAACAAGACAAAATTAAAGCTATGAAAATTCTCAACAAAAAAAATTATATAAGCTTTTCCCGGAAAACCTCACGTTTGGTCGGAAAATGGAAACTAAAGAAAAAAAATATGAAAAATTATTTTGTTTTTATATTATTTTCTTTATGCAGGGTGTCCCACCTCAAGTTACAAAGTGGCGGGCTGTAGATAGGCTTTGGATAGACGAACAAAAAATCATATGGGAGGGGGGCAGAAATCGTAACGGTTTGGTCACTAGGGCGTTTTGAAATTTTTTTGATAGAGGTTTACATATCACCCTGTATTTTGGTAACCCGATGACCTACTTCCATGAATTAGGTAGCAGTATACGCAGAATACAACCACCTAACTAAACTGTAAAAGCGAAGGTTCTACACCACCAACTTCCAGAGTTATCAGCAGAAGAATTTGAGGCGAACAGAGATGCCAGTAAATCGGCCTTGGATTTGCTTTCTGTTATCACCTCCTTTCCATTAATGAATGGATGGGTTGAGGAAGAGGTAAAATTCTTCTTAATGGAAGTTACCAAGGACCAGAAGTTTTTGCTGCCTACGTGTGTGTTGAGGATCTTACTTCTCAATTTGTTGTCATATGGAGTGTTATGCCTCCTGAAACGAGTTGAATCTCATCAACCAACCGATGGCATGGGCTTTGGTGGAGCCGGGAAGGACTAAGGAAGGCTATGACAGGAGGATTCAGGACAGTAAAGAGGGAAGAAGAAAGAAGGAAAGTTATGTAGGTGGGAAAGTGAAAAAGGCGAAGGACCGTGGGGCTGGCCGGGATTCGAACACGGGACCTCTGGGATGGTAGCCAGACGCCTTACTCCCCAGGCCACCGAGGCCATCTGTAACGCTTCCTTATAAACCATGCTCGACGTTTCACTTGTAAGTATTACAACGTTTGTGGCATCACTGAGTTGAGTTGACTTAGTAGAGTTAATATTTTGCAAATCGTCATAAATGTCGCTCTTCACAATTTCCGTGTCAATCACAACAGCGAACAGCTCAATGTCATATCTTTAATCTCAGAACATTTTCTATATCCTATATTAAGGAGAATTGTTTAGAAATCTGAGTTTTCCGATTGCGCTCTCGTATTTTGTTTTAAATTGCGTTTTTCAAACTGTCCCTAAATGAGTGATCATTTTAGACTTCCAATAATTACATCAGCCCGCGTATATATCGGAACAACTGGCAACGTTTGCCCAAAATCTATGCCAACAGTTAATCCCCAAAATAATTGGTTTTTACTTCTTAAATCTTGCAGTGTTCTGTTAACGGCAACTATCTTGGCATTTGAATTTCCCAGCTGCGGTAACCATTTTATCTACAGGTATTTTGGCCCCAATATAAGACTAATTAAGAAATTTATGACAGTGACTCCTGGTGGACAATGTAAAAAAGCTTGGCGCCGGAACTTTTTTCTAGCGCCTCACGCTTTTTTACATTTCGAAACGTAGACTGTTCCATATACTGGTGGAGCAATCAAAACTTTACATTTAAATTATTTTTTTACTTTTTAGTTAATCTTAAAACATATATTTTTTATTTTCTCCTTTTAATTTATTATATGTCTTCCGCTATTTTGTAGTGACCGCCATATTATGTTGAAAATGACGTCACACAGCTTACTGTACTATACTCGTCTTACACTTTCTTTTGGTACCATACCGAGAGCGTTGTAACGAAAAAGGTAGTTCGCCATTTTGAGCGGGATGAAAGACCGAAAAGGAATGAGACCAAATAGCTAATTGTATTCAACTTATCCTTTCCTTTCGTATAATACCCATGTCGGGAGAGGGCGAACACAATTGCGAAATTTGGCTGCCATCTTGAAACCGCCATCTTGATTTATTTACAAAAGGGTCAGATTGCATTGTCATGCGAACTATATACAATACATATATGTGGAAAATTTGAAGTTGATCGGTTATGCATTCATACATACATGCAGGTGAATCTGATATAAAGGGTATACAAAAACTTGCCTGCAAAAATACTGTATCTTCCAGTGAAAGTCCCATCTCAATCGGATTAGCCGTTTCCGAGATTAGCGCGGTCAAACAGACAGACATACAGACATTCAGCCTATTTTGAAATCACAGACAGACCCTCCAAATATATTTATATAGATAGAATTTTTTCATTTTACTGTTCGTTCACACCATGATAACAAAAATAAACCAAGGCACGACCAGGCCTGTCGCTAGCCACTTCAACGCCTGCGTGCAAAATAGACAATGCCGCCCCCTCCCTTATCTTTTTTTCTGACTGATCTTGTTGGAAGGCGTTTTAGTTTGGTTACTAATAGGAAGTCGACGAGAACTGGACCCGCCTTAAAAATACTGTCATTAGTACTGCTGATTCCATCTTAGGCAGAAGTCGTAAAGATCGGAACGACTGGTACGATAATGAATGCAAGCTGGCAACTGAACGTAAGAATGCTGCGTACCGAGCCATGCAGCAGTCTCAGAGAACACGGGCACGCGAAGAGAACTATAAAGAGCTCAGAAAAGAAGAAAAGAGAATTCACAGACGAAAAAAGGAAGCCTGGGAAAAAAATCTCGTCTGTGAGCTAGAACAGTACAGAGAACGACGGCCGCACCAGGCGCGGGAGTTCTACCAAAGAGTCCGCAGTATGACGCAATTCACACCACGTTGCACATACTGCAAGGACAAAGAAGCGAATCTGATCACCGATCCTAAAGGCATCTTGGAGCGATGGGAAGAGCGCTTTCATGAATTGCTAAATGGCGAGCTAACTGAGGATTCGGAGGCTCCACCAATATCTGATGACAATGCTATGCTGCCGCCACCAAGCATAGAAGAAGTTAGCAGAGCCATCAGCCGGCTCAAAAACAACAAGGCCTCGGGTGCAGACGGCATCGCAGCGGAGCTGGTTAAATATGGAGGGCCTACATTACACCAGGCGATTCATGAATTAATTGTGCAAGTATGGGAGCAGGAAGTGATGCCAGAAGACTGGAGAAAAGGCATCCTCTGTCCGGTACACAAAAAAGGAGATATCACAGCTTGCACTAATTATCGCGGTATAACGTTGTTGAGTACCGTGTATAAGATATTCTCCGCTATCCTACAAAACAGGATGGCCCCATACGCCAGAAACATCATAAGCCATTACCAGTGTGGCTTCAGCCCAGGTAAATCAACGACTGAGCAGATTTTCACCTTGAGGCAGGCTATGGAAAAATGTCTAGAGTTTCAAAACTCAATTCAACACCTCTTCATAGACTTTAAAGCCGCCTATGATAGCATAGCCAGGGTAGAACTCTACAAAGCCATGAGAGAATTCGGCATCCCCAACAAACTGACAAGACTATGTAGGCTGACCATGATCAATGTGTCAAGCCAAGTAAAGGTATCCGGAACACTGTCCAGACCAATCAACATCTATAATGGACTCCGACAAGGGGACGGTCTGGCCTGCCTCCTTTTCAACCTGGCGTTGGAGAAAGTGATCCGAGATTCGGGCGTGACATCAAGGGGTACAATCCTCCACAAGTCCACCCAATTACTGGCTTACGCAGACGACATTGACATCATTGGAAGAACATCAACAGCTGTACAAGAAGCTTTCACTCAGATTGAGCAAGCGGCAGGAAATCTGGGACTGCACATTAACGAAAGCAAAACAAAGTATATGGTGGCCTCGTCTGGAAGAACACCTAACATTGGTCCCACAATCAAGGTAGCGGAACACGAGTTTGACGTGGTAAAATCATTTACCTACCTTGGGTCAATAGTAGCAGCCGACAATAGCATGGAACCAGAAATACGCGCACGACTGCTAAAAGCCAACAAAGCCTACTATAGTCTGCCAAGGCTCTTCAAATCCAAATATCTAACCATAACGTCTAAACTTTTACTATATAAGACGATGGTCTTACCCGTTCTCACATATGCATCCGAAACGTGGGTGCTTAGCAAAAAGCACTCAAACCTCTTGGGCGTGTTTGAGAGGAATATACTTCGGAGGATTGTTGGTCCCGTATGTGAGGAAGGACGATTCCGGAGACTCTACAATGACGAGATCTACGAGCGCTATCGCGACATAGATGTTGTGAAGAAAATAAAGCTCGGTAGGCTCCGGTGGGCAGGGCATCTAGCTCGTATGAGTGAAGATGAGCCTGCTCGGAAAGTTCTCTGCGGTAAGACCTATGGGGTGCGACAGCGAGGGAGGCCCAACCTTCGCTGGAAGGATGGCGTGGACCAGGACGCTCAGAGTTTAGGGATGCCAAACTGGATGACATTGGCTCAGAATCGGGACCGGTGGAGAGAACAGTTGCGCGAGGCCAGGACCGGATCCCGGTCGTAGAGCCGTTAAAGAAGAAGAAGACTAATAGGAAGTATATAAAAAACTGATCGAAGATCGATTAAAGAGCCGTTTTGCGATACGATTGTACTCCATCATGATTACGTGGCCGGCTACTCTCAGTCTGTTAATTTTTATTAAAGGTGAGAGATCTGGATCGTCAAAAATTTCATACAACTCGTTGTTGTGTCTCCTTCGCCATATTCCATCCCCTCTGGTTGGGCCTATTATGCAGCTGAGAATTTTTCTCTCAAACCTGTTGACGATATTCCTCTATGTCCTGGGTCATAGTCCAAGTCTCGCTACCATAACACAGTACAGCTCGTATTACTGTTTTGTATAGTGAAAGTTTCATTTTCTTATTAACAAATCATGAGGTCAGTATTTGTTTTTGGGCATAAAATTGCTCTATTAGCCAGTAGTATTCGTCTAGTTAATTTTTTCTTTTACTTCGTTTCTTTTTGTGATTGTAGACCCAAGGTACACTGTTTTATCGACTACTTCTAGGTTATGTTAGTCGATAGTTACATTTCTTCCCATTCTATGACCTATGTCTTTTGTCGCCTTAATTTAATATAAGCTTCTTTTGTTGTCGGAAAGGATCTTCCCGAGATGTTCTCTGATGCACGTCTCTGGACTGACGTTCCAATATTCCAGTTGATTACTCTCTTTTTAGCGAGCTTTTGCATTCAACTTCAGTTCGAGACCAGCTGGATGAACTGAGGTTTCTTTATCCTCAGTTGAATATGTGGAAATTGTATGCGAAGGGAGTTCAGGTTAGAAGTTCAGGGCGCCAATTTGCTCGACTTGCGCAGTTCAGCCGGTGAGGCCGGTGTATTTCTTTGAAGCTTTTCAAAAAGCTTTCCGAATACGTAAGGCAGAGATATCGCCCCATTTCACTTGAAATAATTTTTTTTTTTTTTAAACTAATAATGCAAACTTGTATATTAGTCCAGTAAATAGGTCGAAAAAAAAGGCCTTCGTAATGCGAAAAATACCGCACGCGATTTTTTTTTACCAAATGTTTTTACATATTTTTATGAGTCTAAATTCAAAATGGCGTCATCCCCACCCTTATGCTTCCTTAAGCTGGTGACAGAATTTCGCTCAAACGCGGTGCGGACATTGACAGATAGAATAAAGTATGTGTATTGCAATGCGAACTAACGAAATGTGGCTTGAGCACTACGCACACACCGCGTAAGTTGCTTTACTTTCTACTTCTGGCGCGTTGCCGCGCGGTCCAGTGTAAAAAAGTTGTTTGTGTGTTGTGTTTTGAGTCGTGTTTTGGTGTTGGTGGGCATTTTGTTTATGTTTTGAATCGTGTGCTGGTGAAGGGGATAAGAAATTTGTTGAATTTCATAATTATTTCGAAATTGTTGTAATGAAATTAGTACCTAGAACAAATACAAGTCCTGTAGGATAGAAAATTAATACGCAAATCATACAGCTTTTTCAATTTATTTCGTATCACGTCCACTTGTCACTTTGATTTTTAGGTTGCGTCAAAGTCGGAACGCGACACCAGCACGGCGACTTTGTGTCAGTGAAAAATCCGCGCACACCGCGAAGCCAATGTCCGCACCGCGTTTGAGCGAAATTCTGTCACCAGCTTTATACTTACAATGAAAGGAATGCTAGAAAAAAATGTTTAAAGTGAATTCCAACCGAATTTTATAACAAACAAATTTGTTGGTATAACTTGTCATCGTAAATAAATAGTTGACTAGATATTTGCAAAAAAACATTTTTAATAAACTTTTGAGGTGTAATAAATCCATAAATATCAACTTTATAGAAAAAAGTAAAGGCAACAAATGTGGGCAATGATGAGCTCAACACACGATATAATCAGTTTTGAAATGAAACGGGAAAAGAAAAATATATTAGGAATTTTTTTTTTAATTTACATTTTCCGACATTTAAAGCGCTATAACTCGTGAAATATTAGCCCTATCTAAAAATGATAAAAGCAAAAATTATAGATAATCGTGTGTTCTATAAGTCTTAGGAACGACTTTTTTATGGCGGGCTAACCGTTAACAAAATATAGTGCAAAGAAATTAATGTATAAAGTTTGAAGCACTATAACTCCGAACATATTGACTTTACAAAAAAAAATTTTGAACAAAAAAGTTATATCACTTATTTATCTACAAAAAAGATTATATACATTTTTGTCGTAAAACGCATAGTTTCTAAAATATAGAATTAAACGCGTTTCCCTTCATTGTAAGTGAAGCATAAGGGTGGGGATGACGCCATTTTGAATTTAAGCTCATAAAAATATGTAAAAACATTTGGTAAAAAAAAATCAGGTGCGGTATCTTTCGCAAAGAAAAAGTACCTATTTACTGGACTATATTTTTAGCGGGGTTCTCATCCCTCTTTCGGGATGCCCCTGAGGCAATCCCCCTTTTAAATGCTTTAAATCTGCTTTAAAAAGCTTAGGTTATGCAGTTATAAGGTCTTAACAGCGCTAATATAATACATGTATTTAGTATAGAAAGCTTTGTTTCGCCTGTGTGTCTGTACGGAATCATTACTACACCTGCATGCCACAGGCTATCAGGCCCTCATCCCTCAGTCCGACTGAGTAATTTGTGGCCTTCGTCAGGCCGTGCCGGCCTACCTAGTCTGAGAGGCCACTGCCTACATGAGAAACATGTTAAGTAAAACCCAGTTTTCTCTCAATTTTACACTGTTTCTCAAAATATAATTAGGTACGTGATATTTGCCGAGACCTCCCTCTCCCCACGAGAGATTGAGTGAGACTCGCGTCGACCCCCTCCCCCCAAAACCCCTAACGTAATTGATGGACGACTCCTAAGTCAGGATTTCTGAAGATTATTTATGAGATGTAGAAAGGATTCGTCTCGATAATATGTCCTCATTTTCCACTGCACAAACCATTCAGTGTCGTATTCACTCGTATCAAAACCTGTCATAAGCTACAGAAACCGTTTTTATCGCCAATCATTTCCGAACTACAGACAATCTCAAAATTTATACAAGCAACTTTATTCTCTGACACAACAGCTTCGACAACATTCTATACTCTTCTATTCACACCGCAAGCATTACTACGTAACATACTATCATCACAAATCAACTTATTGCATCTGTCTGAGAAAACCTTGTTTAAAGGCTCGGGCACACAGAAAGCGGTCAGTCGCGGCGGGCAGCGATCCAGCGGTCATCGCGGCGGTCTGCGATATGGGGCTACACATAGAACGCGATATTTTTGTGTGAGCGGTCCAGTCTGGTCGCGTTCTTCTAGGGAAATAGTAGTGAATTTTCTTATTCATGCCGATTATACAACTCGTCGGATTTTCTGCGACGGGAGAACATCCGATCCGCATTTGAAAATATTTGCATTATAGAATCCGACGGAATTCTGCATTATCGATCCGCACTGAAACTGCAATTTCACCACTAGCTGTCAAATTTTCCACAATATTTTCGCTAATCCTTAGAAAAATAAATATTTAAGTGCAAAAACTTAAGAGTACGTAATTATTTGGGTTTTGTCTTTTGTGTTATAAAAATTTCATTTTGTTCATAATTGACAGTATAATTTAAAACATTTAAATTCATATTTTATAAGTCTCCATTGAAAAAAACTACGCCGAAATTTTTCACTTCCGCAGTAAATTTGATGCGGATTTGTAATGAAAATTTTTGTATAGAGTGTGATTCACGAGCGGATTCTACAATATAAATTTTTCACACTGCATTACCGTCATTTGGTTATTTTTTATTCGACGGATTCTATAATACGCCAAACGTCAAATCCGAATAAAATTCCCTCCGCGGACGATCCGTCGAGTTGTATAATCGGCATGATTTATTTACATATATTGAGTATGACCTCGGACGAAGAACTCCTCCTTCTGTTATTAGCTTTGCAAGGCAAAAAGAACAAAAGACGATGTTGGGTCCATGAAATTAATAAGAAGAGAGAACAATTAGGCGAATACCACCGCTTATGTATAGAATTGGAGTCACATGAAGATAAATTTTTCAAGTATTTTCGTATGTCTCGAGAATGTTTCGAGGAATTGCATGATTTGATAAAATGCAGGATTGAAAAGTGTACTACGAACTGGAGAAAACCAATTGAAACATCCCATGCTTCAGCCTTTTTCAAAACATTTTTATAATTTTTGTGGGAAGTATCAAACAAAAATCTGTATTTGCGGACATTTTCTATTAATATTTAGATTTTTCCACTCATCTTGTCCGAAAGCGGCTAGGCGGTCATGCTAAAATTTGTAATTTTGTACAACCGGATCGCTTGTCGTCGCTGCAAAGTCTAGCAGGCGGCGGCAGACCGCCTGCTGTTTGACCGAGCTGATGCTAAGTTGTGTAATACAACTAGACCGCCAGACCGCCTCGGTCGTAGATCGCTGTCCGCCGCGACAGACCGCTTTCTGTGTGCCCGAGCCTTAACGGTTGTGAAATCTGTCATCATTTCTCATCCAAGAATGTCATTTTTCCAACCATAATTTCCAGCGATGTCTACCGCAATTTTTCTTCAAATCTGAACTGTGATAAGTTCATCTTTTTATAGATTGCACGGAGCTCACGTTCACGTTTCTCTCCTTTTTTTTGTATATAGAGAGAAAAACGTGAATAGAGTAAAACATTTTTCTTTTTGCCATTTCAATTGGAAATTCTGCTAAAATGAATGAAAATCACAGCTTGACGACATCAGGGATTACTACCCTTTCAAGCTGTTTTTTTTTGGTTGGCCCAACGACCCACATGGAATTAAGGTAAACATGTTAACATGAAACACCTATAAAAAAGTAGATACCCCAGATTTTGTGTACATAAAAAGATTTTGGTTGTAAGTCGGCGACTAGTTGCTGACCTCAAGATAAGTCGCTATTCTTACCTTTTATAGTGGCCTTAAAAACGAAATTATTTTCATGCCACCTGCGAAAGGTATCCGAACTTCGGACAAAAATAACCAGCGGAATGACAAACTCTCGCCCGTCCGAGTGTTATTGTACGAGGAAAGCCCTTAGCAAATCGATTGATACTCCCCTATAGTAAACAATTTGCTCCAATAGCCTTGTTTCCGGCCACCTGTTAACAATAAACCCTTACCCCACACAAAAACACGAATCTTTTCGTTCGTCCTTCAATATTCATTCACGGATACACAAGGCACTCTCGTTTCGAGGGTGATATGTCAGGGGAAAAAGACATGTGATAGCAGGAGCTCACATTTGACGATATGAAGTGTTGAAAACATCACAAAATTATGGCAGCGCAAATGAAGTTGATTTATCGATTAAGCTCCTTGAAACGCACGTTAAGCCATTATTGCGAGAGTGAAAGAAGTTAATGATAAAATAAACCTTTACTTAATTGGTATTCATACAGTTTGTAGGGGAAGAAGGAACATTTGTTTAGTTTTTAGACGTGGGTCGGATGTTTCAATGGACGACGGAATTTCGGCTTTAATACTTCGGCTATATTATAGTTCTTCTGTAGTCCTTCTTAGGGCTCTGACTTATTGGAATCTTTGCTTCCAGCCGTGTTCTCTCGTTTTTTATAAGAAGTTTCCGTATATCTTCTATCCATATTTTTCTTGGTCGTCCTACGCTTCTTTTTCCTGATGGTCTGCCATTAGAAACCTGGCTCACATTCTGTCTTCAGAAGTTCGTACAACGTGTCTGAGTCATGGTAATCTTGCCTCGAACGTAGATACAGCTTTAATAGGTGTTATTGACCAATATCAATTTTCAACATGCATGTACAATCAGAATCAACCAACGCTAGTGAGGTGGGTGGATAACCCTGCCAAAAGGTCAACCGCCAATCATTTAGTATATCTTACAGGGTATGGAGTATGCTTCGTCTTAGCGAGACCGGCCTGGTTCCTCTAAATTTCTCCAGAGCTTTCGTTAAACTATGTCACCCAACCCAGCCCTAGCTGAGTAAACTCAAGCTATTGGTATTCACTGGATTGAGAGTTTTCTTTGTGACCGTCCAATTAAGGTCGTATTGTATGGCCTCGAATCTAACTACACGCCATTTTTGACGGTGAAGAATGACATGCTTTCAAGCCCTTCAAGAGACTAACGTTCTTTGATGACGATACTTTACGTTATTCTTAAGTCTACGATAATGCAAGACAATATGTGTAATAGTGGACTTAATGACCCATTCGGTACACATGAGCTCATTTTCGATTGGCGCCGTAAAAATCGTGTCGCATTCAATGCCTCCAAAACGAAGTACTGCCTTATTTTTAATAAAACCTGCAACACCTACCCATCAATCTCCGTGGGTGAAGTAGAGCTACTGAAGAACTGCCCTTAACATTTTACTCTGGCCTATAACCAAAGAGCTGTGATGAAATGGCAGCATATTCCACATTACCAATTAACAATTCCGGTGCTTGGGATTTATTAACAAATGCAGATTCTTCTTTCACACATGGCTCGTACTGTAATATATAGTTCCGTCATTTAGGGCAGGTTGCGAAAAGTACTTTGGCGTGATTAGATAAAGTACAAACTGTGGCCATCAAACTCATCGGGGATGGCATCATTTGTTACACCAGCAAGCTTTGAGCTACTCAAGGAATGTGGTAACTCTGACAATATCGTTTCCTCATAGATTGCTCCACCGAAATAATCGCTCTCCCTCTCATGGCAATCTGATCATCATCTGTAGCACTACAGCCCATTATAGCCCAGCCACTTTAAACATAAACCTCTGAAAAAATGCAACTGGAGATTTATCAGTGGGATTCTCTTTATTTTGGGCTCGCAAATAATTTCCCAAAAGTCCATAAAGCCAACTGACCGGCTACTCGAGTTATGGAAGGTCACGGAAATCAGTTTTTCTCAAAAATCTCGTAAATTATCGGTTTTATGCAATTTTCGGCTAAGTAAAGATTGTTCGTGAAATAAATCTGCATCTGCAAAAATGCCCTATACGAAATTTACGTAGAACCAATGGTTTTTGAGATATGGGTTTGGGAAAACTCGGGCATCGCGCTGCATTCTTTTCCGAACCACCTTTGAACTATAATGCAAGTTTTTACATGGTACCCCCAGTAGACCTAGTCCAGAGGTTACCAAGTATAAAAAAATTTTGTTGATTATCTCTCTATCTCTTCTATCTCCACTTCGTTCATGCTGTCATCTTCATCAACACCTATCCCAGAGGAAAATAACGAAATGGGGTTGGCGTCATCATCGTCTACTTCAAGTTCAATGGTTGTATCCTCGGACATCGAGTTGACATCGGGCGGGCCCGACAAGAACCATACGCAACGGAAAATTGTAATTCTATTCCTCTACATTCTGCAATTTATACGTTTGTACATAAACCTCTTTATTTTGGTGTCACAAATAATTTCCCAAAAGTCCGTAAAGCTAACTGGCCGTCTACTCGAGTTATGGAGGGTCAAATTTAATTTCCAAGATTTTATTACATAGTTACAAGTGAAGCTAATGAAAGCGTATTAAAAACCCCTAAATACCCACTTTCATTGGAACTGGAACACAATTGGAAAAATCGTCGGCCATATTGGCACGGCCATTTTGAATTTATACCACTTACTTTCATAGAAATCGGAATTCAATTTGCAAATTCATTTTGCATTTCGGTCATTTTTTGGCGGCCATGTTGAATTTCGAAAATCGGGCTTTAAGGTGTTTCATGGAAGACCTCCACTTCGCAATCACGTCATATTCTTCTGTTTTCTATACAGGAGTTCTAATATTAGTAATGAAGCCTCCTTATTAGCATTCGACGCTATCTCCGAACGTATCTCCGAATTTTTATCCTCCCATCCGGAGTGCGAAATCATTGTTGCGGGTGATTTCAACGTTCACAACGTAAATTGGCTGAATTACTCGAATGGCACCAGTGTTTCTGGCAGGGATGCCGAGCTCTTTGCTGAGACCAATAACCTGCACCAAATAGTGAAACAGCGTACGCGTGTTCCTGACACTGCGGGACAAGGGGCACATCTCCTTGATCTTTTTCTTACCTCCCACCCTACACGTTATTCCGTTGAGGTCGATTCGCCTATTGGCAACTCTGATCACTGTCTAGTCAGCGCTTACTTCTCCTATCCATCTCCAACCCCAACAGCGCCAGCTCCTAGGAGAACTGTTTGGCATTATGGAAAAGCCAACTGGTGGGGGCTGATTCGCTTTTTTCGAGCTACTGATTGGGATTTATGTTTTCAGAACCGCGATGTTAATTTTGCGGCTCTCTGTATTACCAAAATTATACTGGCCGGAATGCGTTTATTCATTCCCCATTCTTCCAAATCCATAAAGCCTAGGCAATATGGATGGTTCAATCGTGAGTGTATGAACGCAATCAAAACCAAAGAAGCCGCCTACAGACAGTACAAAAATTTGTCCGAGCGAAACATCTCGCCGAGAGTACATCAGGTTGAGAAACTCTTGTAAATCCACCATCAAGAGAGTCAAAGCATTATTCGATGACAGACTGAGAGGTAAACTCATAAACTCCACTGCTGGCAGTAAAAACTTCTGGTCCTTGGTAACCTCCATCAGGAAGAATTTCACTTCACATTCAACGCCTCCATTCTTTTATAACAAACAGGTGATAACAGAAAGCAAACCCAAGGCCGATCTACTTGCACTTCTGTTCGCCGAGAATTCTTCCTTACCCGATGCTGACATGCAACCCCCCACCATAGAGTGTTCCGCTCACTCAATGGATAGAGTTTTCTTCAGGACGCGTGAAGTATATAAGTGTCTCAAAGAGCTGGACTCCAACAAAGCCACTGGCCCCGACAAAATTCCCCCTATAGTTCTTAAAAAATGTGCCTCACCTTTGGCTAAACCTCTGCGCAAACTTTTTGCACTTTCATACTTCTCCGGAGTTTATCCTGACTCCTGGAAACTGGCTCATGTTCAGCCCATACCGAAAAAAGGTGAAGCTAGTGACCCTACCAACTACCGCCCAATAGCAATTACTTCTATTCTCTCCAAAGTTATGGAGACAATAATAAAAAGAAAGCTTATGGAATATCTTGAATACAACCAAATATTGAACGACAAACAATATGGCTTTAGATCGAAAAGATCTACTGGCGACCTCCTCGTTTGCCTAACGGAGCACCTCAGCCGAAGTATACACCGATTTGGTGAATCTGATCTGGTTGCTCTGGATATCTCCAAGGCTTTAGACAGAGTATGGCATCCCGCTCTGTTGGCTAAACTCCAAGCTATTGCCATTGGTATTGACTCTGTTCTGAAGAACTGGATTGAGAGCTTCCTTTCAGGCCGTTCAATCAAGGTAGTATTGGATGGCGTCGAATCCGACCTCCACCACATCTCCGCAGGTGTTCCCCAGGGCTCAATTCTATCACCTAGTTTCTTCCTTGTTTTTATAAATGACCTGCTCTCAGTCCCCTCCAACTCACTCCACAGCTTTGCTGATGACGGTACTCTACGTTACTCCTATGGTTTTGATAATGTAACACAAGCGCGTGCCAGACCTTGTCTACATCATCGCCAACTGTTGTCCAATTCAATCAACAGGGACATTGAACGAATTCTTGATTGGGGCCACAAGAACCGTGTCGAATTGAATGCATCAAAAACCAAGTACTGTCTCATTTCCAATAAAACTTGCACCGAACCGCTTTCTATTTCAGTGGACAACAAGACCGTAACGGCAGAACCCTCTCTAAACATTCTAGGCGTAACATTAGCTGAAGATCTGCGCTGGAATAACCACATATTCCAAAGTGCTAAACAAGCATCCCAGTGTCTAGGATTCCTCAAAAGGTGCAAATTTCTCCTTCAGCCGTCTGCCAGGGCTATAATTTACAAGTCCTACATTCGTCCCCGTCTTGAATACAACTCGTATATCTGGGCCGGGGCCCCAAGAACCATCTTAGCTTGGCTGGACAAGGTGCAAAACCGCGCTCTCAAACTTATTGGTGACAGCGCCATTTGCTCTTCAATTGACTCATTAAGCCACCGTAGGAATGTAGCAGCTTTTGCAAAATTTTATCGCTTTTTTCATAATGATTGCTCCACCGAAATAAGTAACCTCATGCCTCCACGGCAACATTTTTCCCGCAACACAAGACTTGCCCGCTCGGCTCACCCCCTCAGTTTACAGCCCTTATCTTCGCGCACACTCCGATCTAGAAATTCGTTTATATCAAGAACCACTCGTCTGTGGAACAACCTTCCAAAGACGGTATTCCCGAACTCATACAACATCCAAGAGTTCAAACGCAAGGTTCATCGCCACTTTCTGCAACACCCCCTTGACTCCCCCTAACCTATTATGTCCTTCTCTCTATCTTTCGAGCTAAGCTTACTACTGGACATTGCACCATGACCTAAACGACATGACGTACTAGTAGTACAAAGGGTGACACCTGAGCTTAGACTATCACATAAAAAAAAACAAAAACATCTATACATAAATACATACATATATATGTACATACAGAAACTTTCTCTTATTAATATAGATTGAATTATAATTGAATCTACAGTGAAGTTGTAACAGGATTAAATTGTTTCTGTTCATTTAATAATTTGAATTTGTAACATAACGGTATCTTGTGGAATTACAACTTTAAATGGATTCTACTACTATTTATCAATTTTCTCTTTCTTAAGCTTTTCTACTGAATTTTACTTACACAATATTTTAGCCGTGTTTTTTAAATGAGTGTGTATTACTGAAACTGACAAAACGCTCGGCGAACAAAAAATTGTATTGTTGGGTGCTGGGTTGTTAGTGAAAAAAATAAAACTTTGACTTTGACGACTCATAACGCTGGAAGTTAGGGGTTTGAACCTTGACAGTTTTAGATTGGTGGGAGTATTTTCCGTAAATCGCTACCCAAGTAGAAATTCTTCTAGTTTTGTCCAGCCCCTACAAGTAACTTGTTAGTAAATGTGGGGAAAAACTATTCTAGTTTTTCCCTACGAGAAGCTCGAGGGAATTGATATGTATAGAGGAAACTTTTCTAGTAGACTCCTACAACTAACTCGAGAGGAAATGATATGGAAAATCTATTCTAGAAATGGTTTCGAATAATTTCCGAGGAAATGATAGTCTAAAGCGATTTTAGTATTTTCCTACAAATAATCAGCACGAAATGTTATCAAAAAGTTATTATGAAATGAAATGTCAATAAAAGATTTTAATATGATAATTGTATTATTATTTATGGAATCCTACCAAAAAATTCGATCAGTCATAATTTTTTTCGCCTGTACAAAAAAATAGACCAGCAATTCCTACGAGCCACTGGTTAGTTTTCTGCCAGCAACAACTAGTTTTCTATGAGAAACTGGCCAGTTTTTTACGAGAATCTTGCGAGTTTTCGGATAGTTTTTGAAAGTAATCGGCTAGTTTTCTACTGGGGGCTAGCCAGTTTACTACGAGGGTTTGGCTAGTTTTCTTGGAGGTACAGGCTAGTTTGTTGCAAATTAATGGCCAGTTTACGACAAGGCGCTCATCAGTTTCTGACAAGACTTTCCCTACAAGGCACTTGCAAAAACTAGCGTTACATAATCTAACAAAGCCCTCACGAGTTTTCCCTAGTTTTCCCTAGTTACTTGTTAGAGAAAGGGAAAACTAACCAATTATTGGTGGAATTTTCTACTTGGGTACCTTACATATGAAAATATCTCATAGGGTTACAAAAATACAGGGGGAAACCGCTACCCAAAAAATTTCAAAACGCCTTAGCGGGTAAACCGTTACCGACTTGTCTTGCAGTCTTGCCTGATCTTGCAAGACCAAAGCAAGACCTAGACAAGACAGGACAAGATAAGACTGTAGGATCAAGATAGCTAGAATTTTTTCTGGTCACCAAATACCAATGGTCTTGCAGTGATGAGGAGCAAAAAGTCTTGCTGTCTTGTCTTGGTCTTACCCTGTTTTCTCTGGGTCTTGCTCTTGCTCAAGACAAAAGAGCCGTGTATTGGAAACTCAGTCGAAGTTGTATTTCCTCTTTTGGCTAGGAATAAAGCAATTAAATGTTCCACTTCCATATCAAATTCAATATGCCACTTAACACCACTTAAAACTTTAAATTTAATAAAATTCGCTTAGTGGACCTGAACAATTTTCTACCTGTCGACCATTGTCAAACTATACCCTCGTTCATGTGTGTCAGGGGTTCCTCAATACCCCGGTATTCGCCATATCCTGGTATCGCCCTTAAAGCCCTTATTTTCCTGTACATTTCGGTCTAAAAATTCGTTCATAACTACAACAAATCAACTGTGGAACAACCTTCCACAGAAAGGATTATCGAACCCACAACATGCAACAGTTCCAACGTAAGGCTTATCGCCCCCTCCTCATACGTCTCCCATACTCCACTTTACCGATCATATTTTAATTTATCTATGGAGCTAAACTTATTGTGTATTGGAGATAAAAACAATAAAATAAGTTGAAACTAAGTGGATTTTAATCCGAAACAGCCCTACAATTCAATCAGCTGTTTCATCAGTAAAATACAAGCCGAGTAATTTAATTTCCTGAACTTTGCTAAAGTCCAAGAAGAATCACAACCTGAAATCGACCCTTAACTTTTTCAAAATTCAAAGGAAACTACTACGAGCCAAAAGCATCATACTAACTACACAAAAACATATTCCCCAACCGAAATTAATGAAAATTTGAAGCCAGTTTTGTGCATCTGTTGATTTTGTAAGGGCTTCACCCGCTTTTTTGGGGGGAGGCGGGACGGAGGATATTTATTTACATTCGCCGTGGGACGTTAGCATCATCGTTGGGAACTTTATTAAATATTTATGATAAAGTTGGAACTACCCTCTGCTACCATCACTGCACGAAAAAGGAAGCGCTTTTTGAGGATAGATACCCATGAAAGATTCGAGTGGAACACTAAAACACAGCAACTACGAAACATGAAAAGGATTTGCGGAACATGATTAACTTTGGTTAATTAATAGCGCTTAAAGTGGAAAATTATTATGGGACTCATAACTTGGAAATGCTCGTTATTGCGAGCAGAGCGCGGTTGGTACAGCAATATCAGCTGCAGTTGGTAAAGGTTTGAACTTTGAACCGCTTACGAAGTGATGAAGTTAGAAGAATTGCATTTAAGTAATTACTTCGCAAATAGCTTCTGAAAAATCTGCTGATTTAGTTACGAAAGGATTCTGTTTTATTGGTGAAGGAGGATGCTATGGTTTGTAATACTGGGTGTAACTTGATTCTCAGAATGAGATATGTTCAAGCGCTCTTGTGATACGAACGATAAAGAATGGCCTTTGTAATAGCATAATGGCGCGATAAAATATTGGGCGCCACTTATGCGAGGTATTACCCCCTTAGCCATAAGCCCGGAAAAGCATGACCAAGGAGCCAATACCATACATAAGAAAGCAAACAAAATTCCGGAACTCCTACGCCGGCCACACGGAGTTATCTAGCTCGCCGGAGGGGTCGTGGGGTGTGTGGCCGGGCCTTACCGCGGTTGGTTCATCACTTACCTGTGACTAGGAAAAATCTTCTTCAATTCCCGTCGTCCTTCGGTCCTCGCCTGAGCCGTATCATGGCTATCTGTTTCCCTGACAGCTCATAGTATCGAAGACTATCAGCTTCAGGGAAAGTCACTATCTAGGACATCCTGAAAAGAAATACCACCCGTGTCCCAACCATTCCCAAAAAAAATCTAACAACTTGAGATCATCATTAATAGCTTAAAAATTTTTTCGTTTATTTCAGACACAGTTATAAAAAAACAAGAAACACCAATAGGTAACATCAATATTCACTGGGACAGGAAATAAGAACAATGTCATACTAGATCAACACATCTACATTTTCAAATAAAAAAACAATTTACAATTTCCACTGTCGGGATACTTCCGTATGATAAATGATTTTAAAACGCGTCGTATTGGTACCAATTTCGCCTCGTTTTATCACAAATGGTATCACAAATATCGTGTTCAATTTTAATTAATAATAAATTAGTAGAAATCAACCAGAAAATTATTTTGCAAATCAAAAAAATTTAAGCCAATATTTAATAATATTATAACTACGTTACGGTTAACTGCCTGTACGAATATTGACCACAAGCAAGATCAATTATAGTAAGTTGTTGTCAGGTGTGTGTCGTGGTGTTGTTATTATATAATGAATAAAAAGAATAAAAAGGAGATTTCGTTTAAATTATTACCTAACAATTGTACGGGAACAGTGAAAGAACAACAATTTATAAAGTATTTGCTTACTACCATTAAAATTATTATTTGAGTAATAAAGTTAAATTTAATAAATGAAGGTAAAAATTTGTGTTATTTTATTTATTTGTATTGTGTATATCTATATATGTGTGTATAGCTATTTTAGATATCTTTTTTTCTTTTGAAACCAAATTTACTACCACCTTTCCGAATATATTGAAAAAGTAATATAAAAAGTAAATGCCATACCGAAAAATCAATAACTCTTCGGGAAATACCTCTTTGTTCCTTCTTAAGTTGGCACGATACCTTTATCGCCCTTAGTCCAATCAAATTAGGCCGACTTCACCATCTCTATCCGTACTTGAAAAGTGTTCACCAGGCGCAGCGCTTCATGACCAAATCTGCCACCAGGCAAATCATTAATAGTACACTGCCGTAAAACACCTCGATGACCACTAGTGAAATGAAATGTGCCTCTTCATCCTTTCCTACACCGCCAACTTCGCGCGGTGTTTTGAGTCCAAGCCAATTGACCAAAAATGTGAATCAACACGGCAGCCAATCACTTCCGTGTTAATGTGACGAAATTCTTGTACTCTCTTGAGAAACGCCGACGATCTCAGGTTGACCAACAGACGTGAAATCCAATGTACACAAGAATAGCACCACCCAAATATTCTCCTTCGAAATTTGCTGCTAGATGAGCAATGACCGCCTTGCTACACATACGATGAAAGTCTTTTTCGTCTGCACGCTGCAAATCGCCAGGAAATGAGAAGCAGGATTCCTTGTCGCTGGTTTCTTGACCCCTTCTGGTTGGTTTTTTGGAAGACTTCTTGGTAGCTTCTTGATTACCATCAGGTTGGGAGCGAACACGGTAGCCGCCACTACTTACTCCGTCATGCAAAAAAAACCAATTGCAGAAAAACCGATTGCAAAAAAAACTGAATCTCCTGACTGATGCAAAAAAATTTTTAGTAAAATCACTCCAACAAAACTCTAGGAGCTGACTGACACCAACTGACTCCCAAATTTTTCTTTTTTCTCTCCTTGTTTTATTTTCCCCCCGCCTACTTTTTGGTTTCGAACAACTTCTGAATTTCATTCTCGACAGTGATTTTTAGTCAAGTAATTATTTAGAGATTTTTTGAGCAAAACTGACCGTTACACCTTGCTTCTCAGAGTGCTAAGCAGCATTTCTCAAAGTGAAAACTTTGTGGGACTTTCCTGAACCATACACACAACAATGACAGATAAACTGGTCTCCGATTTCATATTTCGATATGGTAAAGAGTATTGGAATAATCTAACCGAGATTTTATTTTAGTCCAAAGAGTTGTCAATTCCAGAACAAAAGTACTTTGCATTCGACTGAAGGGCGCCACATTGGGCTCTATTACTACGTCTACATGATAGTCGAGTTGAGGTTAAGTTGAAAATAAAGAAACACTACAAGTTACAAAAATCACAAACAATAGACAGAGATGCTGCTGTCAACTTAATTCAACTACTGAACTCGCGTCTATATGCATAATTTCAACTCCCCCCAGACAGCAGAGCTGCGTTGAGTTCCGTGAATCAACTCGACTCGCATCTACATGTTGGTTGGATTCGGGTTCAATTTGAGTTAAACTCGTCATGTCTACCGTATACAACTCAGGTTGAACCCGAGTCCAACAACATGTAGACGCGAGACGAGTTGACTCAGGGTCGACGGAACTCACCTCAGCTCAGTAGAATAATACGTACTATATAATAACAATAAGGAGGTGACTATTTTCACCTTAAAACGTGAAACAAGAAACCAGAAACCAGAAACGTGAAACCAGAAAAAATTAATTCACCGGGAAAAGAACTAGACACCAGAAAAATCTTCTTTTCCCGGTGAATAAATTTTTTCTGGTTTCACGTTTCTGGTTTCTGGTTTCACATTTTTAAGGTGAAAATAGTCACATCCTAACAATAAACCACTTCTACGAGACCTTTAAAGGTGGACTGGATGATCTTTTCGTCAGACCATACTGATAGATCTGATTTCTTAGTTTTCCTCAGACACGACAAGAGTTCAACAAAAAAAGATAACGCACTACTACCTCCAACCACCCAATAGGAATCTAACTTAAGGTCGGGACTCATATATCCGCACCGTGTCCCCGTAAAACTAAACTCAACTAGTTTGACACGGTGCGGACACGGAAGGTCGGGAATGATTGGCAAAAGGCTCCGCCGCCGCCGGGTCCCAAGCCCAGGAGGAGGGTGGTCGGAGGAGGGTAGATACACAAACTAACTATTTACGAAATAGTGCTACTGCATCGAGGCAGCCGATGCGCCAGCGCTTGGGACCAAGAATGCTGGTGAGAAATATGTAGGTTGAAATAGGCCGAAGACCCAAATTAGTCACACCGAAAATGGAAATTCAATTCGACAAGCGGAATGTTCGAACAGGACATCGCGTCAGTCAAAAGGAATTCGTATCAATGGAATTATCGAAATGAAAAATATCAGTTGCTACGCTATCCGAACTACGACTTACCGGATCCGGGATATTGACGATCGTCCCGCCCACAATTGACGCTGACGTCGCTTTACTATTCCGGTGGTGAAAAACCAGAGGCCGGCGTCGGGTTTATGGTCGACCGCCGGTCTGCCAGAAGCGTGATTATATTCCAACCGATATCCGACCGTTTGGCGGTTATAGCCATCAGTGAAACGATCAAGACCCGTATCGTATCCGTATATGCGCCAAACAAGACCAGCACGGATGCGAACAAGGACGAATTTTACGATCAGCTTCAACAGACGCTGGATACCTCGAACCGAATTAATCATAGTCGCACATTCAGGTGCAGATCGAACCAGCTGGGAAGGAACGATGATCAAATTCAGACACGGGGTAATTAACGACAACGGTTTACGCCTCCTTTCATTTGCAGCGTTAAACAATTTTATCGTTGGCAACAGCATCTTCCGCCATCCACTTAAACACCGACTTACCCGGCGAAATCCATCCGTCAACGACTCGTTAGACTACTTTTGATCAACGCGAGATCACGTGGGCCCGATCGCGGGTCGAACCATTATCTTGGACAATCGAAATTACAAAGTAGTCGATTACATTACGGTGCCACCACCAGCCAAGAAGAATCAGGGGTTCTTAAAAGACCCGACCATCGGGTGAGAGTTTCAAATGGCATTATCCAACGAATTCGCAGCACTCGAGTTGTGTCCACCTATCCGTTAAATGACCCAGCTATGGATCTCGACAGCTGTCTGGACCTCGTCGATCAACGGAAGCGAATGAAACAAGTCGACTTTAAGCGATATCGACAATTGAACAAAGAAGTTCGAAAGAAAATGAAATCGGAACGGGAGGCGTACTGGGATAACGTGGCGGCTGACATGGAAGAAGCGGCGTCGAGGCACGAGTACCGGACGCTATATCAGTCAATCCGCCAGTTTGGCGACAAAACAACTTCAGCAAACGACAACATCAAAAAATCCGATGGAGCTTTCGTGACTTTCCCGATGGGTGCCTGTAGCGGTGGAGATAATGCTTCCACCAGCTGTGCAACCACGATTCTCCACAAGGTCCAGTACCCGAAAGGCCGATTATTGAACAGCCGACGAATCAGTTTCTGGATACCGAACCGACAATTATCAAGGTGAAGACCGCAATAAAATCGCTGAAAAATGGAAAATTGCCGTGTATAGACCAAATAACCACCGAAATGATCAAAGCCGGAGGTGATGTCGTATCACAACGACTCCATGTCCTCATAACACACATATGGCTTTCGGATCTTGTCCCGTCGGCATAGAAGAAAGCGATCGTTGTCCCAATTTTGAAATAGTATTTACGAAAATCATACAACCGAGGCTGCAGAAAATATCGAGAGCAAATGAAAATGAAAGAAAATGCGTGATTTAGACCACATTGAGGATGCATTGATCTAATATTCGCACTCCGTCAGCTAAAGAAAGAAAGAATTCGTTGTGGCAATCGTACTGTCGTCGTTTTCATCGAATTCAAACCCGCATTCGCATCGATTGGAAGAACGTGTGGAGAATCTTGGAAACCGAACTCGTGGCATTGAAGTCATCCAATTTCTCCAAGCGTCGTACAATGGCTCAACCAGCAACGTTCGTATTCGAAGTGACTAACCTGAGGAGTTTCAAATTTAAACGGGTGTCCGACAGGGAGATGTCGCTTCGCTACTTCTATTCAACGTTGTGGTCGACGCGGTTATGCGTGAAGCATTCGATGGACAACTCAGAGTTCGATACGTTGACAACAACATCGTTCCTCGACGATAGCGCCGACACGGTTGTCGAAGCAACGGACATTTTATACGACATACGGGCTGAAAATCAAAGCAGAAAAGACCAAAGTGCTCACAACGGACGGATCGAGGGCCAGTGTTCACTTTGATAGAACCCAAATCGAACATGTTCCGACGTTCAAATATTTGGGATCATTTCTTAACGAAGCGAAAGTGGCATCGACGGCTGACGTTCACAGCCGCATCGGCCAGGCAACATTCAAACATTCAGCAACATTCGACTCGCTCCAGTGGTGTAATGAACAAATATTGCCAGCAAAACAGAAGTAAGCCTTTACCGAACTTTGATCTTTCCGATTCTTCTTTATGGATCGGAAACGTGGACACTGTTCAAACCGGACGTCAAGAAGGTCGAGGTCTTCCAAAATGCGATGCTTGGGGCAGATCCTCGGTGTCTCACTATGCGACCGCCTTCGAAACGAGACAGTTAGACAAAGATGCGATCAGCAGGCACTGATCGAAGAAGAATTGCAAAAACGTCGACTACGGTGGTTTGGACATATTCGCCGATTGGATGATAGCCGCTTGCGACGTTAGCTTCTCTGGTGAGACCGTCCGACAGACTAGAGAATTTAGCGATCGATACCCTTCGGTGCCTGGCTAAAGAATATCGAGGCCGACTAAAAGAATCCACGATTATCAGTTATCGGGTCTCGAGACGTCTCCAAAAACTGGCAAGAATGGAAGCGAATCGTGAATAGAGCTCGAAACCGAGCGGCACCGATGGCGGACCACCAGCTAACGGATCAAGAACGGTATTCAGTGGAGAGTAAAATGCCCGTTCCATTGTACAAAATAGCCCCAAATAAGCCGTTTTCCACATTGACAAAATGTAAAGTACACTAATGTAGCAATGGGAAGAAATATCCTTCATAAGTTAGCCCGCACTGTTTTCGAATAAAATAGTATAAATAATTTAAATTTTCTTGACTTCTGCGAACTTTTCCATCCTGTTTTCGTCCTTGACCCAATTGATCTAAGACAGCAAAGGCCTAACTAAAGTCACACACCATAACTCAAAAACAAACTCGAAACTCATCATTAATGATTTTAAATAATGTAAAACTTTCACGCCACTTCCAAAAAGGTCGCAGGCCTAAAAATAATCCCTCAGATCAACACTAGCCAAATTGAATTAGATTTTTACTCAAACACAGTAAATTATTTAAACTCTAATCCCAGAACAAAACTAGCGCCTAATAAAAGGTTTAAAATAGAAGTGGGTCGGTCCTGTATCATAACTATAACAAAACTCTCGTCCTTTTTCACGAACTGCCATGAAGATGATCCCGGAAAGGTCCTGGTGCACTCCCTCAAACTTTTGCTAGTTACGTGACGAGGCGGAGAAGTCTGTAACGAAGTTTCTGGCCTCCATAGAGAATTTTAATGGAATTAGGTCGTCTTTGATGATTGGATTAATCTCTCTCATTTGATTTACTCGGGGGCGTGGTGTGCCCGGCCGATTAAGGTTTTTAATTTTAGTTGGTCTATTTTTAAGCCTAGGACATTAATGGCTTTTTGATGGGTCGTCCATCGTTTGGGTTTTAATAATTGTTTTTTTTTCTCTGTTTTGATTAGGTTTAATTGAGTTTTTGTTAGGTTTGAGTAACTCGAGGAGAGGAGCCTTTCTTCCTGGAAGAGAGTTGGACTGAGTTGAGTGATGGAGAGCGACGTGATTAGGATGAAAATTTCATTTTATTTCGATAACTGGTATTTTAGTAATATACAAGACGAAACTTAGGGCAGGAAGTAGAGGCGATGGAATGAACAAATTTTTAATGAATCGGAAGTGGAAACGAATTTATTTCAGGAACTTTTTCTTCTTCGTCTAGTTTTAAATCTCATCATGGCCTTGGTCTTCTTTACTTCCGTTTTCATCTTGGGTTACTTTCAAATACATTTTTATATAGTTAATCCTCTCTTGACTATATTTCACGAGGCCTAATTCATAGTTCATGTGAATTATGTTGGTATCCCCTTCTTTGACAGGTCATATGCATATAGATATTTACATTTTTAAGTGAAGGATTATTGCTCCAAGGTGTAAAACCGTTGCCTTTCAATGGGGTCTTCTCTTATAATTTATTAGTAAGAGCTTTCTTGTGGAGGTCCCAGATACCCGAGACTTTAACCCTACTATACTCCAGCTTCACCGGCCTCAGTTCAATAAAGTTTATTTCAATCTGCATAAGTGGCTTCACCGCCTGACATCTTCAGTTCGTGCTTGAAATTGTTGTTGCTTTTTCGCAAGACTATAAATTCAAAAGCTCACTGGAATGGCATTCCAATATTCCAAATTTTTACTATCTTTTGAGCGAGCTTTTACTTTCAAGCTTGATTTTATGTCCTGCTGGGCGAACTCAGGCTTTATTTTTGCTGAGTTCAATATATGGAAATGTATGGGAACTCAGGCAAAAGTTGAAATTCAGTACACCGCTTTACTCTAACTTGCGCAGGTTCGCCGGTGGTATTATATAGTTTTCTAACTCCTTCTTTGCTTGCCGAGGTCATTGTTCCGGCAAGTATTCCTTCTTTTGCTACTTCGTGGTTTCGCAAGACAACTACTTTCGAAGGATGTCACGATCGTTTCCTGCAGATTGGCAGAGACAAGGTCAAAATCGGCCTCAATAATGGGGTTACATTACCTAAGCGGCTGACATTACCTCCGCCGCCACTAGATCTCTGGAGGCGAACTTCGAAAGAGTCTTTTCCACATGAGCAGTTATGCTCGCTAAAGTAGATCAGTCTGCCAGCTTTAGTACAGACCTATTACTCTTAGATTAAAGCCTCATCCAGGTTATCGCAGATAAAACTTTGCCTCCTCCTCATGCATCCCCCTACTAGTACGTCTATCCGCGCCCCCTCACTCGCAATGGGCTCATGCTATATCCCAGAAACGAATGGAGCATCAACCTCTTCTGTTAATATCGTTGGACCGTCGGGCACTGGGGATACTAAGTCTTCGGTAACCTGCGCCAATCTGATAAGTGTACCCAGACCGCGATATATTTTCATTTCGCGTTTCTCCCCTGAAACTACGTGCGAGGCAATTAAGTAATACCCAATGGGAAAAGCTATATTAAACCTGCTAAAGTCTCCTCCAGGAAGATCAGCAATGTTTCCAAACCGGTTGCGTCTTTCATCCTGACTGAAGTTTAAAAGTTCAAGACCCCACGTTCTGGCCTCTTGGTCTCTTTAAAGTGTTTTGTTTACCGCACGCAGCGCAGCATACTACAAGTTTCAAAAACCTTAAGATGCTTTTCCTCTATTACTAAAACGTGAGGGGAACCAGATCCCAAACCCAAGATGTGTTTTTGTCGACTTCGGCCAATGATTTCGATATAATCGCTTTTACAGAAACATGGTTACACAGTGGGATTCTTAATGCCGAACTTTTCGATACCTCCTTCCAAGTTTTTCTGAGGGATAGATAGATATATGAACTCGAAGGCTCATGGAGGTGGTGTACTACTTGCATATAGTAACCTTCCCAACTGTTGCTTAATGGGGCAAACATGCTAAGGGCGACGGCGAAACTATTTTTCTCGGCCACGGCGAATGGCCCGACGAAATTTGTTGCGAGCATACACTAAGAGCGACGCGACACAAATTAAAAAACACACATCCGAATAAACATCTTGCACAGCCGAGTATGCTGCACACGCACACAGGAGTACACGAGAATAGCAACACAAACCCATGCCACAGCGCACATGCAACTTTGACAGGCGACAGTTACCCCACTGAGGGAATGTTAAGAATACTAGGGCGCATCAGTCGCAAATGCGCTGAATAAATTATAGTTATCGCACAAAGCTTGGCAGTATTAAAATAAATTAAGTCAAATGGACTGAACATTATAGTCCATTAACAATTGTAAAACAAGTTATTATAAGTTGAATTGTTTCTTTTGTAATTGTATTTGAAGTCGAATAAAAGAAAGAAGAAGAAGAAGACAGGCGACAGCTACGAAATAGAACTTGGATTGATTCGGTCGCCGAGCTCGGCGTCATAGTTATCGCAGTGGTTTGCAGATTGTGCAGCTTCATACAAAAGCGGTGTGTTCTATTCGTTTTTGACAGTCGCTGAGCAAAGTGTTTCGTCGGTGGCCCTTCGCATGTTTACAGCATAATAACACTTCCTTTGGACATTGAGATCATCGCTCTTAAAATTTCCCTTGTCTATAATAACCTATTTTTAATTTGCTGTTACATCCCACCAGAGATGCTCAGCACTCTTGATGATAGAGGTCAAAACCTCTATGATATTCTAATTTCTTGCACAAATCATATCCAAGATATGATGGATTCCAAAGATAAACTTCTACTTGCAGGCGATTTTAACTTAGCCAATGTTAAATGGGTATCTGCGATGATGACGATAACTACCTTCCTGAAAACAACCTTAACTCTAGGGAATCCAGTTCTCTGAATTCCTTATTTTCACACGGTTTGTACCTAATGTGTGGTGTGAATAATATTTTATAGAAGGCGGTTAGATCTTGTATTCTTTTCCGACTCAGACAACATGAATGTTGAGCCTAGCTCAATTGTCTTGTCGCCCGTCGATAATTATCACCCTCCTCTCCTACTGCGCTATTGTTCTGCTTATAACTTTACAAAAGCCAACCTTGAGGGACTCTCATCCAAACTCTAAGGTCGATTTTAATTTGTTTCTCTCATCTAACCAATTGGATTTTGATGTAGCAAGATTTTACTCCGTCCTGTATGAAACCTTCGCCTCCTGTGAACCTTTTGAGCCGTTAAAGTCGTCCAGATCGTCCCCGCCGTGGCACATCAACGAGTTGAAACGTACCAAAAACCTGAAGAATAAACTCTGGATAACCTACCTAAAGAGAAAAGACACTGCTAAAAACACTAAGAAAAAAGTTGATAACTACCCTTACACCATGCAATACGAGAACTCTCTTAGTTCTAATTCATGCAAAATTTGTGACAAGTGGCATCGTTCTTCCTCAAATCTTTCTCGTCCACTGTATTCCAACCAGAAGAAGACAATTTTCGCCATATCAATGCAATCCAAACGGCTCAAAACTTATCCCTGTCTATAACCAGGGAAGATATCTCGAAACATATCAATGAACTTCCACAAGATTTTCGTCCTCGGCCCTGATGGAGTCCCTCCAGCTGTTCTAAAATCCTGTGCAGAGGCCCTACTGTCTCCTCTACTATGTTTATTTCAAAAACCTAAATAAAGGGAGCTTGCCAGCCTTATGGAAGAACTCTTTTATAGTACCTGTCCATAAAAAAAGCTGTAAGAGCGAAATATCTAATTATAGACCAATTCCGAAGTCATTGTCCAAACCAAAACTCTTCGAATCTGTTATTAATTATCTCAACAAAACCAACGTGGATTTCTTGCAGCTCGTTCCACTACTACTAATTTACTGGAGTTCTCTTCACCCACAGTTCGAGGCTTTAGCACTGGTTGCCGAACTGACTGTGTTTACACAGACTTCAGTAAGACTTTCGACAAGCTCTTTCACTCTATTATATTTCTTAAACTAAAGAAATTAGGCTTTCCGCATGTCCTTGTGGTATGGTTCCAGTCGTACTTAGCCGACAGAGCCTACCAGGTTCTATTCCGCAGAGTCAAATCTAAAAACATCGAAGCATTCTCAGGTGTCCCGCAAGGCAGTCATCTTGGCCCTTCGCTTTTTATTTTATCAATTGCTGACATTGTTACCCTGCTAAGGCACAGTAAAGTCCTTATTTATTCTGATGCCATCAAACTGTATCGCCACATAAGGAGTATTGAGGATTGCAAAGTTCTGCAAGCAGACCTAAACACCTTCTATTTTTGGTGCTCCGACAACAACCTGGTGCTTAGTATTAGTAAATGTGAGATTATGACTTTTTGTAGGAAACGTAGTGTTATAACTTATGACTATACTTTTCTCCACAACAAGGTCTCCCGCGATAGCTCTGTAATCGATCTAGGGGTTAGGTTAGAAAGTAAGCTTTATTTCTCCTTCCACATCAATTATATCTCCTCCAAGGGCAATTCAGTCCTGGGATTTATAAAAAGATGGTCAAAGGAATTCAACAGCCCTAAACACTTGTACGTAGGCCTTTGCTTGACTACGCCTTCCAGGTATGGTCTCCTTACTACTACTCCCAAGTTGGTAGAATCGAATCGGTTCAAAGGAAGTTAGTTCGATTTGCACACAGCCACCTCCCATGGGGTGACCTACTTATTCTTCCACCTTATTGCTCAACTTAAGATATCTCCATAAGCATCACGAGGTCGCTGACGTCATATTCGTTCATCGGCTGATGAATGACAAGGTCGACTCAGGTTTCTTTAGAAGCCGCAAGTCATTTACAGTGAATAACTACAACCTGAACCTCTCTTGCACATTTATTCCTCTAATACCAATTATGGCATGTTCGAACCGATTAATCTCATGCTCATAACACAAATAGGAGTGTGTTTAGTTGTCCCTAAATGGATTCTTCTTAATGTGGCGCGACTGTTTAATATTTTATGTCTCACTGAGCCACTCACAGAGCAGTGGTAAATGTTTCTCAGCCCAGCTGAGAAGTGAACCTTCTGTGCTAGAAGGGTAACTCTATATACCATCTTTATTATATTCTATCCTTTTTCTACGCTAATCAAGCTAATCTTACTACTAGACATTGCACCATGACTTGAGCGGAACGATATGACGGACTGGCAGTATAAAGGGTAACACCTAAGCTTAGACTTTCACATAAAAAAATTAGATACTAAAAATCCACGACGAGAAGATGACAGGAAGGGGTGGGGGTTAATCATAATGAAAGCTGACGGCTACACAGGACTATGCCGCTTAAATTGATTGATTCTTGAGTAACAGCCGTCAGCAGCGAGAATAATGGCAGCAAATCAAAATTGTGTAAGGAATCCCTTAGTCGAAAATTTCATATTAGAACAAAAGTCTCAACCATTAATAACTAATAACGGTTAATTATTCAACTCCATCAAGGCTCCCGAAAGAGCTTCTCTCATTAACGAATCCTTTTGCACTAATGTCGGTTTTAATTACGCCATGGCTGAATGTTTGCAAATCAAATTGAAATTCGCTCGAATAGAATATTGCTGAATTTTTGCTGCTCGGCGGTGGCTGGGTTCGGATGGAAATCCGGAGATGAATTAATTTCCGCAAATATGCGAAATGAATCTGCGAAATCAGGACTTTTGCCCCCTGATTTAATCTTTTCATCTAAGCTTTAAAATATAAAAAAATCAGATGAAAAAAAAATGAAAACCTAAAGGGACTAAAACTGTGGAATTTCATTATATAGTCCTTGGGAATTTTTGAACGATGTAAACAGATTTTCTTAAACCCTTTTTCTGCAGCGTTTTCAGCGAAATTGCGCGCGTAAATCAGGCCTCAATCCGCAATACCGACAAGGAAAACTTTTTTTTTAACCAACCAAAAACATCAAATTCGACAGATTTGTACAAGTGTGGGTGTGTGTGTGTGTTTAGATATTATACGAAAACATGGTGTATTACATGTTAGGCTCGAAGTGAGCAGGAGGCGCGCACCCACCTGAGGCTAGAATTTTATCTTAGCTTCTGAAATTTGCTGCTTGTGTTCGTATATATATATTTTCATTAGCCCAGGGGTTACATGTTAAATTATTCGCCATCCTCAAGGATAATGGTAATTCTGATGGCTGGAGCGAAAGTCCTGGTTACGAAATAGGAGAGAACTTGCACGACTGATGATGCCAAAAAGAGCACGAAATACGATGAAACTTTAATTGTGTATTAAAGGATATTCGTTGTAAATCTTAAAGTGATTCTCAAGGATCCTTGCCTGAATGGAAATTTTACTCTAGATTTGCTATGGGTGCCGGTTATGTGTGTGTGCTGAAGCAAAGGATATAGAAGGACCGAAGGTAAGCTGAGCACGGAATTCACTTTTTGTTAGTTGCCTTGTGGAAATGAACTTTGAAATTTGATTGAGTTTCAAGGAGTGTAACTAAGAAGATTTTGAGATCTTAAAACATGAAACGAAAGCGAAAAAATATATACACATACAATTTGAATTTATTTATTTATTTATTTGCCAAACAAGGCACACTAAGTATACAAAATTAAATTAATTATAAAATTATGCTAGTCAGGTACAGGCATAGCTAGCTATAGTTAGAATATAAAATATTATTTTTAATTTACAAAGGAAGCTTAAACAGATATAAAGGGAATTAGGGTCTCAACATTAATTTTAATTTCCTTTTGCATGACAGTTTGTTAGTGGGACGAGTAAAGCATTTATTATGATCATTGAAGACCAGAGGCGGATGGGCTACATCTTAGCGGCCCGGCAAATAATATTTATCGGCCCTTTTTTAATTTCCGGATATGGCTAAAATAAGTATATATTTACAAGGTGTTACGCACTTTTTCTTTAAAATTAATAGTCCAGTGGATAGCGGTAAAAATAGTGTATTACCTCCGAATTGTTTCGGACAGCACCGATTTTTGTGAAATTTGGTAATTAAGTTTATCTTACCCTCCTTTTCAAAAGTTATATGTTCTTGATGCGTGCTTTTTGTTTTTAGGGGATGAAAACTACCCTTTTTGACAAAAAATTTAAAAACAATATATTTAAGCAATATTTGGATTAAACTATGTTTAAATATGTAAAATAAGCTTTCTTTCATATACTGGAATGTAATTTATGATTTAATTCAATGTTTCAACCCCTCCAAACCCCCTATGACGAAATTCACAACAAAATTAGTTTTTAATAGTTTAAAATTTGTTAATCGTGCATTTATGATAAATCATAGTCCCCTCTTTGTTTATACTATTATTTCTAAATCGTTATTGGCTACAGAGTAAAATCGCTCCAAAAAAAGTTGAAGCATTTAGGGTGATTTTTGAGTGCCCGAAAAGTAGTTTCATGGCGGGAGAGGCAAATTTTATTATCAGCGGGGTGGGGGTGGGGAGATTGCTTCAAATTTATTTTGAGGAACTCAGAGCGATTTTTGAGTGCTCCAATAGTAATTTAAAAGCGGGGGCACATATTTTTCTTATCGCAACTTGGAGCGGGTGAAATTGGGACTCCAAACCAAAAGTAAAAGCTATTTCATACATGCATAAATACGTTTTATACATATATACATACGTTAATACATGTATGCTGTCTATGAAGCTAAGCTTAGACGTACGCTTTTTTGCCGGAATATGGAGACAACCATATTATTTTCATCATAACTCCGTTAGTATCGATGCTAATGAATTTTACCAATGCCCATTTTAAAGGTCTTTTCAAGTACCTACTTTAAATAAGGTCCAATATGTTTTTCTCGAAAAATTCGTCGTTTTGTTTTTATTTAAAGTCGAATGGTGCGAATTCAATTTTCGGCGAGCAAACGATCATCTTTAAAGACTCATACCTCGAGGTGTGTTTCATCTACAGAAGTAAATAAAACTCCAATCGATTTTTTATTCTAAAAGCTTCATTTCTTCCACAAAATGTGTTTTAAAAAAAAAAAAAAAACGTTTGGCTTTTAAGTTCTTCATGAAAAACCTCTCTAAAACATGGGTTTTTTAGATGAAAAATCAACAAATTCAATCATGAATAATTCGTGAAATATTGATATAAAGAAACACACATTTTGCTTTCAATCCACCCCTCTATCGATTTCTGCACATATTTCCACCCACTAGAAGGCATTCCCCCCAGGGGAAAAACACACCTCAACGCAATTTGTTTCTTGAAATTCTACTTACTGTCCAAATTTCGCATGATTCGGTGCTGTCCGAAAGAGTTCGGAGCCAAAAACCGCTATCCACTGGATTATAAATAGAGCATAGGTTAATTACAGATTACATGCTATAGCAAATCCCGACTAGCGGTATACGTCAAAGTGATAAAAACCCAAATTTCATATTTTGTAATAGAGATTGCTACGAACGATTTCTGTAGCAAATGAGTAAAACACAAAAATCCGAAAATGACGTTTTTCATTCAGAATTTGTAAATTTTTTAAATCATCATTACAGCGCCAGAAAATACACCTCCCTCTAGCAGTACGCAGTCGTGACTGACTAAATGTGATTAAATGAAAACAAGTGATTTGATAGGAGGAGCTAAATAAAGTTTTTGTCAAGCTTTTAAGCCAAATGTCACGGAGTTTGAAAACATCTATACCATGGTACAATAATACAAGGTAGGCTCATAAGGAAAAGCTCTGTTTCCATCTTGAAAAGCTTAAACGCAATTTGTTAGAGAAAAGATCTGAGTGACGTCAGGGGAAAGCTTTTTTCCCTTATGAACGGAGATCTGAGTGACGTCACGAAGCCGGAGGTTTTCCTTATGAGCCTACCTTGTATTATTGTACCATGATCTACATATACTACAAAATAAACAAAAGATAAAAGTTTGAGAGTTATTTATGGGCAGTCGGAAGAAGAAATATGAAAACTCAATTTTCTGCTGATTAATTATATATAAGCAAATAATAGTGTAAAATACAGAAAAAAATGTACAAATATCCTACAAAAATTTGTTAAGAAAATGAAAATTCATTCCGGTTCTTTATTTTCGATAAGTAAATGTTTATGAACATAGGCTGGTAGATCACTTAGACGTACTTTCAGCCACCGGCCCTGCGGGCCTCTGAACAGCCGGCACACCGGGAAATATCCCGGTTCGTCTTATGACCCATCCGCCCCTGGCCAAAGCATTCCCTTCTGCCATTTCTTTTACTTTTTTTCCTAGCAAAAGGGAGACAAAAACAACAACAACCATACAGTTGTCAAAAGGTTGATTCAAAAATTCAGTGAAAGAATTGAGGATTTTTGCCTACCCTATCGTTCTCTGTACTCTCCTACTCTCTTCTCCGCAAACGACGTTTTCAGCGGATTTTTGTCGGTTGGATGTTGACCCATGTGAAACTGACCAATATGAAATTTCGCGCAAACTATGAAAATTATTTCTGTCATCCACCGAATGTTTGTGTCACTACGTTAAAAAATGAGCAGCTTATGGGGCGCAATATGGCATAGTGCACCAGGCGCAAAACACCCAAGCTCCGGCCCTGGTTAGTTTGACGAATTTATTATCATCATGTTTGTGGAAATAATGACAAAGCAAAAAGCCAAAGCATTTGCATTTTATGCAATTTGCTTTGGGGCCATGCGTGTTTTCTGGCGGGCAGTTCTCTCTATAACAAATATGCGGAGGCATTTCTGCCACTAAGCAATAGATGGCGCCAGTATACATATATAGATTCTCTAAGCTTTTAATGTACAGCAACAATGACGATACGAAAAATAAAGTTCACTTTTTTTTTCAATATTAAACGATTTAACATTCAAAATTTTATATTGTTACTTGAAAGTATGGACATCGACTTACAAAACAAGGCTAAAATGAATGAATTAGAACATTAAAATTATGAATTAGAATTAGAACATTAAAATTTATATAAAACTAGTTGATCCGGCAGACCTAGTTCTGCCTGAAATTAATTAACTGACTGGAAAACACAACGAAACAATAAAAGACATATCAATTTGGATCAAAATTATTAATTTCAATTGAATTAAATTTTTGAAATCTTTTGATATTAATTGCAATGCCTTAAGATAAACAATATGTTTTTCGCTTTGCCATCTTCTGCGTAGGTTTCAAAACTTTATGATACTGCGGCCCCTTTGCCACAAAAACACACCCTTGGGCCCCCACGGTTTGCAGAAACAGAAGGTAATGTAAAAGAGACGTCATCTTCGAATACCGTAAAAATGGGCGCCTGGCGAAGTCAGCCTTAATGCAGAAACAACAACAACAGCTTCTATTTGATATGGAAAGCGGGCCCCACATGACGTCAGCATTAAAATACCGTATACGGTATACGGTCTTTTACATAACCTTGTTTCTGGATATCGTGGGCCCCCCAACAAAATATGTAAGTTTGCACCGTCTTGTTGAAAATAGGTTCGACAGACCCTTTTCACCCGTTTTCGGACGCACAAAGTGCACCAACATCTAACGATAGCGTGCGCAAGGGTTTCTCGAACTTTGAAGGAAAATGGTCCGATGGTGTTTTTTGACCACACTCCAGCCCAGACAGTTATTTCCTTGTCGAGCAGTGGTTTTTCGTTAATGACATGTTTCTCGGTTTCCCAAATTCGACACTTTTGTTTATTGACTCCGTCAGGAAGTGTAAAGTGAGGTTCATACGTCATCCAAATTTCGGCTCGATATCGACGCAACGGCATGTCCATTTTGCAAGCGACGCGGCTTGTACTTTGGCAACAATATTTCAATAAGTTTCACTATGTATGGGGAGAGATGAAGATCATGGTTTTCCTTAGAGTTGTTCCGCTCAACTTTAACTCCTGAGTTAAACTGGAGCATTGGAGCGCCGCGGTCAAATAGGACGCTGGCGAGTCACTGCAGACCTGTACTCGTATTTGTCTGAAGGCGCCAAATTTCTCCCATATTTTTACGACAAGCGCTACTATTTCAGCGCGTTTTGTTGATGTGAATAGGGGGTCGCCCCCCCTAGTTTGGAAACCATTGGCATAGGTATATAAGCAAAGGTTATAAAGGTTATGCGTGAGCAGGCGACGTATAGTTGGCCGTGTGGGAAGCACTGATACTCTAAATTGATTCCTCAAATTTCCAATGAATTGTCATTGCGATGGCAAGTCGAATCGGAAATTGATGGCGTTTAAATTCAAAAGGCATCGGTTGGTTGATGAGATTCAACTCGTTTCAGGAGGCATAACACTCCAGCGAGTTGTTCTCGAGATGCCCCGATGTCAGAGTCGCAAAATGGTTGGGAGTAGGTGAGATAAAAAAAAATACTGCAGCTAGGTTGTGACAGTTCTTTCCTTCACTTCTCTCTCTATCTTCCGACTAGAGCTGCTGTTCGACATTTTCAAAATAAATACATGGTCGACAGTATAAAGGGGCCTTCCCTAAGTCTCTAGTGTATCACATAAAAAAAAAATCATTGAAATTCTCAGAATCAAAAATCGCCTTGGTACTTTCCCTTGATAATGGTAGCTTCGATCACTTTACTCAAAAGTTTTTTCGCAGACAATCTGGTGCCATTGTAAGGTCTTGGTTCATTGATGTTTCGCAGCATAATAAATAACGAACCGACTTTCAACTGAAAATAATGTCACCCATATCGAGAGGTTGTACAGAAAGAGATAATGCGCAATTTCGTGGGGCCGCCATATTGGATTTAAAATGACGCCACATAACTTACTGTATTTTACTCGTCATACTCTTTCATTTGATACCCATGTCAGAGGGGTTATAACGAAAAAGGTAATCGCCATTTTATGGTGGTAGCCATATTGAATGTACCATAAAATTAAGAATACTTTATTGTATTGCCTTCAGAAACAAAGGTGTGTGTCAAATTTGAGCATCACAGGATATCGGGAAGTAGTCGAAAAATCAATCACAAGATTCCTCACAGGGACGAAGTTAATAAGCTTGTAAAAAATCAGTCCAGCCGTTCAGGTATCGGTTCAAATTATGAATCTAAACCATTCTCGAATCAACTTAAGCTAGCATACAAAATTTCATAAAAATCAGTTTAGCCGTTTAGGAGGAGTTCAGTTACATACACACGGACAGAAGAAATATATATATATATATATATATATATATATAGGTATATATATATATATATATATATATATATATATATATATATATATATATATTATATATATATATACTAGACTGGACCCGGTACGCCTCGCTGCACCCGCAAGCCAATAGTAAACAATAAAAACTGACATCCACTGACTTAGTATTTTTCGAGATATGAATTTTACCCAGATGAAGTGCCTCAAAGAACATGGGTCTTGCGACGGCCGCCATGAATCGGTATATTGAGTATACTACATTGCTTATTGTTTTCTACTTATCATACCATTTCATTTGATACCCATGTCGAGAGAGTTGTGAAGAAAGTGGTCACCCGCCCTCTTGAGATGGCCGCCATGGATTGAGTGTACTTTATTGCTTATTGTATTCTATTTATCATACCCTTTCATTTGATACCCATTTTGAGGTTGTAGTGACCGCGTAAACTTAATTACCAAGTTTACGCAAAGTCACACAACAGCCTCCCACACAATAAACACGATCAGTCGGAACACTCCATCGATCAGCGAACTTAAAGTTCAGTGATCTTACCGTTCTCTGTTCCGTTCCGCCCGCATCGTGTCTATCGGGGAATAGCCAATTTCCGGCATCTCCGTTTTCATGACTACTATCGAAAAGGCTCTCTACCCTGTGACACCGTGCGTGCGTAAAAATATAAAATCCAAGTGACTTAATAAATATATGTATATATATATTATACAGACATAATTAGTTTGATTTAGCTTGATTACGATACTGTGATAATTATAAGAATTGTTACCTTAATAAAATACTGTGAAAACATAAGCAGAAACGTGTTTGACTAAAAAAACTCCTCAGAACGAAGGAGCCATATTGGTGACCCCGACTGCAAAGCACGCGGAAAAAGAATATTACAATAAACATTTTTTTTTGGTGAACGGGGATAAAAATAATATTTTACCCGCAAATTAAGTATCGCCTAAAATAAGAATTTGATTTAAATCAATACTAGCCCAGTAATTAATAGTTGCTAAAAAAAAAATTTCTCTTTCGACGAAACAATTCACAAAGAGAATTACAAAAGTTCTATTGAAGAATACAAAGTGCAGTTGGACTGCAGCAGAACATTGCAAATCGCAGACGTCAGGAGAATTATTAGAAGAAATTTGACGAGTCATCCTCATCAGGCATCATAACAGATAAATCGATTATTATTTTTTTTTTGTCGAAAACAAACATAATTTTAATATTTTAAAAATTTTTTTTAGCATGCAACAAAATCAAAAATAGTTACATTTCAATAATTAAGTTAAAAGCAATCATAGTTAAAAGCTTTTTTTTGACATTTGGTTTTAAGTTTTATTTGATTAGTTGAAAGTTAATCAAAAAAAATTTTGCATGTATATTGAACTCATTTACGCTAATATTTAAGTTTATTTAGATACATACATATACATATATATACATTTTTCTGGATTTTTTTTTTAAAAAAAAAACAAACAAACAAATATTGCATGAATTTCGAATTCAATTACATTAATATTTAATTTTACTTAAATACATACATATACGATATACATTTTTGTTGATAAAAAAAACAAAGAAGAAAATTTTGCATGAATTTTGCTTATAAATATAATTATATTCAATTTTAAAACAAATTTTGCATGAACGTAACTTATTTTGTGATACACATATACATACATATATATATTTTTTTTACTTTCGTTTCACTATTACACCGAGAGAAAAATCAGGTGTTTCAAGTTACTTTTATTGTGTTGGATTTTGTTTTCCTTTTATTGGTTTTTTTTATACCGATTCGTTTCTCGTGTTTTCTTTTGCCTTTGCAAAGTTTAAGAGCTTTGAATTATTTTTATTAAGACAATGTCACTACCACAAAATGTGGATAATCAAATGGAGCATGACGTTCCATACAGGGAAGAGCCTAAGCCCGGAACTTCGGGAGTCGACGGCATTAAAGTGTCCAAATTAGATATTCCGAAGTTCTGGGTCCACCAGCCCGCCTCCTGGTTTTACCAGGCGGAGATTATGTTTAAAATGGCGGGCTACAAGTCAGATAGTAGTAGGGTCTACAACGTTATGGCCGCATTGCCGGAAGAGGCGGTGACGGCAATGCGGCTTAGCGCCGTAGACCATTCTACCTCCTCTTATGAGGAACTCAAACAGCATCTGCTCGAGAAATATGGCACTTCCGAGAAGCGCCGTCTCGAGCAGTTGCTATCAGTGCAAGAGCCTGGAGACAGAAAACCTTCTGAGTTTCTCCAGGCTCTCAAGGCACTAGCGGGTGGATCGTCGGCGGTCAATGACGATCTGATCCGGAACCTGTGGGAGCGGAGGCTTCCACAGGCCATCCAGATCACATTGGCCACCGCAGCTGACCAAACCCTAGCCGGGCTGGCTGCCACGGCGGACAAGGTATGGGAGGTGCTTCCACACGGAGGCGCCTCATACGCGTCCGCCGTCCACGCAACTCCTGCCAACACAGAACCAACGTTGATGTCGCTGCAGAGCGCCATCGACAGACTGACGTCTCGGCTAGACAACCTGGTCAAAAGCCAGCGCAGTCCACGAAGCCGAACACCTGCCAATCGGCAGGGCGGCCCTCGTCAGCCCTCGGCCAATCGGCCACAAGGGGCCAATAAACTCAGAGGTAGCCTGTGCTACTTCCATTACCGCTATGGTAAGGAAGCACGCACATGCAAGGCACCCTGCAGTTTCAGTGGTGGTGGCGCCAAGTCGGCGAAGAAACCACCCACCACCAAATCTAAAAAAAACTAGAGAGTCAGGGGGTCGACATGAGCGAGCATATAACCGGCCGCTCATATCGTTTATTCGTCAGAGACACCAACAATCGGATGGACTTTCTGATTGATTCGGGCTCTGACGTTTCAATTGTTCCCGCCAAGGCGTTCCCGGCCCATAACGGTAGCCCGAACGTCCTTCTGTACGCGGCCAACGGATCACTGATCCGAACTTTCGGCACAAAGTTGCTTGAACTTGAACTCGGCTTACGCCGACGATATGTTTACAACTTTATTATAGCCGACACCACTAAAGCCATTATCGGGGCGGACTTCTTAACGAAGTTCAAATTGTCCGTCGATTTTGAATATCGGCATTTAGTCGACAAGCGCACGAAGTTTCGAATTAACGTGTGCGCTACCGTCGACTACAACCCCGAAACATTTCCATGCCGAGTTATTGGCATATACAAAGAGCTATTAACGAAGTACGCTTCGTTAACAAAACCGCCCAATTTTAACCTTCCGGTTAAACACAATGTGCAACACCACATTGTAACTAAAGGGCAATTACCATTTGTCACCGCTCGGCGACTCCATCCGGAGAAACTGAAGGTGGCAAAGTTAGAGTTCGACCATATGGTCCAATTGGGGATTTGTCGACCTTCGTCGTCCCCCGCAGCATCTCCGCTTCATCTGGTTCCTAAACGGGACTCTCATGATTGGAGGCCATGCGGCGACTACCGTCGCCTTAATGCTGTCACTGTGCCGGATAGATATCCGATCCCGCATATACAGAATTTCTCCGTCAATCTTCACGGCTGCACAATATTTTCAAAGGTTGATTTGGTACGTGCATACCATCATATACCAATCGCCCCAGAAGACGTGCATAAGACTGCACTCATTACGCCATTCGGCCTATATGAGTTTACACGTATGCCATTCGGCTTACGGAATGCAGCACAAACCTTTCAAAGGTTCATAAATGAAGTTACGAGAGATCTCGACTTCGTTTATGTATACTTGGACGATATACTTATCGCCAGTAAAACCGAGGATGAGCATATCGTTCACCTTGAAGAGCTCTTTAAACGCCTCGATAGCTTCGGTTTAACCATTAAGCTAGAGAAATGCGTTTTTGGTGCAACAGAGATTAAGTTTCTAAGCCACCGCATCACAAAGGATGGAATACTTCCATCCTCCGATCGGGTTCAGGCTATCGTTGATCTCGCACCTCCAACTTCTGTCAAATCGATCCAGAAGTTTTTGGGAATGGTGAATTTTTATCACCGATTCATCCCAAAATTGGCTGAACAGTTGGTGCCGATAAACGAGCATTTGAGAGACCTTCTCAACCGCTCACGTGCCAATAAAGTTTTTGACTGGCCAGCAGAATGTCAGGCGGCATTCCTCAAGGTGAAAACCTCGATGGCTGAAGCAACTCTGCTGAACCATCCAATCGAGGATGCAAAATACAGTCTTACGACTGACGCCTCTGATTATGCAATCGGAGGCGTTTTGGAACAATTCAACGGTCATCGGTGGCAACCTCTAGCTTTTTATTCCAAAAAGCTGTCACCAACCGAACGGAAGTACTCTGCATTCGATCGCGAACTCCTCGCAATCTATGCAGCGATCAAACACTTCCGTTATTTCGTTGAAGGACGCAATTTCGTGGTCTATACTGATCACAAACCACTGGTTCGCGCCCTTCACACAAAGACCGAACGATCCCCTCGTCAGACCAGACATTTGGGTCTAATCTCTCAGTTTACCACAGACATCAGACATGTGTCTGGTAAACAAAACGTTGTCGCGGACTACTTGTCACGCTCACTAGCAACCGACAACGTCGACTCGGTCACCTTCGACCTGCCTACACTGGCTCAGGCTCAACAAAGTGACACAGAGTTGAAGTCTCTACAAGAGCACCCCAGCAACGGCTCACGGGTAAAACTAATTCTCACACCAATACCATTTACCGCCCATCAGGTGTGGTGTGAAACTAGTACAGGCATTCCAAGGCCTTACATACCCACTTCCTTACGTAGACTAGCGTTCAATTCCGAACATAGTCTCTCTCATCCTGGTATTCGCGCTACAAGACGAGCCGTTACCAAGAAATACTTCTGGCCATCGATCAATAAAGACTGCAACGAGTGGTCTCGATCATGCCTAGGTTGCCAAAAGTCCAAAGTTTCACGACATACCAAATCTCCATTGGAAGCTTTCAAACTTCCAAATAATAGATTTGGCCATATCCATATGGATATAGTGGGACCCCTACCCCCATCTCGTGGATACTCTTATATCTTAACGATAGTCGATAGATTCACGCGATGGCCTGAAGCATACCCAATTCGGGATATCTCAGCTTCAACAGTGGCAAAGAAATTCGTCACTGAATTTGTCCCACGATTCGGCGTACCACTCGAGATCACAACCGATCAAGGTACGCAGTTCGAATCGAAACTGTTCAATGAAGTTGCCAAATTACTCGGCACTCATCGAATCCGGACCACCGCCTACCACCCGCAAGCAAACGGGATGGTTGAACGGTTCCACAGGCAACTAAAAGCAGCCTTAATGGCAAGGGACAACACTACTCATTGGAGTGAAGACTTGCCCTTTGTCATGTTAGGCATACGCACGGCAATTAAGACCGACTTACAATGCTCACCAGCCGAGCTCGTATACGGTCAGAATCTGAGACTTCCCAATTCGATTTCTATCCCAACGGATGAGAATCCAATCGAAGAATCAGAATTCCTCTCTCGCCTTCGTTCTCACATGCAGAACATTAAGGCAATACATCCTCGGCAGCCCGTCCAAAAGGATGTCTACGTGCCAGAAGCCCTGGAGAACGCCGACTACGTTTTCATACGAGTCGACAGAGTTCGAAAACCTTTCGAACCTCCATACGAGGGCCCATATGAAGTAATCAAACGATTACGAAAACACTTCGTCGTCAAATTGAACGGCACAACCAAGTCAATATCCATTGACAGGCTAAAGCCAGCCTTCGGTTGTGACCGCGACAACGAAGCTAAGCCGTCTAAAGCGGTAACATTTCGTTAACGCTACGCTGGGGGGGGAGTATGTAGTGACCGCGTAAACTTAATTACCAAGTTTACGCAAAGTCACACAACAGCCTCCCACACAATAAACACGATCAGTCGGAACACTCCATCGATCAGCGAACTTAAAGTTCAGTGATCTTACCGTTCTCTGTTCCGTTCCGCCCGCATCGTGTCTATCGGGGAATAGCCAATTTCCAGCATCTCCGTTTTCATGACTACTATCGAAAAGGCTCTCTACCCTGTGACACCGTGCGTGCGTAAAAATATAAAATCCAAGTGACTTAATAAATATATGTATATATATATTATACAGACATAATTAGTTTGATTTAGCTTGATTACGATACTGTGATAATTATAAGAATTGTTACCTTAATAAAATACTGTGAAAACATAAGCAGAAACGTGTTTAACTAAAAAAACTCCTCAGAACGAAGGAGCCATAAGGTGGTTGTGCAGAAAGTGGTAATCCGGCCTATTGAAACGGCCGCCATGATTCTAACGGTATATTTAGTATACTACATTGCTTATTGTGTTCTACTTATCACATCCTTTCATTTCGGCCTCTTGAGACGGCCGCCATGGATCTAAAGGTATATTTTGTATAGTACATTGCTTATTGTAGGGGAGACCGGGTACAAAAGTAACGGCGGGTCGAAAGTAACAAACGCTCTGTAAAATCCTCCAACGAAAACGACTCGTGCTACCGTTGTTCACACTTTGGTAACAACGAGCTGCACGCATGCGATCAGTCGCCGTGCAAGCTCCCTGCTCGTAGGTTGGGTTAGAAGACGTCAAGTGATTTTGCTCATCAAAAGTAAGTTTTTTTATGTTTATTCATTAAGTGTTTACGTAATATTGAAATGGTGCAATCAGCGTGATTACTTGCCTAGTAATTTGTCATTATATTGCCTGTAGTATGTCATAAACAATTTTTGTGCTGCACATTCACTTTTGAGTCACCGTACTTTGTAATCTCAAAAACGTGGTTGGGTACAAAAGTAACAGTACACATTGGGTACAAAAGTAACATGTTACTTTCGTCCCCATTGAATTATATTATTAGTGTGCATCCCTTTAATGTTTATTTCTTTTGTTAAAGCAGGATGCCTCGACAGCGAATTAGAAAAACAGATAGAGGCACCATTGACACTGCCGTCTATAAAAATGCAGCAAATGAACATTTTAAGGATAATGCAAAAATAAGGGCGCTGGCAAAAAAATATAATGTCTGTCACGTCACATTGCACAGATTTATAGCAAAACTTAAAACAGGGAATACATCTGCAAAAGTTGGATACCGTTGTGTTAACCGTGTAATGAAGAAGAAAAGTTGTTGGAGGACTACGTAATACAGTGCTCTAGGGTATACTTTGGCTTGACCCCGGTCGAAGTGCGAAAGTTGGCATACGAACTAGCAGTTAAATATAAAAAAGACTATCCGGAGAAGTGGAATGTGGATCATATGGCGGGCAAGGAATGGTTATCTGGATTTTTGAAAAGACACCCCAATCTATCTTTGAGAAGGCCACAAGCAACGAGTCTGAGTCGCGCTTCAAGCTTCAATGAGAACAATGTCAATAATTTTTTTGATAACCTGTCAGAAGTTATGGATAGGTATAAGTTTAAACCAAAAGACATATGGAATATGGACGAGACTGGAGTGACGACAGTCCAAAGACCAAACAAAATAGTAGCTCAGAAAGGAATTAAGCAAGTGGGTGCATTCCTCCTTTTTTCGTATTCCCCTTGAAGAGATATCAAGATCACATGATACGCGAAGGCCCTATTGGGAGTGCTGGTGCTGGAAATGCTAGTGGCTGGATGCAAGAAACAGAATTTTTGCTGTTTTTGGATCACTTCAAAAAACAAGCCAAGCCCACTATTGATGAAAAATGCCTGCTGTTGCTCGACAATCATGTATCACATGTGTCTATTCAAGCTCTTGATTATTGTAAAAGGAATGGAATCGTCTTGTTGTCATTCCCTCCACACTGCACCCACAAATTGCACCCCTAGATAGAGCAGTTTTTGGACCATTTAAGAAAATGGTAAACACTGCCACAGATAACTGGATGCGAAATCATCCTGGGCAAACAATGACTATACATTACATTCCTGGGATTGTCAAAGAAGCCTTTCCTCTTGCCGTCACCGATAGAAATGCTATTGCTGGTTTTTCTTGCACTGGCATAAGTCCTTTTAATAGAGACATCTTTACCTCGGTTGATTTTGCACCGTCTTTTGTAACGGATCGCCCCTTGCAAGCCAATAACAGACCAGAAGAAACAGTTAATCTTCCAAAACCAGGGCCAAGCGACGAAACTGATTATCATTCAATTACATCTCTCATTCCGGGACCACAAATTCCCCACGCTTTTTTAAATATTCAAACCGATGATGACAACCCGCTGGCAAACCCTGCCTGCTCAAATCCATCACCAAGATCGCCACAACCTGGACCTAGTGGGCTGCAAACAACTTTTGCACAAACAATTTCTTTTTCACCTCAAGATATAAGACCTCTTCCGCAAGCGGGTCCAAGATCCGAAACACGAAGAGGTGGTAGACTGCGATACTTACCGATACCCCTGAAAAAAACGCAATTGAGGAAGAATATAATCAAAAAAATAAAGCCCAGAAAGATACATTCCAACCAAAAAGAAAATCGCAATCTGCAAAAGGAAAAGGAAAGAAAACTAAGAACACACCTAGTACAGGAAAGGAGAACCAGTCAAACGCCAATTCTTCTGATGAAGAAAATTGCTTTTGCCTCGTTTGCTTAGAACTATTCAGCAATAGCCTGCCAAACGAGAAGTGGGTACAATGTGGTGACTGTAAACAATGGTCTCACGCTGCATGCACCAAAGACGATATATATTATGTTTGCCATAATTGCGAGACTGAATAGTCATAAAAGTATTTTTTTTAAATAGTATTTTTTATCATTGCTTATATAAAAAGACTGCTAGTAAAGAAAGTCGTTACTAATTAAATAGAATTTATTATTTATTTAGAGAAGTTTATTGTTTTGTTTTTATAATTTTATGAGAAGAAAATATTTTCTGTTTAGTTTTTTGTTTGTTAATAAACCATTGGTTAAATATTTTGTTTCTTTTTCATTATATACAATACATGTTATATTTTCTAAAATTGATGTTGTTACTTTCGGCCCGTGGGCTGTTACTTTCATCCTGGCTATGGGGTCGAAAGTAACAATCGACAGATTTGTTTTGGAGCTCTGCAACCGTTTTAAATCAAGATAAACGAAATGAAATTATAACGAACATTGATAGAGTATAGATCAAAGTTGTATATAGCTATGTTCATTATATCGAAAATAGCTTTGATAACTAGGAATCGAAGTAGAAGTACAAAGTCTTACTTCTGTGCCCGGTCTCCCCTACTTATCATACCCTTTCATTTGATACCCTTGTCGAGGGGGTTGAGAAGAAAGTGGTAATCCGGCCTCTTGAGACGGCCGCCATGGATCAGTTTAGTTTCAATAGCGTCATGGCCTACCAATGTTTTGACAGCTGCTTTAATTTGAAATTTTCATTAAATGTAATGATTCAATTTAATGACAAATTTACATTTACGAAGCTGTCAAACAATAGGTAGGCCATGAAGCTATTGAAACTAAAATGAAGTGAAAATTCCTAAAATAACCATTTTTTGGGGAATTTTCAGCTGTTTTTTTTTTGGTTACAGGTATAAAAAATAGCCTACGACCCATTCTCAGACCTACAAAATATACCCAAAAAATTTCATACAAATCGGTCAACCCGTTTCGGAGGAGTTCGGTAACAAACACTGTGACATGAGATTTTTATAGATATAGAAGAAGATAAAGATGAACAAAATATGCAGAGCGTATGATAAACACAACCACTGCTTGACAGTTACCGTTAAGGCTCCCACCATACACGGTCAAATTGGATGTACATCCTGATTTTCATCAAACCCATTAACGCAACGAATTTTGATCGGCCGACCGGCACACAATCGATAGTTTTGGTTGTACATCCGCCCTTCGATGTACATCCAATTTGACCGTGTATGGGGGTCTTTAAACTGACTATGTTAAACTGGTTATGTGTGTGCTGAAGCAAAGGATATAGAAGGACCGAAGGTAAGCTGAGCACTGAATTCACTTTTTGTTAGTTGCCTTGTGGAAATGAACTTTGAAATTTGATTGAGTTTCAAGGAGTGTAACTAAGAAGATTTTGAGATCTTAAAACATGAAACGAAAGCGAAAAATATATACACATACATACATACAACAAACAAATTATATTTAAAAACCGCGGAAAAAGTTGTGCCTGTGTGCTCTTCCTTGTAATGTAATACGCGGCAGGATAAAATTTCTTGCTCCTTTTTGAAATTACTCAGAATTGTTTTGACCTTAGGCTTTATGTTTTTCATGATTTGATTTCTCTTGAGAGACTGTTTTTATTTTTGTCTCCTTTAGATCCTTTTCAGTTGCCACCAACCAAAAAAAAAAAAATAATATTTATATTCAGTCCTCCGTAAATTTTATATCCTCTTTCTCCTCCCCACCCAAAAAAAACATTAACAAACTAATTCTTACACATGTGTGCGTCTGTTTTGTCGCACTTTGAGGACATTTTAAAAGGAATATTATATTTCGTTTTTTCTCGATTGAATTTCAATCTCCGCTTGACTTGCTTTTAAAAGGGATCAAATTAGGCTTAATTAACTTGGTGAAGGGCAAGAATTCGCCCTTCGCGTAATTAATGAGCCTGTGGTGATAGAGAATCGTTGGTATAAAATAAAGAGGTGTGTACTTGGAAAACTTGTGTTGTTCCTTCCAGGAAAGTTTCTTCTTCATCAGGGCCATGATTATAAAGAAGCAACTTCTAAACAGCGGAAAGTTTTTAGCTGTTTAGCTTGAATTATGTTAACTAAAGTTAAGAAATATTGTTATTTGTTGTTGTTATTATTGTTGTTGTTGCTGCTGCTGGTGTTGGTATTGTTGTCTTTACTTCTCTACGAACTAAAGTGCGTAACAATATAATTTTCAATTTCACAGTGAAACTTGATATAACGCTTTACGTTTAATGTACATAAAAGCGGTATTAGCTTACAAGGTCGAACATTTTTTTAACCACCTTATGAAATTCTTGCTGTTAATTTAATTAATTATAACAGTATAGAAAATTTGTCAAACCTTTTTCTGAATTTATGCTATAACCAAAAGTTCTCATGCTCCAACAAGGGCTGCAGAGTCGGAGTCGGGAGGAATTTTCTAGTTCAGGGGTGGCCAACCCGCGGCCCTTTGCGGGAAATTGTGAGGCCCGTAACATTCGACAAGATTTGACCAAATATTTTGTACTAGAATGTTCCAACATGTGAAAAAGAAAAAAAGAGCCAGCTATGAGCTATGATTAAACTTGCTAATTGCTATAGAGTCGCTCTCGGGGTGACCGGGTTGATGGATAAAAATCCAAGCAATTGCTTTTCTCTGTAACAATCCTTATTAATATTATAAATGCGAAAGTAACTCTGTCTCTCTGTCTGTCTGTCTGTCTGTTACGCTTTCACGTTTAAACCACTGGACCGATTTTGATGAAATTTGCTACAGACATAGTTTAGACCTTGGAGACGGACATAGGCTACTTTTTATGGAGAAAAAAAGGGTTGAAGGGGGTGAAATGGGGTTCAATAAGTTGTAAGGGGATTCTTTTTCGTTACTTTTTTTTCTATTGTATAAAAAGTAACTGACTGACAGACAACGCACAACCTAAACCGCTAGAGCTGAAGGGCTGAAATTTTGACAGTGCATCCCTATAATGATGTGGACATCCACTAAGAAGCGATTTTTCGAAATTCATCCTCTAAGGGGGTGAAATGGGGTTTATCCAAACCGCTAAAGCTATAGGGCTGAAATTTTGACAGTGCATCCCTATAATGGCGTGGACATCCAATATTAAGCGATTTTTAGAAATTCATCCCCTAAGAGGGTGAAAAAAGGTTTACCCAAGCCGCTGGAGCTATAGGGCTGAAATTTTGACAGTGCATCCCTTTAATGACGTGGACATCCACTAAGAAGGGATTTTCGAGATTCATTCCCTAAGGGGTAAAATGGGGTTTATCTAAACCGCTAAAGTTATAGGGTTGAAATTTTGACAGTGCATCCCTATAATGGCGTCGACATCCACTATAAAGCGATTTTTCGAAATTCATCCCCTAAGTGGGTGAAATGGGGTTTACCCAAACCGCTGGAGTTATAGGGCTGAAATTTTGACAGTGCATCCCTTTAATGACGTAGACATCCACTAAAAAGCGATTTTTCGAAATTCATCCCCCAAGGGGGTGAAATAGGGTCAACCCAAAACCGCTGGAACTACAGGGCTGAAATTTTGACAGTGCATCCCTATAATGACGTAGACATCCACTAAAAAGCGATTTTTCGAAATTCATCCCCTAAGGGGTAGAAATGCGGTTTATCCAAATCGCTAAAGTTATAGGGCTGAAATTTTGACAGTGCGTCCCTATAATAGCGTGGACATCCACTAAAAAGCGTTTTTTCGAAATTCATCCCCTAAGGGGGTGAAATGGGGTCAACCCAAAACCGCTGGAACTACAGGGCTGAAATTTTGACAGTGCATCCCTATAATGACGTAGATATCCACTAAAAAGCGATTTTTAGAAATTCATCCCCTAAGGGGTAGAAATGCGGTTTATCCAAACCGCTAAAGTTATAATGCTGAAATTTTGACAGTGCATCCCTATAATGGCGTGGACATCCACTATAAAGCGATTTTTCGAAATTCATCCCCTGAGGGGTTAAATGGGGTTTACCCAAACCACTGGAGCTATAGGGCTGAAATATTGACAGTGCATCCCCTTAATGACGTGGACATCCACTAAGAAGCGATTTTGCGAAATTCATTCCCTAAGGTGGTGAAATGGGGTTAACCAACACCGCTGAAGTTGAAGGGCTTTAATTTTGACCGTGCATCACTATAATAACGTGGACTTCCACTTAGGAGCGATTTTTTGAAGTTTATCCCCTAAGGGGGTTAAATGGGGTTAACCCAAACCGCTGGAGCTAAACGGCTGAAATTTTGACAGTGCATCTCTATAATGACGTGGACATACTAAGAAGCGATTTTTCGAAATTCATCCCCTAAAGGGGTGAAATGGGGTTACCAAACTACTGGAGCTATAGGGCTGAAATTTGGACAATGAATCCCTATAATGACGTGGACATCCACTAAGAGGCGATTACTCGAAATTCATCCCCTATGGGGATGAAATGGGGTTAACTACAACCTCTGAAGCTGAAGGGCTGAAATTTTGACAGTGCATCCCTATAATCACGAAGAAATGAATGACTCGAAATTCACTTTATTTAATATTAATTTGTGATTGCTTCATAATTTCTTGCACCCACGTAAATAGGCGAACAAACTTAACGAACGTTCGTCAAACCCTAAAATGTCACTTCTCTTGCCAATCTCTCCTTCAAAACTTGCAGATTTGTTGAGCAAAGGTGATATACGCAGCAATTTGTTTACCATATTTATTAAAAAAATGCACTATAATAAACCCTTTTTAGGGATAATAACAGCTGACTTTTTTGCTTTTTTTTTGAAGAAAAACATTGCACATAATAAACAGTTTTTATTAAAAGGCGTTGCAAGGCACGCGGGTTTTACGCTAGTTTAAAATAAAGACGCATCCGCGACAAAATTGAGTGTCATGGAGGAACACAGAAAACAAGCATATTTACAAACAAACACACTTCTTTGGTCAACATCGAGCTAGTGTGTTATGATTGCAGAATTCCTTTTCTTATGCTCCTTTACTTCTGCATGTAGCATATACCGGAAACAGTTGTCCTCCTTGTGGTGGGCTCTTTTGTTAAAGTTCTCCTCCCCGTTGTTCTAGGTCTTCTTACTCGACGGTACCTTACGGATTCCAATCAAGTGCCTGTTTGGCTAGATACTCGCCGGTACCTCGCAAGGTGTGGCCATTCCAATTGCATTTGCTGTGCATGATTTTGTCATCTATCCTTTCTTGGCCAGCACATCGCAATAGTTCTTCATTTGTAAGTCTATATTGCCAGAGAGCTTTTGATGAAAACTTAAAGGCACCTTGTGATGAATTGGGCTAACATTCAAAAGAATTGCCTTAACATTGAAGTGGTAAATTTTGTAGTTTGTGAAATTTTCAACGGCGAATCGTATATTACCGAAAATGGAATTTACGAAAAATGAATATTGCCTGACGATAACTTGCCCCACTAACTACATTACATTTCGCCTGGTCTCTTAATAATGCTCATACTTCGTCTATTGCCTGTTTAGCTCGCATTCTCAACTCCTGCACGGTACCAAAGTTTCCCTCGACTTGGAAGCATGTTTTAACCACAACCATTCCCTAAGTGCCCGTCTCCTACCAGTCCTTCCAATTTTCGGCCTATCAGTAATTTTCCATTTCTGGCAAAACTCCGTGAAAAGCTGATGACTACTCAAACAATATAAATATGGCAATCTGGCTTTCGTAAACATCACAGCCTTCAATCACGTCCTGCTTCTAAGAAAACTGGCTTCACAAGCACATTTTGTTCTTTCTGCTCTTAAGCTTTTGCAATGTTTCATATACATATAATCGCTCTCAAAAGGTTAAACTAGGCAGCTAAAGCTCTTCAGGTGCTCTACTCCAAGCTGGAGTCCCCCAAGGTTCCATTCTTGGGCCACTTCAGTATTTTTATTAGCGATACTTTAAGATGAAATATATATGTATGTATGTGAAAAAGCTTGCTGTTGAATAGCGTCATGTATCCTACTGGTCGACATTTAATTTGTTGCTAAATCCTTCGAAATTACAGTGTATTTTTATCTTTTTCACTCTGCTACTGCTCGATCTGACATTTCTGTTATCGCTTTAAAATCGGTTCAGTCTGGTTAATACAGCAAGAAATCTTGCAGTGGCACTGATTAGCAGCTTGACCTGCTGCGATCACATTAGTTTGGACTCCTGTCCAAACTTCGTTATCACTGTAGCTTGTTGAAAAGGGCTGTGCGTATGAATTTGCTTAAAGCCTTACTAGTACCTCTTCTAATGCATGACTTTTCCACCTACCCAACTCTCGATTCTTCATGCGCCCATAAACTTGAAGTTTCGTTTAACGATTATGTATGCCACATAATTTAACCCTAATCAAACTCCGTATTGGGCTCCTTTCTAAAGTCTCGATTACATTGAGCGAGTTTACAAGCTACTAGCCGGCGAATTTACTAGCTGCTAATAAACCGCTCAGTGTCATCATGTTCACTAGCTAACTAGCATGTTGTAAACAATATGCCGAGAAAGTTGAAAGCCGAGCTACTTTACTCGCTACTCTCTGGTGTGTGGTCTTGTTAGCTAGTAAACTAGCCATGTGCCATCATAGTTGCTAGTGAACTAGCTGCGAGTATCTTATTATTTGGTTCAATTGACTAAAAAAATGACGGAATTAGTTCGCGCTAGCTTGTTCACTACTGAGCGAGTGGAAAGTTCTGAGTATCATCATCACTATTATACTAGCTGACTAGCCGGCTTCTAAATTCGGCGGTTAGTAGGTTAGTTGGTATTTTTGGAAAAAAAAAAAAACTAAAAGTTGGACTTTCACGACTCATAACTCTAAAAGTTGTGAAGATGGAACCAAAATTTAACCATCATAGATAGGTGGAGGGATTTTGCTTTCATTGGCCTTACTTATGGAAATGGAGTACAAAAATACAGGGTGACATGTAAAAATCTTTGTACAGTTCTGACCGTATTACTCAAAACAGTCAAAGTTTTCGAGCTAGGCGCCATAGTAACTTATATTCAGGTCAAAAATATCTATCCAAGGACATATTACACCTACTTATTGGAGGTGGTACCAAAGTCCATACATTTTCTGGCATCCTCCTTTGTCAACTCTACGAAAAAGGTCGATAACTACCCTAATGCCATGCAGTATACACGAACTTGTCTAGTAGTGAGTCGCCTGCGATTTGCAACGTGTTTGCGTCATTCTTTCGTCAATCTTTCTGGCCTTCTGACCTTCAGCCTAATGACAATAAGTTAAATCCCTCCCGAAATATATGCAAAAAAATTTTGATCGGACATGCAACTGACATGAAAGGAAGAGTTTTGGCTAATCTTAATAGAAAAAGAGAAGAAGAAAATAGACTGCCGCTATGTGGTTGTGCAGGGATATGACGGGGCAGCTTCATTTAGCGGACTGTTTTAAGATGCTTAAGCGAAAAATGTCCCTTGCCTCTCTATATGCATTGCAGTGCACATTTGGTAAATTTGGCGATTTCAGAGCTGACAGCGCTGAACTATCGTCTATATCCTCCAATTCACATCCCCACACTCCCTGGTAGCCCACCTATGCACGTGTCGGTAACAGACTTGTCTCACTTGGCTTGCATTACGTTATAGACTCGCAGTGCGTCATCTGCCGGAGCATTGACTTTGTCTTCCCTCTAACATATTCTGGATCATAGAGACGTATGCCTTCGTTCGCCAGTATCTCTATGGGTATAATTCCCACTATCACGCACGCCGCATGGTTGAATATGGTCCTGTATGCGCAGGACGCTTAAGCTGGAGACATATACATACGTGCGTTGGTGCGTGCGGTGATTGATGTAATAGATTGCTTACATTCAAATGCAAACTGACATATAGTTACGTAAACGGAACCCACGCATCGCAAAAGCTTATCTACTTCCAAATTTTCTTTATTGCCGCTTTCACCATAGTCTCAAATATACAAACACAAGCACATACAACAGGCACATGCACTCGTCTCTTAGCTTTTTTGTTATTTGTAATAGACTAGAACGAACCCAAGCACGCAACTGTCTGTTAACTAAAATTCGCTGTATACCGCAGGCACTGTAAGCACGCACGAATCTGTTTCCAACTTTAATCTGTATGCGACCCTCCATTTTCTATTGTTAGCCCTCTTTCCTTGCTGCCCATACTGGCTCTGCATAAAGCTAGATAAAGCTAACCATTCTCGCCAACAGGAGTCGACAGATTGGTTTGGTCCCCTACGTTGGGCAACAACTCCGCCAAGGTCTGGTCCCAAGTCAAGGCTGTGAAAGGAAGAGGGTGGTCGACCTGCCGAATTGACCAGAATCGGGAACCGAAGAAACTAGGCAAGAAACCGCATTTTTTAAAGCGGCGTCGACAGCAGCGTATGCATTGCAGGACGTCGCGTTCGGACCGCCAGCTAACGGATCAAAGAAGAAGAAGTTGGGCAACAATCTTGGATATGCCACAAAAATAGCGGAAGCTTTATCCGCCAAATGCTCCAATTGTGTTTTAAAACTAAGCCTGTGGTCGATCATCACTCCCAGGTACGTTAAGGTGAACTGTGAATGATTGATCTGTCCCCATACCTTGATTCTTACTGATATTTGTTTTCCCAAGCTGCTGATCAGCGTAGTTACAGCTTTGTGTTTATTAAACGGCAGACCAGCGCTTTCAGGCTACGCTTTAATATCTCAGATAGCTTCGTTCACGCATAACTCGAAGCATAATACGTCATGATACGTTGTGATCCACCGGAGAGGTCTTAGGATATCACATGTTGCTCTGTACACTGTCGGCCCATGTTTCAATTCACAATGAACCTACCTTCTTTCCTGGTTGTTACCAAATAACAGAAGGGATGTGTTTGTCTGACTACTCACCCAGGACCAACATGATCTGCTGGCACTGGTCTCTTGTACTTTAGTAAAAAAATCCTAATCAGTGTCCAGTGTCGAGGTTTGTTTCCACTACTATTATGGTCTTGGGTCTTGGCCAAAGCCTTCTACATTTACAAGCCATGCTGTATGTGTGTGTATGTAGTTGTATGAAGTCCCAACTTCAATTCGTGAAATGTCAAAATCCCATTAAAAACAAGGGGAAAATGGTTTCGTGCCGCGGAAAGTGCTGTTGCGAGTGAGGTTTTATTTAAAATGATAGTTATTTATCAAAATAAAAGACGTCCAAAAAGTGTTCAAAATAAGTGTCATAAGTTAGCAATTTAAATAATATGTTTGATTCGTTTGCGGGATTTATGTTAGTCATGGAGGGCCGTTTTGTTCTCAGCTTATATCTAAACGTCTTCTGAGATATGTTGCATGCAACTAGTTTGTTAATAAGAATATATTAAAAGGCAGGGTACGTAAAATATCGCTCGCGAACGAAAAAATATTAAATTCTCTTGTTCTTTTCGCTTGCGAGCCGAATTTTATGTTTAAATTCGCGAACTTTATTTTTGAAGAGAATTTTATAAGTTGCGTTCGCTCAATGTTTTCATTCTTTGAGTTAAGTTCGTGCTGTACGGGTATATGCTCGACTCGAGTGTTTTATAAAGTTAGTAATTATAGGTTGCCGGAAAGTATTTGATATGTGTAAATACGTTATTTATGATGAAAATAATAATTCATCGACTTGCTTACAATGTAAAAAAATATTAAAAGGACAATCTACGGGAAATCGGGAAATATAAAAAGACATTATGATACAGTGCACAAAATCGATGTAAATAATGGGAATGAACAATTGACGTCAGAAGAGACTGAAAAAAGTGTATGTTCGCGAAGGCAGAAAAAAGGCAAATTTTTACGACAATGGACAAAAATGAATTTTTATTAAAATGTATTGGACTTGTGACGGTGAAGAATATTCCTTTTAGAATAGAATATTTGACGATGAAGACTATTTTAAAAAAATTTTAGAACCTTGTGAAAATTTATTTAAAATAAATTTGAATTCTAGAAACATAGTGGAAAAAGTGAAAGTGGCTTCAACGGAAATAAAAAAAAACAATAACAAGTGTGGTGCATAAAAAAATGTTGAGTTTGAAAATAGACATTGCTACTAGAATGGATAAGAGCATATTGGGTATTAATATTCAGTTTATAAAAGATTTTAAAATATCCATATAATACTCTCGGAATGATCCAATTAAGAAAGAAACATACAGCACAATTCTTAAAAGATGAAATATTAAAGTGTTTAAGTGAATTCAATATCGATATCACGCAAATATATTCTAATACCACAGACAACGGTGCAAATGTTTTGAAAGCTTCGAAACTACTACAAGAACTTCAAGAGGAAATTCAAGGACATTTCAACATTGATGACGCAGCCTCTACGAATAATAGTGAAGATGAATATGAAGACTTTCATTCCAGATTAACATCTGTATTGGCGGTTGGTAGATGTGCAGCGCATACGCTACAATTAGCTGCTCATGATGGCTTAAAAAGTATTGAGTCTAATGTCGAAGAATGCAGAAAGGTGGTCAAGTCGCTTCGAACTCTAATTCGTGGAGGAGCATATAACATTCAGACGCCAACATTAGACAACAGTACACGTTGGAATTCCACATACGATATGATTCAATCACTCGTAAATTTAAGAACTTTTGTAGAAAGTCTAGTTTCTGAATCAGAAATTAACATTGATATTGACTAGAACTTTACAACCAACTTTCTGAAGGCGTTTAAGCCAATCGCTAAGTGCACAAAAAAGTTTCAAAGCGAAGAATATGTAATTGGTGATTTCTACAGAGATTGGCTTAGTTGCGAGATTGAACTCGAAGAATTGAAAGAAAGTGGAAATATATATTCAAAAAAACTACTAGAAGCCATGAACAGAAGAAAGGAGAAATTGCTGGAAACCGATGCCTTTATTTCAGCGATCTACCTGGATCCTAGGTTCAACTTTTTGAATTCACCGTTTCTGAATGAAGCCCAGAAAAAAATCGCTGTGGTAAGTATTCTAACAGCTTCTTCAGGGTTTCCCGAGTAATAAAAATAAATGTAGTCGGTAATTAATGAAATAAAAAAAGTTTAAACATTACGGAATTATCAGATTTCACTTTTCTGTAGCTAGCGATCTAATTTTCTACAAGAAATGCTTTTATTTTTTTAAATGTCAATTGATTTTTTTAATGTAAGTTATATAGATGTTCGTCTATTTTCAGCTTCACTTGCTAAAAACATTTGAAATTCATCAACGAATATCTCGGATGTCCTCAACCGTAGGAGAATACGATGACAATAACGAAAATGACAGAAATATAAATACACAACCATCTACAAGTTCCTCATCTTTTTCAACTTTAACACAAACTCCCACATTTTCGAAATTAGAAGAAAAATTGAAGTCTTTAATTGGCGCCAGCGCAACATCAACGCATTCAACACAGCGTAATATTAAACAAAAATTGGAAAATCTTTCATATAATGACAGAGTTCCTTTTGTTACGATTATATTGGATTATTGGAAAGGGGATCAAATGGTAGTAACGGCCTCAGGGACCTTTGGTGGTGCCGGTACATCAAAGGGACAAGTCCTGAGAAACGCCATCTGCGACCCAAGGTCTTCACGACCTAAGTCCTTCCGATATGCTACCGAATCCTACCTCCACCTCCACGAAGATGTTGACTTTACATCGGGTGTTCCCTGGATGCTCTTGTATATACAAGAGTAACTGACGGAGGAGGGTGAAAGGCGAGTGTTTCGCGCCTCAAAACGAAACAATTACCGGACTGGTCCTCCAGGTTGGGGGTTGGGCGGCAGGCTGACAACCTTCCACCGTAAAAACCCACCCGTCACGAATCCTCAAGGCAGGCCTCGGACAGGACGGACTCAACGGCAACGACCCAGGCATCGAAATATGGAATTTGACATTGGAACTTGGAACGTCAGAACGCTCAACAGGACGGGGGCTCTGCGTTCGCTTTTATTATTATTGGAAAAATACGGCATAGCAATCACCGCTCTACAGGAAACCAAATGGACTCACAGTGGCATAATGGATCTCAAAACCCACACGATACTCTCCAGTGGTTCATCGAATGGAAGAAGAGAGTTCGGAGTTGCCTTCATAGTCGAAAAGAAAATGAAATCACTGATTCTGGACTTCAAGCCAGTAAATAATAGGATATGTACGCTTCGGATTAAAACAAGACTACATAACATTAGTCTCATAAACGTCCATGCGCCCACAGAAGACAAGACGGATGAGGAGAAAGAGGAATTCTACCAGGAGCTAACAAACGTCATCAGATTAATACCGTCAAACGATATTAAAATGGTGCTTGGAGACATGAACGCCAAAGTAGGAAAAGAAGAGGAATTCCTAGGAGTCATAGGAAAGCACAGCCTACATAACGCTACCAATGACAATGGTAGTAGATTGATCGATCTCGCTAGCTCGAACTCAATGGTAGTAAGTTCAACAATGTTCCCACATAAAACTATTCATAAGATGACGTGACAGTCACCAGACAGGGTTACATATAATCAAATAGACCACGTCCTAATTGAGAGAAGAGGGGCCACGAGTATACTGGATGTGAGAACTATGAGGGGAGCGTGCTGTGGCTCGGACCACTATCTTGTCAAAGTGAAATTTAGAGCCCGGATAACGACCAAAACTCAAAGAGGGCAAACACAGCTAAGGTACGATATAGACAAGCTGAAACTTGAAGAAAGAAGAGAGGCCTATCAGAATGCTATCGTACAAAACCTGAGAGAAGGAGTAGGAGAAGAGCCTGACATTAACAACAAATGGGAAAAGCTGAAAGACAGCGTAAAGGAGGCAGCTGAAGACGCCCTAGGCTGGGCCCCCAGACAGACTAGAATTGACTGGTTTGATCGGGATTGCAGAGCTGCAATAGAAGAACGAAACCAGAGCCACCGGGAGTACATCGCAAGGCCCACAAGAGCAAGGATGGAAGTCTTTAAGCTAAAAAGAAGAACTGCAGACAAGCTGTGCAGAAAGAGAAAGAGAGAGTATCTAAACAGGAGGATCCTACAGATACAGGAAGACTTAAGCGAAGGTAGAACTAGGCAAGCCTACAAAGGAACACGCCAGATCAGTAATAAGTTTCAGCCAAGAACGGATATTTGTAGAGACATGGATGGGAACCTATTAGCAGACCCGGATAGGATAAAGGAAAGATGGAGACAATATTTTCAAAACTTATTGAATCCAACCCAAAGAATAAACGAAGACTCACAGGCGGAAGCAATGGTAATACCTCAAGATAGTATCCCAATAGAACCACCAACACTGGATGAGGTACGGGAAGCTGTGAAAAGGCAAAAAAGCAGCAAATCCCCAGGCATCGATGGAATCGCAGCTACTAAAGGAAGGAGGGCCGCAACTCTTAAGGAACTTACACGAACTCATATGTAACGTCTGGGAGGAAGAAGTTATACCAGATGACTGGAAGAAAGCGATTATATGTCCAATCTACAAGAAAGGAGATAAATTAAACTGCAAAAACTACAGAGGCATCTCACTCCTCAGCACCAGCTACAAAACCTTCACAATCCTTGTCAAACAAAAACTAGAACCTATAGCGGAAGGCCTCATAGGAGAATATCAAGCTGGTTTTAGGACAAACAGGTCAACATCGGACCAACTGCTGACCTTAAAACAAATTCTGGAGAAAACCTGGGAAAGGAATATAGATATATACCAGATATTTGTCGACTTTCAACAGGCATATGACTCGATAAACAGAGAGAGGCTGTACAGGATCCTATTGGAATTAGGAGTCCCCTCCAAGCTGGTACGACTGATAAAATGCGCAACGAATAGCTCCCTGGCGAAAGTAAGGATTCAAAATGCAATAACAGAAGAGTTCGAAGTGCGACAAGGTCTTAGACAAGGAGATGGACTAGCCCCCATGCTTTTCAACCTGGCCCTAGAATGGGTGATAAGAAAAACATCAGTACGGAGAAATGCGTCCATAGCAACGCAGTCTGTACAATTACTTGGATATGCGGATGACGTGAACATCGTGTGAAGGTCCTTCTTGGCAGCAAAAGAAGTCTATGTCGAATTAAAAGAGGTGGCCAAGGACATAGGGCTAAACATCAATGAAGAAAAAAACGAAGGTGATGCAACAATCCAGAGCTGGAAGATTTAGAATGGGAAGAAATATAACTATCGACGAACATAATCTAGAAGTAGTCGATAAAACAGTCTACCTTGGGTCTACAATTACAAAAAGAAACGATGAAAAGGAAGAAGTAACTAGACGAATACTACTGGCTAATAGAGCTTTTTATGCCCAAAAACAAATATTGCACTCAAGATTTGTGCACAGAAAAACGAAACTCTCACTCTACAAAACAGTAATACGACCAGTACTGTGCTATGGCAGCGAGACTTGGACTATGACCCAGGAGATAGAGGAACAAGTCAACAGGTTTGAGAGGAAGGTGCTCAGATGCATAATAAGCCCAACGAGAGAGGATGGGATATGGCGAAGGAGATACAACAACGAGTTGTATGTAATTTTTGACGACCCAGAACTCTCAACGTTTATAAAAATCAACAGACTAAGACTAGCCGGCCACGTAATCAGGATGAATGATAACCGTATCCCAAAACGGCTTATGGTGGCCGAAATTCCAGGAAACAGACCAGTAGGTAGACCCAGGAGAAGATGGATGGACTCTGTGACGGCTGACGCAGAGACAATGCTGAACATTCGGAACTGGAGAACTGCTGCAAGGAACCGTCAGACTTGGAGAAATGCCCTAGAGGAGGCCAAGGCTCGATTTGGGCTGTAGCGCCATTGGATGGATGGATGGATGGATTGGAAAGGGAATCATAACAAAGACCCTGATATCAGTCGTTTAGCAGAAATAGCTTTAGCTGTTCCAGCAACACAAGTTTCTGTTGAACGGGCATTTAGTGCCCTTTCGACTATTTTCACCAAAATGAGATCAAACTTGTCAAGCGAAACAATAAATAATATTTTAATTGTAAAACTTAACGACAATGTATTAAACAAAATATGTATCGAAAATGTACTATAATCGTGTATTTTATAATAAAAAAAAAGTATAAAAATAACTAATTGTTTTTTCTACAATGCTCGACACTTGATTACTCTCACACAGAAATTCTTAAAAATTTGGATTTTTATGGTTAACCTGTTAGAATTTTTTGTAATTGGTCAATGTTTTAGATCTTTCAAGAATAATCAAGGGAAAACCGGGGTCATATACTCCAGTTATTAGTTCCAAGAATTTGTGTCGCACCCGCACTTGAGTGTAATCAAGTGCCGCACCTGAAATAGCCCTTTTTTTAAAAAATTTGTTGTTGGAACAAAATAAGAAAGAAAAAAAAGTTATTTGTGTACATTGTGAAAGATGTATTCGAGATTGCCTAATAAAATTCTTTCAACTAAATTTTGTTTTAATTAATTCTATTTTGGAGATAAAAAGGGTTACAATTTATCAACGTAATAAGTCAACAATCCGTTAAAAAGGTGAAGGCAGCAGTAATTTTCCGAATTTATTCCCAAAAAAAAAGACATAACCACACTTCGAAGTCCCATGAATCTTTGAAATTGAAGTCCCATGAACCTTTGAACAAAGATAACTCAGAAAGATACGACACTGTAATCCTTTCTGTGCGAAGAAAAAGGAAAGTAAAAATCTATGATCTTCTGTCTATTCATATACACGCTCCGGAATGGCGAGATGGCGGAGCAACGGCAAACTACACAAACACATGCAGAGCTGGAAGTACAAGAAGATGGTACATGAATTCACACAAGCAAAATAAAAGTCCAGACGGCACAAAAAATTGCGGAGAAGAGAAATCAGTGCGTCTCTTTCGCACTTCGTGAAATAACATTTCTTTATTTACCCTTTCTTTCTTCGATTTTTTTTTTGTTTTTAAATTGAATTTTGTCTCGCTTGCACCTTGTCGATTGATATATTCACTCGCAAGGGAGCTTATGGGAAATTTTGAGAGTGTCGTATCTTTGTGGGTAATCTTTGCTTTGAATGTGAGTTGAGATTTTGTTGTGCATGGCTTGTAAATATAGAAGGCTTTGGTCTTGGCCCTTATTTCTCTTTATGTACATAGGTTGTTCACAATGGCACTTAGCTTGGTTTTTTGTGTCTAACTAATAGTTGTTGTAACTTTGTCCAATCGTCAATACCGAATGTTTTGTAGTTAATATCCTTTGCGACTTCTAAATATGGCATATAACAAGAAAATAAACATAAAAAATTCAAACAAATTCTCCGAAACATTTCCAAGAATGTAAGCAAAGATTTATTTTTGACATAAAAATTCAACGTATTTTTTCGTCCTATTTTATGGATTTTTTCGAAAGGAAAAGCATTTGAAATGGCTACGCCGAACCGAGCCTCCACGTTTTGAATTTAATAACGTTTAATAGCATTCAAAAATATTTTTATTCCCTGGAATGGAGCACAATGTGACCTTCAAGGCTTTTTCGTAAATCTAGGCTTTAAGCTGCAGGGTGGATTTTAACAAAATTAATTTTTCCTCCATATCCTCGAATATTTTTCTATTCCGTAAGGGTATCTTTTCAGTATTTTTTTTTATTTTGGATGAGCAAACATAATATGCCGCTGTAAGAAAGAAATATGCATGAGGACATGGATTTAAACAAGGTTTAGCCTGTTATGATTGTGTGCAAACAACTTTATGGAAAGGAGAGAGTTCATGTATTCAAGAAGTTTACCTTTTAAAATATTAATGTTTGTGGAAAAAATACTATTTTAATATAACACGAGTTACAAATTGCTGGATAGTCGTAAATAATTTTTTTGTTGAGATAATACACCAATTGATAAGAAGCTCGATGCATGGGTTGATCATCAGTTGAACGGTAAAACATGATAGACCGAACTTACATCTGCAATGCGCTGCCGAAATGTAATGACATCGACTGTTTCTGAAATGTCTTATAACCGATGATACAAGCGGGTCACGTACAAAACCGGTTCTGCTGCTTTAAGGAATACTAGTGTAGAATAGGTCATTGTGCGCATACCCCACCAACAGGAAAACACTATTAGGGAACCGAAGAGTTCCCTGTAGTTGAAGAAGACTGGACATGAGCAGGACATTCACGAATAACATGTTGACAAGGTAAAGGTCATATTAGTTATTTAGCCTGCCAAAGACCTAAAACTAATTCCCAATGGGCTAAATTCAGCCCTTAACCCAGTCCTCTACCAGGGTGTTCGAGATGGACCATGAGAAGTCGTGGACCAGCATTTCAAACCCCTCCCTCGCAAGTTGACCTGTAGCCTACTTGCCCTTGATACCCCAGGAGCCCCAGTCGAGTAGAGCAAAGCACCCTACAACTATTTTGGAAGAAAACTTCCACGTTGCGAGTGTTGATGACGTAGTTTAGTCTCCTGCCTAGCATCGCTCCCAAATATTTAACTGAGTCTGACTAGTCGTACTGGGGATAAAAATAGTCTCTAGGTCAAATTTGGAACGTTTGGATTAAGGACCAGGATGGCCGTTTTGGGTCGATTAACGTGTTAGGAGGATGCATTTTCTTCTTCTGCTCCTGTGATTCCTCACCGACCAAATGCAAACGTACATCTTACAGAACCCGAGTCCTCTTCGCCATAAAGAAAAGTTTAGGTAGGTTGCGGTGAGGGTTAGCCAGAAGCGCGATCCTGCACATTCGAAACTTTCACCCAGAATCTTCACTGATGCGTAATTTCTGCGAAAGTGGATTTGTCCATATCACCATATACCAATCGCCTCAGAGGACGTAAATACCTGTATTTTTAATCAATGAATGGAAAACGCAACAACTTCAAGTAAATTTCAAGTCACGTACTCAAGACATCATGTTCACGTAATGGTACAGGATCCGAAGAAGAACGACTTTTACCGATGGAGTAACTGAATGAAATTTATTTCTATGATAAAAAATATGCTAACAAAAGTAACGGTGATGGGTTAACTAACGAAATATGTCCAAGACTATATTTAATAGGCGTTTCTTTCGTTTTTTTCCGCATTTTTCTCTATTGAACCCCCAAAACCCCCCTGGCTACGTCCTTGGTATTTGAGGTATATTCTCAACCATTCGCGTGCCTCAAACGCAAGGTAAACGCCAGCCAGCATAATGGCAGGTTACATACCTCAAGATGAAAACCTCGATAATATACAGTCTAACGACTGACGCTTCTAATTATGCAATAGGAGGTGTACTCGAACAATGCAACGACAACCGTACCAGTGACAACCTCTAGATTTATTCCAAAAACCTTTCACCGATAGGACTCACCAGAAGTACTCTTCATTTGACCGCCAACTTCTCGCCATCTACGTAGCGATCAAGCACCTTGAAGCGCGCAATTTCATGGTCTGGATCGCGACCTTCACACACGACAAAAGTTTGATCTCAGGTAGAAAAATGGGAAGTAGGTAAGGTGTGATGTACTGACCGCATATTGTAATCGATTTTGTAGAATACAAGCACAGAGTACTTAACATACAGAGGGAACAACAGGAACAATGGGTTACGACGTCCAAAATGGGTCACAAGTCGTAACCCATCCGAGCTTTTTGTTTTCTTTGAGAGCGAAACTCATCATGACTCTCTCTTCAAGTTTTTCACTGCTAAGCAGGATGTGTGTGCGCAATAACTTTTTGGTGTGGTAGTATAGTAAATGAAGTGAATCAAGACCCTCTCAACTACAGGCCATGCAGTTTTATTGGGCACTAATACAACAATTGCTGAGAATGGTCCCAAAATTTGACAGTTGCTGAGAATTTAATGGCGCAGAGTACGTTCGCGAGTGTTTTCGTCATAGTTTTGTGGTAAAAAGTGGTAAATTATTGAAATTTATCGCTTTAAACCATACAAGGATTATCAGTGATTATTTCTTTAGTGATTTAATAAAAAAATATATAAAAAAATAGTGATTTAGTGTATTTTTGGTGTCTTAATTGTTGAGGTGATCAATTTATTTTACATTCGCGGTGTTTATTTCGTGTATATTAAGGGAAAATATGCTGAATATTTAATTAAAAGTGATTTTAAAGTCATTAATTAATTTATTTTGCAATTATTACTAAACATATAAGTACAGAAAAGTGCGAATGGAAAAGTGAATAAGAGAAGTGTTTTTCGGCACCTATATTTTTAATAATAATATCATAATATATGTATTAATCACTTTAAAATCACTTTTAATTCCATAACTACACAAAACATTAAATATTCAAAATTTTTTTCGTAAATAAACATGAAAAAACACCGTGAATGTGAAAAAAAAGTTGATCGCCTTAACAATTTGAACACTTAAACACACTTAATCACCAAATTTGTTTTATTTTTTTTAATGAAATCACTAAAAAACTATTCACTGATAAATCCAAGTGCAGTTAAAAGTGTTAAAATACAATATTTTATCACTTTTTACTGCAAAATAAACACAAAAATTCTGCGCGTACGGCTTCCGCGCCATGTTACTCCGGTGTGTGGTGACTTTTGGGACCATTACCACCACCACGAAAAATACATCTACGAGGCCTGTAGTTGAGAGGGTCTTGAGTGAATAGAATCTTTGGAAAGGAGAAGAATATGTATTTTTCTACCTGCGATTGTGATAATAAAGTGAAATGGGTCTTATATTGTTTTTAACTAACTTTTTTTTGTAAACGAACGATTAAGCTGGCGCACTAAAAATATAAAAAAAAATTAAAATATTAAAATTGCTAATAACATTTTTTGGGAGTTTAGATGATATAAAAAATTAAGAATTGTAAAATGATTGCAAAATTTTTAATTTTTAAAGATTAATGTGTATTTAAATTATCAACTTTACGAAAAAAAGTTATATTACATTTCTAGTTCTAAATTCGTCCAAAAATATTACAAAATTGTTACAATTTTAATTTTCGTTTTGTTATAAAATAACTGTTTATAATAATATATCCCTTATGGTACCAGGATATACCTTGGAAACTCAACGTTTCCTAACACAATTATAAAAATACTATCCTAATATAGAAAATTTATCCTGTGACGCGATGACGCGGTCGAAAGTTCCTTTGCTGCCTGCTCTAATAGTGAAACCAGGTGGTTTATTTATTAAATTTACACGTTATATCAAAAACAAATATGTTTCCACTTTGTTTGAAACTCCTAATTTTTCAATTTTTTGGGAGTTACTTGGAATATTTGACATTTTTGTTAGTTGCATCGTATTCATGCATTTTAAACACACTTTTCTTTGAACTGGCCTGATGTTTTGAACACAACTTGGGAGCCGTGACACCACTTGCTGTCAAAATTTGGGGGACTCGTTCCCAAAGTGCTTACTGGAACAAAACTACATCTAGTCCAATCAATCGAACTTACTTTACAAAATTTTCCAAGATCCAACATTCAAAAACAAATATCTCTTAAATGGTAGGTTTTATCGCAAAAATAATTACAATAACAACTGTAGATCATGCAATTTTTTCACAAACGATAGTATATACTCCTTCGAATTTATATTTTGCGAGTTCATATTTTGCATAGTATATAACACCACCGTAGGCGCATTTTAAAACGTAGGCACAACCCACGATTTGTTGTGATCAAACAAGCACAACCATATTTGCATATACGGCAAGAACAAAGAGGATAAGAGGGAAATATGGAGGGCATACAGTACACCAAGCTATTTATTAATCGTTATTAGCAATGTTTCTGTCTTTTCTGGTATAGCACTTTTGCATAGGTTTTGATTTAATGGAATTTCTTGCGACCATTCACTAAACCCCTTCCCAAAAATTTTGATATGAGCTTTACCCAAATCAAAAAGAAGTTGTCAAGGCGAATGTAAGACCCCGGATTAGTACTGTTTATGTAATTTTTACTATTTAAAAGGGACTCATTTTTAAGTCCAAGCCATTCTCCTTGTTCTAATAAATATTCTTGCAATTATTACAATGTTCAACCTTTGTTTTGAATATATATTAGTTTATAGAAGCCTCATCTGAGAAATTATTTTTTAACACTATTTCTACCACGATTTTGTGTGTACCTATTTTGACCAAACGGTGTCTTTTCAATCTTTGTAACAAGAAAAAACAGTAATCATAAAAACAACACTGTAATAAAACTTTTTCCTTATTTAATATCACAGTTTTTACAAATCAATGGTTTCTCTACTAAGCATTTTCCACACGCATACTTTGAAAAGTGTCTTTCGACACCTCTTGGTAGAAATAGTGCTTAAACAACGGTATCAAGTGCCTCTTCTAAATACCAGTACTTTCATTAAAATTTTCATTATCGACTTACAAAGAAAGTAAGTCCTTGACAAGAACACCCCCTACGTTTGTTTAACATTGATTATAATTCACAGCATCTAACAAAGTAAAATCTTCATCTTCATTGCATGTCATTCGGCTGGAAAATTTTAAATGACATTATCTGCGATAAGGATTTAAATGTCCGGACCACTGTCCTTATAGGTCTGGTCTATAATGGGCTCCGACCGGCTTGTCCTTTTCAACTTAGTGTTGGAGAAAATAATCCAGGGGTGACATTAAAGGGCAGAATCCTCCACAAATACTGATGGCTTATGACACTGACATCATCGGAAGACCATCAAGAACAGTACAAGTAGCTTTCACCCAGATTGAACCGGCGGCACGAAAGCTGGGACTGCAAATAAACGAAAGCTAAACAAAGTACATACATATATGGTGGCCTCGTCTGCAAGAACACCTAACATTGGTCCCACAATCAAGGTAGAGGAATACGATTTTGAAGTGGTAAAAGTATTTACCTACCTTGAGTCAATAGTAGCAGCCCACTATAGCATGGTACTAGAAATACGCGCACGGCTTCTAAAAGCCAACAAAACCTACTGCAGTGTGTCAAGACACTTCAAATCCAAGCACTCTAACCTCTTAACCTTGTTCGACAGTAACTTCCTTCGGAAAATTGTTGTGAAGAAGATACAACCCCAAATTGTACTAAATATATAAAGAACCTGCCACAACCATAGATATATCACGCCTACATTAGATAGGACATGTAATGGGAATGCCTGCAGAAGTGCCCCAAACTTCCTGTTCCTCCAAAGGCCAGAGCGATTAGGGTTACAAGACCTAGGAAGAGATATAAAGGTGACATAAAAATGAACTTACAATTGGGTTACCAACCAGAACACAGAGATACAGGACCAAGCTCATTGAACGAAAGTTCTTGAGGAGGCCTAGGCTCACAGACGGCTGTAGTGCCAATGATGATGGAGATAAAGGACAATTCCGAAAATTTTACAACGACGAGATCTACGAGCGTTATAGCGACATAGATGTTGTGGAGAAATCAAAACGCGGTAGGTCCCGGTGGACAGGGTATCTAGCTCTTATGAGTGAAGATGGACAGGATCGGAAAGTTCTCTACGGTAACATCTATGAGGGCGATAGCGAGGGAAACCCAACGTTCACTGGAAGGATGGCTGGATAGAATCGGGATTGGTGGCGAGAATAGTTGCGAGAGGGCGGGACGGTAAAGCGATTGTAGAGCCGTTAAATAAGAAGAAGTCCTTAATGGATGGATGCATACATCGCATAAACCGTATTCACTTAACGACCTCGTATTAACCACATATGAACGGCCATCTACCAGAGAAAGTCATAAGCTTCAACCAATTCAATTTACAGGACCATATCAAATCAAAAATGTTTTGGTAACGACCTGCTGCTGATGAGCTTGCAGACAGGGAAACGAAGTGGAAAGCACACCCCACTTAACCCGGATGGGAATGCCCTTGCCTCCTACAAACAAGCTGTGAGGAAAATCAGCTTGGCTCGAGCTGGGTTGAGTTGGATCACAGCAACGGTGTGCCGCACTCTTCATGCAATGTGGCCAACTTTGGACGCAAAGCGTTCAACATCTCTTGTTCAGTTGAACCAAAAAGGATGTAAGCCATATAGTAAATGTGCTGACCGGTCACTGTACCTTTGCCCCGCACGCTGAAAGATTAGAACTTCCCCACAACGACTTATGAAGAAGTTGTGGTAATGAATAAGAAAAAGAAACTGTCTCCCATATTCTCTGTACATGTCCCGCCCTCGGAAGAAAAAGAGGACCTTCCTTGGCTCACCTTTCCTTGATGGATTAAGCGAGCTGCAAAATATTGGTGCTCCTAACCTTTGTCGCTTTATCAAAAGCTCAAAATGGCTTAAAATGGCCTGAACTTTATTCCAACACTACATAGGATGGCATCACAATGTGCCCAATGTCGGGCTTAAGTGGGCAGCCATTTTAACCTGACCTAACGACCACTTCAGTGCCGGGATGGCGAGCGCTGTCTCCAAACAAGAAGACAACTTACTTTGCATGAATCATCGTTGCTGGTTGGTCAGCTGATGGGATTCATCAAATAATAAAACTGGTATCGTAATTTTTGCAATTAGGTTTGATAGTAAGTTAGTTAGTCATCTTTAGCCCTGGTTTTAAAAATCCGCACCATATAATTGTAGGTCTTTGTCGGTTAAAAATGTATGCTACAATAGTTTCCTTCCATTTCTTGTGAACATTTAATGAAGTTTAATTTTTATAAAAATTATATACATATCTCAAAAATCAATAGTTTTCGAGCTAATCATGAAAAACTAAATTTTATCCCTTTTAACCCCCCTAAAAAACCACACCAGGTGAAATTTACATTACATAGCCTGTCGTACGTACATCATAACAAAGATGGCCACAACAATTCTGCTTTATCAGTTATAAATAAAATCAAACTAAGTACTCTCACATTTTACAATAATAACAATAAAAAGCCAATATGCCCGAGAATACTCCTTGGTTAAACCAGAAAGGTAGATTTCTTATGCTATCCACCAAAATTTAATTTTGTTCATGGGCAGAAAACTTTGTTTTTTTCTTCGTACGTGCATAAATGAAAAAAAAAAAAAAAAACACTCATAGCAGATGTTTGGGACTAGAAAAAACCGCCCCCCTTTCGAATTTCCCTTACCGCACCAGAATGCTCCTATCTACTTTCTCCATAATAATATGCTGGCACATTATTTATATGTATGTGTGTAAGGTAAGACCAGAGATAACATAATACTCCGTATAAAGATGCGACAGCTAGAACAAAAAAGCCGAACGCTTTTTGCCTCGGCAGGCCTCTGAGATTGCCTCCCCCTAGCAACATGCAACATATTCGAGTGTCTAGCTACACAAGGAGGCGAACGTGGTCATGGTCCGCAGCACAAGAGATGCGGTGAGTTTGTGGATAAGGAAGCTAGAATTTTAGGGGGGCAAGGAAAGGAACTGACAACAGAATGTTTCTCGCAACATCTTTTTTTCTTTCTCATCTTTCAAACGTTTGCCTCTAGCGCTACATTGAAGGATTTCCCTGATGCTTTGTATTTTATGTATTTCTTAGAACATTCCGTGTATTTTTTTAATGACTGTCTGAAATCCACTATCAATTTCACTTGATTTCAAATTCTTGGTGAGAGGGTTTGCGATATTTTTAAAATAGGTGATTAGTTGAGGTTTTGGTTACTTTTTTGAAGTGTTAACTTCTTTAGGCGCGTTTGGCACTTTTTCGCTGGGGGTAAAACAAAGAATTCGCGACACGCGCATTTTGTTGCTTACACCCGTTTCTGGACACATGTTGGCGACACGCGCACTTTGTTGTTCACTCGTTTCTGGGCACTTGTGCCTATGAAGCTGGCTAGAGCATGGAAACTTTTAGTTGAGCTCCACTTACAAACAGCAGCGCATAATTATATGTGTGCGAGGCAAAATAGCCCGCCCTTGGTGGGTGGGATTGGGTTAGAATGTTGCAATGCAGAAGCTGCTCTCAGCATTCGTTTTATATTCTCGCGCCGCTCTCAAAATTCATGTCATATTCTCGCACGCCATCGCACACAGCAGCGAATGTGTGCGAGAGGATGAAATGAATGCTAAAGAGCGGCGTGAATATGCCATGGATTTTGAGAGCGGGTCTGCATACATTCATACATTCGCTGCTGTGTGCGATGGCGTGCGAGAATATGACCAGGGTTGCCACTAAACAAAAAATTTTGGAGCCAAATTTTCCGAGAAAAAGAGCCAAAGCTGATAAAAAAGAGCCAAATTCAAACACAACAGGAATTACATTGAAAACCGCGAACAATAAGATGTCAAAAACAAATCTTCTTCTTTACCATACGAGTAGGAGGCATGGTCGACCAGAGAAATTAGTTGTAGGATAGTTCTAAAATCTTCAAATCTTGAAATCAAATATTGAATTTTTATCCAGTAACAGTAATGGTAAATTCTTTGCGAGTATGTAATTAGGAAAAACCAAATCAGTTAAAATTCAAGATCAAGTGAAAGAAAAAGGCAAAAGAGCCATTTAAGTTGAAAAAGAGCCAAAGAGCCAATTTTAAAAGTTTTTTTTTATAAAGAGCCACAAATGGCTCTATAGAGCCAAAGTGGCACCCCTGAATATGACATGAATTTTGAGAGCGGCGCGAGAATATAAAACGAATGCTGAGAGCAGCTTCTGCATTGCAACATTCTAACCCAATCCCACCCACCAAGCGCGGGCTATTTTTCCTCGCACACATAGAATTATACGCTGCTGTTTCTATGTGGAACTAAACCAAAAGTTGCCATGCTCTAGCCAGCTGCATAGGCACAAGTGCCCAGAAACGGGTGCGAACCAAAAATGCGCGTGACCATCGCTGATGTCTGTTGCTGGACCTCGACTAAAAGTTGCCATGCTCTAGCCAACTAAATGGCTGCAATATTTAAATCTTTTGCTTGGATTAATCGCTTTCGGCGACATGGAATACGTTTCGGCGTTTCGCCTATTCGACTGGGCATCTGTATTTTACGTACATATCTGAGGTAGTATCCCAGTAGGGAAAATCGCAGGTATTTATTGTGGGAAGTCGATTTGGAAGTACTTCTTTAATTAGTGTTCTCTGTAATGACTTACAAATAATGCAGAGGAGAATGGGTTTGGCGACCAAGCGTTTGATTTCGCGCAAAAAGCGTGTTGAAAAACTTCGTAGCTGCTCGTTTTCTTTGTTAACCATCACAGTTGTCTCAGCCATTAAGTTTTATGTCTTTAATGTATAAACATATATTTGAATTTATGTTTATGATATAAATATAAATCGCTTAATTTTACTTCAAGCTACCCCACCCCTTCACGCCTACGCCAACTAAATTATATTATAAAAATTTACAGTATAATAACTTTGCATTATGAGTTTAGTAATAAATGTAGTATAAGTACTTCCAAATGGAAGGGAAAAAAAGTACTTCCCAGCCTAGGCCATCGCCGTGTTAATGTAATGCCTTTTTTGTACTGGGTGGAAGTACTGAACTGCTTCTGTAGAAGTAGTTTTTCCAGTAATTCCATTCCCTACTGGTATGTTATATTATTTTCTATGTATTATATATTATCTATTACGTACTATATACAATGTACTGCATATTATGTACTATGTTCTGAAAAAATTCAAAATGAATCCAGTGGATTCCCATAAAAATTTAGATCCGTGACTTTGGCTAAATATAATATGACTTTTTTGCATATTTGCACAATGTTTAAAATAGCAAAAATTTCTGTTTCGTGACTATTGCATCAACCCGACGACAAGTACTATGTATACTACATTTTTCCTATGAACTATGTATTATGTATTTATTACTATATATGTATTATCTACTATTTTTACTAAAAACTACATTATCCCAGTCATCCATCGTCCGATCTTTGTGTGATAAGTTTAAGATAAATTGTTTAATTTCCAAAACATTGCAACACATTTTGGAGGGAGTGCATATAAGTAACAATTAAATAAACTTTAACAGAATATTCCTAAATAAAATATATTAATCCTTATCGTCCTGTATTAAGATTGATTTGGACATTTAGACTAGCCATAGAAGTTAACACTTCTAAAGTGTGGTCCTACGCACACTCGTATTTTTTTTATTTTCTGGTATTTCGGTATTGGCTAACTCGATTGATTTTAGAATCGAATTTAGGTAAT